>CM035406.1:126257207-126584707 GCA_020310875.1 Ceratopteris richardii
ATTTTGTCGATGCTCTACTTACATTGCAAAAACAGCATGATCTATCTGATACACACATAATAGGTTTGCTTTGGGTACGTGGACCAGATAGTTGTAGATTTCATACTTGGAAATGTAATACAAGAATAATAGTCGGTGATATTTTTCAATGTTGTGAATGTTTTTTCAGGACATGATCACTGCAGGCATGGACACGACAGCTATTTCTGTCGAATGGGCTATGGCAGAGCTTGTCCGTAACCCAAATGTGCAACAGAAGGCACAGGAAGAGCTTGATCGAGTCATTGGTATGGAAGATGTTGTCAAAGAAGTAGATTTTGCAAAGCTTCCATACCTTCAGTGTATTGTGAAAGAGTCTCTGAGGTTACATCCTCCAACTCCATTAATGCTTCCTCATAAAGCAACAGAAGATGTGAAAATTGGGGGTTATGATGTACCCAAAGGAACTGTTGTGCATGTAAATGTGTGGGCTATTGCAAGGGACCCTGTCATCTGGAAGGATCCACTAACTTTCAGACCAGAGAGATTCTTGGAGGAGGATGTGGATATCAAAGGTCATGACTTTAGACTACTGCCCTTTGGTGCAGGGCGCCGTGTGTGTCCAGGAGCCCAACTTGGCCTCAATCTAGTACAACTTATGCTTGCCCGTCTTCTTCACCAGTTCTCCTGGTCACCTCCTGAAGGGATGCAAGGCAATGACATAGATATGACAGAACGACCAGGAGTTGTAACATTCATGGCAAAGCCTTTGGAAGCTGTTGCCCAGCCTCGGTTACCTGGCCATCTTTATTCAAGATAAGAGTCTAAACCAAGCAAAACTGTCTCAGCTATTTCTCTAGAGGTCCTCAGTAACTTTTTCAATCTGGTTTTGTCTGAGGGACAATGATATGTTACACATATCTGACTTTCACATGTGGTTTGTAGTAGCAAATATTTAAGAGCTCTGGGTAAGAAATTCTGATCATCTTTCCACATTCACCCATTTCAGTTGAGTCCCTTGTTAAAGGCGGTCCAATACTACATAGCTTTGTACAGACGTACCAAAGGTTTGACCTTAATCTCATCATATATGTATCTCACAGATGTCAATGAGTATCAAGTTTCACTTTGTTATGGAATGATTTCTCTTATGGACCCCCAATCTTTGTGCATCTTTGAGTCACTTTGTGATGAATGCATTCTCCATGTTTGCTTGTTTATATGAACGAAGCCAGTCTAAATTTCCCCATGTTTTTTGTGGTCTGCATTTCATAAGCAGTAGCTATCTGTATCACCAGTGTATTTCTCCACCATCAGTGGACAGAGACACAGGCTAGCAGTTGTTAGTTTTTATACTTTAGACACTTGTCTGGTTTAATCATGCTCTGACCAAATTATGAGGGCTAATTTTGATATATCTTACGGAACTGGTTTTGATGACGTGTTTGTCTTTCTTTGCCCATGCGTTTCTAAATCTTTGCTCTTTGTTCTGTCTTAGTGTAGTTAAATTTCAGCATTTTATGTTGTTTTCCCCCCCTTAAGATCTTTCTGTAAAGAAGAGAAAGAAGTATGCACTAAAAAACTTTTGTACAAAATAATTATACAACGAATTGTGTTTAGAAAATAAACTACAGATATGAAAATATTGTGAGAGAGCAAAGCAGAACGAAAAATATTTTTCTAATGTATATAGGTACAGAAATCATAAAGGCGCGCACACACACACACACACACACACACACACACACACACACACACACACACACACACACACACACACACACACACGTAGATATACCTGTGTATCTGTGTGTAGATCATCTCTCTATAAACATAAAAAATAATTGAGGGTTGATGATCAACAAAATAGGAAAATTTCGAGCAGGAGTAGAGCATAAGACCTCCATATAAGAGCATACAGAATGAATAGATTCAAGTTTATGGTTGGAGTGAGTAAAGATGATCTACAAGTGAATAAATACTGAGTAAAATTTAGAAGACCAAAACATATATGTCTTCTACCACTGTAAAGTCTCGAAGGAATACAATGTGCAGAAGTTTTCCAAGTATACAGAGGAACATGAGTGAAAATTTTTAGCAGATAACACGCCTTTTGAAGATGTCTTACACCTCCAAAAACACATGTACAGAACTGATAAGCAGATTTATAAGGTTCTTCATAAATAAATGACCTGGTATGCAGAGAGGTTGATGTTGAACTGTATACAGCAAAATATAGTTCATATATCTAATAGATTGTTGATCGGATATACCAAATATGTATGAAGGAGAATACTCATTTACAAATGACATAGTGGAAAAATACAAATTTATGTGGAACATAAATATACAGCAGATGACCTCAGCAGCA
This sequence comes from Ceratopteris richardii, assembly GCA_020310875.1. Classification (NCBI taxonomy): domain Eukaryota; kingdom Viridiplantae; phylum Streptophyta; class Polypodiopsida; order Polypodiales; family Pteridaceae; genus Ceratopteris; species Ceratopteris richardii. Next base: position 126,259,558 of record CM035406.1, read on the forward strand.
AAAGATATGTTTACAATTAGTGGAACTCCAGGAAACATCAAAACTGTTATCCCCCCAAATATGGAAGAAAAGATATCAGCAGATATTGTAAAGTCTACCCCCACCATTACAGCCACTAGAATATACTTGAATAGTGTAGTAACTATGATGTGTTCAAAAGTAACCCAAATTAGATATGTATCAGCTCAGACATAATAATTGGCTATATAAAGAGAATTTCCAGCAGGTATAAATATTTGAAGGTGAGGACTACTTAGACAAGTGCTTCATTAGACCTAGTAACTCACCTTGGGCATCACCAACACTCTTAGTAAGAAAGAAAGATGGCTCTATGAGAACTTGTATAGATTATATGGCATTAAATAAGGTAATGATCAAAAATAGGTTTCCAATGCCTAGGTTGGAAGACCTATTAGATCAGTTACATCAAGCTAGGTACTTAACCAAGCTTGATCTTAGGACAGGATATCATCAGATTAGGATTAGGACAAAGGTTGTCCCTAAAACTGTTTTAGGTCTAGATATGGGCATGGTGAGTTCTTGGTGCTCATGAATAGTTTATGACAGCCATATCTAGGGCATTTTGTTGTAGATTTTTTGGATGATATTCTAATCATAGTAATAGGAACACTTGCAACACTTGAGGAAAGTATTCTAAGTGTTGATGGAAAATTCACTCTTTGCCAAGGAATCAAAATGTGAATTTTTCAAAACAGAGGTTAGATACCTTGGCATATAGTCTCCCAAGATGGAATCCAAATGGATCTGGATAAACTACAGGCTATTATGGAATGACCACATCCCAAGAACCTAGAAGAGCTTCAAATCTTCTTAGGTTTATCAGAAATCTATCCAAGATTCATCAAGAATTCTTCCAAAATTGTTATCTCGATGATGGAACCCGATGATGGAAGAACTTAAAGGGAAAGGGAAAGCCTTTCATTGGGAAGAGGAACAAAAACAAAGTATGGCAAAGTCCCGATGATGGAACCTGATGATGGAAGGACTTAAAGGGAAAGGGATAGCCTTTCATTGGGAAGATGAACAGAAGCAAAGTATAGAAAAGTTGAAGGTAGCGATTGCTATAACTCCACTTTTGCATATAGTGGATTCTAATAAACCATTTGTGGTTGACATGAGTGATTTTGCTGTAGGAACGATTTTAGTTCAGGATGGTCGACCAATCGCTTTTAAGAGCAAAAATCTAGAACTTGCTCATAAGAATTACTCCATCTATGAGGAGTCACATGCAAACATCTATGCTTTGAATAAGTTACATCATTATTTATATGGTGCCGAAGTCACAATAGTGTTTGATCAAGAGAGCATTAAGTGGATCTCTAATCAAACAGACCTTAAAGGTTGTAAGGCCCGCAGGGCCGAGACCCTTCAAGAATTTGACTATGAGCTTAGATATAGGAAGGGAAAGTTTAATGTGGTGATTGAGTTGCTTAGCGCCATGCCCATGCTCAATGAATTGAGTTTTACTCATATCACTAGTGAGTTACTTGAGTCCATTAGAGGGGAACATAGGCTTGATCCTGGATATTCCGAGATTAGGGAAACCATAGAGAAAGGGGATCTTAATACACAGATTTCTAGTGAGGATGGAGTATCGACAGGTAGTGAAGAAGGATTCGAGTGGAAGAATTACAATATCATGATGGATATCTCTTGTATAAAGGTAAAGTGTGAGTCCCTAGAGATTTTGAGATGAGACAACACATATTGTATGAGTGTCATGACACACCTAGTGCGGGACACCTAGGAGTTAACAAGACTTATGATCTTGTTAAGAGGGAGTTTTACTCGTGTGCACTTCATAAGGATGTCCTAAATTATGTGCTTAAGTGCTCCAAATGCTAGGTCAATAAAGCTCGAGAACTCGCCTCCTCATTGGTCATGAATCTTCTCACCTTGAGGGTCTGAGATGGCATAATGGCAATAGCCTTGAGAAAATTCTGAGATTGAAGAAGGATGTGGATTTTCATGTCATGCTCAATAGGAAGTGGTGTCTGGATTGATTAAGATGGAGGTGGGACTTTAAGTTCCAATCCCTTTGGCACCCCATCATCGAGATAAAAAAGTATGTGCTTATGTGGCAAATCCTACACCATGGAATCTGGACCAATGTAAAAGCTAACAAAATTTGCGAGGTCCCAACATGGTGCAAAAGACACCTTCGTGGCATGGAAGACTTGGGGCACCCCTTCTATTCGTGCCCCAAATCTATATCACTCTGGCACGCCCTTGAGAGCATGCTATTACAGGGCCAAATCAACTAGAAGAAAGCTTTGCTAGGTGAAGCAATCGGATGTTCCTTAGCACTGTGGAATGCTATAAGAGGGGAGACTCTATGGAAAATATGGAAAGAGAGGTATGCTCCCAACTTTGGAAGCCCTCCTAAAGAATGGTCGATCGAAAAATATCTTTTCCTTTTAGGCAAAAGAATTTACAATTGTAAGGAGCCCCCGCACTTTAGACATCATAAAGTGTTCTTCCTAGAGAGCAAAAAGATCAAAACCGAGTGGGTCCCACATGAGGGGGACGAGAGGGTTGTCAACCTTCTTTTTACTAGTCATCTATAAGCAGCCCTTGCTTTGTGGGATACAAGGGGTCCCACGGGTGCTAGGTCTGTTCATTTGTACAGTTGTAATTTCTATTAATTAAAGTTTGGAAGAGTAGGCTCTACCAAACTTTCTTAAAAGAAAAAAGAAGCTTAGATGTTGAGGATTGGAGGACTACTCCACCCACTGGATATTCCCAATGGGAAGTGGGAGAGTATCTCCATGGATTTTATAGTAGGATTATCTAAGACATAGAGAGGGAACAACATAGTATGGGTAATTGTGGATAGGTTAACCAAAATGATTAGGTTTATTCCAACCCATGGTATAGTGAAGACACCTGAGTTAGCTAAGTTATTTATGGAGAACCTATACCGGTTATATGGTCTTCCTTTAGACATTGTTTCTGATCAGGATAAGAAGTTTACTAGATACTTTTGGAGAGAAAGGTTGGATACTAATCTTGGCATAAGTACGACCAAGCATCTACACTCGGATGCACAAACAAAGAGGGTTAACCAAATCCTAAAAGGTATGCTTTGAACATATGTGAATGAGAAGTAAGCTAATTGGGAAGATTACTTACCTATAGTAGAGTCTAGTGCCAAGTACTCTTTCACAGGGCATAGTCCATTTATGCTTATGTATGGGTTTCATCCAAGAGCTCCTTATGCAGTAGGATTGCAACATGAGAAAGTCCAAGCTACAAAGGACTTCTTGGAAGAGATGAATGATATGCTTAGGCTTGCTAAGGACAACATTAGGGGAGCTCAGGATAGATCTAGAGCCTATGCTGACCCTCAAAGGAGAGACATCAACTTTGAGGTAGGAGAGAAAGTCTATCTTAGAGTTCCCTTTAGGTTTAAAATCATGAAGGTGGGACCTTGTCCAAAACTATCTCCTAGGTATTGTGGACCATTCTCAATACTTAAGAAAATAAGAAATATGGATTACTAGCTCGAACTTCTAGAGAATAGGCAGATCCATCCACTATTTCATGTTAGTGGGCTTAAGAAAAGGCCGGGCGAATCTTAAAATATCATTCTAGATAGTGAGAGAGTAAAGCCTATCTCTCTTTAATCTATTCCACATGAGCATGAGAGCATACTACACACTAAAGTGGACAAATAGTTCATAAGATAGTGCTACATGGGAGTGGATTAGCACCCTTTAGTAGCGGTTTTCCAATTTTAGATTGCCTTCCCAAGGGTCTTCTTAAGGGGAAAGATACAAGGAAACAACACGGATATATGACCATGTACTTAGATACATGGGGTTCAATGGGAGTATCTGTTTAGTTATCTTTCTCTGTTTCATTAGGACTTTCCAACACCATTTTTGAGGATCAAAATAGACTTAAGGGGAAGGAAATGTTATATCATGAGCGCATGTTAAGGATGTATGAACCACACCTTAGAAAAAGAGTATATGTCGGCTCACACATGAGTGCCATGTGGCACCACCCATGAACCACACCTTAGAAGAAGAGTTTATGTGGGCTCACACATGGGTGCCATGTGGCATCCATGTGTGGACCCAAGTGGTGCTGAATAAGGTATTGAAAGAGAGAAGGAAAATTGAATAGGGATCTTTCTGGGAGGTGAATCAGATGGAGGCTTTCCGTGTGATTCTACAGGTTGGTCTCTGTACTTCATTGTCATCAAAATCCGTGCCTTCATCCACCAAAAGCATGGAGATCCATCAGGATAGTAGACTAGATTTCTAATTGTAGGTAGTTTGATGTTATTTGTCTTTTACTACTACTGTTTTTAGTTATTTGATAACTCTCCAATTAGGATTTACTCTAAGATTTTTTTTTTTATATATGTGTAAGATGCTGCAAGGTTGTGCCCATACTTTGATCTTTTATCTCTTATTTTTTGTATATAATTATTGTTGCAAAGGAGGTTACCTCAAACAAGTTGTTTACATTGTTAAAGTAGTTTAGGATAAGCCATCAATACCATTTTTTTTTTCATATATAAGAAGAGATCATTTACCTTTGGGATATATGCACTCAAGGAATTATGTTAGTTATATGTAATAGGGATTGCAAAGGTAGTGAAGTTTTTTTGAAAAGAATTGACACCTTTGAAGGGTTTATATTTTGCTATATTGATATATGTCAAAATTAGGGCATACATAAACTAATATGCATTTATTAACCATAAAATTTAGTAATAACTTTCTTTAGGATCCAATAGTAATGAACTTGTCTTGCAAATCTAAAATTATTATGGTATTGTATTAACATTTAGTGTTTACTATGGTGTTCCTTATAATTATTTAGACTATGCTAATGAACTTTTGCATATACTTTTGGCTCAATCCTATGATATTTTGCCTCTATTTAATTAAAAATTCTACAATGTTGAGTTTATGGTTGCTATTTGATCTTCTTAATTAACCATTGTGTACACATCCATCATCATGATATTGGTTTCACTAAGTATATTGGTAAGCATCGTTAGTAAATTACTGAACTTGCATGAATCTTTTCTGAAGTTATGAGGGTTATCTAAACATTTCTTGCATTTATTTGTAGGGTCCTAATTAGCTAAAAGATTATGCAAAAAAACCATTTTTTATTAAGGTAATGGCACTATACTTGAAATGGTTTCTCTAAATTCTTATAATTTGAAGAAATATTGTTTCCTAATCCAAAATACAAATCCAATTGCCCCTTCTACCATAGACTATTTGGTAGTTATTTCTTCGTGAAGGACCTCTTTAGTTGGTCAAAAAGACCAATTTTAGGTTTTTGATAATCTAAAACTATACTCCTCATATTCTATGTCCCATAATAAGGGTTATGCATCTAAAAAACTGGAACTACTACTGCTTAGTTTAATTTAATATGCTTTTTACTCGAATTCATTGGTACTTTAATGACTCAGAAGCTACACATTCCATTTAGGGATAATGAGATATAAATAGCAATTTACAATCCTTTCGCACTTATTGAGGTATTATGATTTATCCACTTGTTGTGGTTCTAAGTTAGTATCTTCAAACCCCTGATGAGCTAGAGGTCTAACATAAAAGAAACTTCCTATGGTATTTGAGATATTGAGGTCCATGGACATCCCTTTCATATTTGTTTAATTTGAATATAGAACCAATGGAATGGAGGGGGTGTGAGTATTTACCTTCCCTTTGAATGCATTCATACTAACATTATGGTTCTATGGATGATGACAAGTATCAGCCTACCCTATTTTTGAATGTTTGTTTTGCATATTCTATGCTACCTTTAAGAAAAATTATCATATTCTAGAGGAACTTAGCAAATCAATCTTGTCTTTACATGAACTTGATGCTTTTGATGTCACTATGAAATCAATCAAGCTCCCATTGTGAAATTTGAAGAAAATATGTACATTGACAAATAAGAGGCTATGTGTATGATCACGAGTCAATATGAATATATGATCGCCTAGGAAATGTGTTTTTTGAGAATATGAGAATGAGAAACTTGGAGAATGGTGAATATCCTCCATCCACACCTCGTGGAAAAAGATCTCTCATGAAAGGAACATATCATATTGAGATTTAGCAAAATCTAGAAGAGCATCAATGAAAGAATAATGTAGAAAGTAAAGTCCAGTGATAAGATTCTTTAATCGTATCAAATGATAGAAGATCCTCCAAAATATGCTAAGGGTTTTGTGTATAGGAACCTTAGGAATCCAAGACAACCTCTTGAATACATTGGTAGAGACAAGAGGAGTTACTTAGAGTTCACAGCTAGAGACCCAAGGCATGATTAATCTTTTTCGGGAATCCCCAACCAACTGGTTACCAATGATTTCCCTAAAGAAAATTACATACTTCTAGGAGGAACTAGGAAAAAATATACAAACGCAAAGACCATATTTTTTTGGACCACCAAGTAAATCCATGTGCTGTCGAGAGCAATAAAGTTCCATGAATGATAGATATCCATCCATGATAGAAGGACTAGGGATGGGCTTCCTCCACCACATCTGCTATTGAATTTTTAATTTCCCCTATTAGAATCTAAGAAAAAATATTGTTCCTACTTTTTGATACATTTTGTTGTCTTTCTTCTATATTTTTCCATAATCATCAAGAACAAAAGCGAGCCAAATCTACAAAAACATTCTTTGACATACATGAAAGCAAAAATGCTCTCCAATTTTCATACTCCTTTATCATCAAGGAGTGCACATATAGACCCATGAACATCATCAATTTCTTTAATTTTCAGCACATGATCATTAAAAACATACAGAAGACTTTTCAAGGCTGATTTTTTGGCCTCCTTTTAAATGTCAAATTTGGGGAAACTTCATCACTACTTGGCCATTTAGATTATGCAGTTTTATGGGGAGGTTGATTCGCTAAAAAAAACTGTTTTGAAACTTTAGTATGGGAATTCAGCCATGAGATATATGGACCCAATTCTAGTCCTTTGAATACAAATTTACTACCCAATATTCATCATTTTGGAGATGTATTTGATGTTTTATTTATTAGAAAGTGGTGGGATGCTTGAAATGGACACATTACATATTTCAAATGGAAGCCATGAGAAATATAGACCCATTGTTAGTCCTATGAATACATGTTTAACACCAAGTCTTCATGGTTTTGGAGATGTATTTGATGTTTTATTTATTAGAAACTTGTGGGATGCTTTAAATGGACCCATTACATATTTCAAATTGAAGGCTTTGTGGATATCCTAGGTTTAAAACATCATACAGTGATCAAATGTCTATTTTCCTATTTGATACGTACCCAATAGCTTGGGTTTTTTTTTCTCTCAAGGAGGGTCAATAGTGTAGGTAGCTAAAGTTGCTAACACCAAAAATGCAAGTTAAGTATACTAGATGTGGATAAATTCAATGTGAAATAGATCTAACAGTCTCAATCTTGCTCTTAAATACACAAATGAAAACATGCATTCAAGAATAAAAAGGGAGAGAGAACAAAGTTTGGATTGCATAAAAGGCAGAGTATGAGTGTGAGATCTTAAGATTCCTTTACATATTACATAAATTTCAAAACCATTTCTAGAATTAGAACTACAATGAAGTCAAAATATCATCATCTCAATACTCGAACTCACTCATAGTATCTTTGGAAGTGCTTGACAACAACTAAGCTAGACTCCCTCAAGCACTAACTTGAAAGGAGCCTCTCTCCCTACTAGAATACATGTCTACATAGTAGCTGGGAATGTTGATATATTTAGGTAGTGATGTGTACGAACACACTAGGATCGTTGGGGCACTTTTTTCCCTCTTTAGGAGGTTTTTTTCCCCTGGCTTGTATATACGCCTATTGCCCTAATGGGCTACTTATCTTTGTACATTCTCTAGTAATACAATCAGTATTGTGTGTTGTGCTCCAAGCTTCTTCCTCTTCCTTGTGCTGTTCGCGTGCTTCCACAGACGTCTAACTCCAACAATTGGTATGAGAGCAGGTCATTGCTTCATCTAGGGCACCATCCACACTCCTCTGTTTGCAGTCTCAGAATCGCACGAATTTTGGTGAGCATACTCAGTGTGTTTTCGAGATCAAAACACCTTCACTTTGTGGTGCCAAAATCACGATCTGAGCTCCTTTCGGCCTCTGAACGCACTATCGCAGTGCTTGTGCAGGCTATTTCATCTTTTTGTGCCAAAGGTATATACCAGTCTCTATTCGCCAGTATAAGCGTCTCAACGTCTGCTACAGGTCTAGCGGAATTTATCTAGGTAGTTTTGTTCAACTTTTTGAGATACAATCAATTTTATGCATCAAGGTATTTTAGTCACCGGCCATGGCTGAAAGCAGTGATGTATTCCGTATGTTGGCTGTTGATATAAGTTGGATGGTACCAACTACCCGTTATGGGCTTATATGTTGCAACATGTGTTGGTTGCAAAAGGAATGTGGAACATTGTGCAAGGTATCGAAAAATGTCCTATCACACCTGTAACTGTTACAACTGCAGGTACTGAAGCTGATGCAAAAGGTGTTGAAGATGGTGATATTCTGCATATTTTTGTTCGTGCTACGTTTTTTGCTGCACCTACTGCAAAGCAAATTTGTTGGGATGGTAGAGATGCCCAAGCACATGCATTGATAGCTTTGTCTGTCAAACATGCCATTATTCCTCATATTCGCTCTTGCAGAACAACTAAGGATGCTTAGGATACACTTACCACATTGTACCAAGCTCGGAATGAGGCTCGTGTTGCTTACCTCCGAAAACAGTTGGAGCACATGAATGAAGGTGATTCTATGGACAGTTTCCTAACAAAGATCAAAGACTTGAGGGAACAATTGATTTCTGCTGATGAGGTTATACCAGATAGCTCACTTGTGCAGACCGTTCTGAATGGTCTTCCTGATTCATATCAGAGTTTTGCTTCTACTCTTTGGTTGATGATGAAAGGAAATCCAAATGCCTTGTCATTTGAGGAGCTAGTCTCTGTTTTGTTGCAGGAAGATTAGTCCAAGTAGAACAAGTCTATTATGCGTGTTGCAGATCAAGCTTTCCTCGCTAGTCAGAAGGGCAAAGGAAAAAGGAGCTCTTCTACTAGTAAGCAGAAATCTGCAAATGCTGCACATTCGAAGAACCAAGACAAAGATGAGAAAAAATCAGAAAAGTAGAAATTGTTTTGTAAGTACTATAAAGGGAATGATCATATCATAAAGAACTGCCCAAAACTGGCTGCAAAACAGGCAAAGAGGAAAGAGGTTGGAATGGTTGTTGTAGAAGCCTCTACAGCAAAAACGAAGTCTGCTAATCTTGTGGAGGAAGAAGAATGGGCATTTACTACTGTTTGCAGTTTTGACCCATCTTCTCATGAGCAGCGCATGTCTGCAGTAGACTCAGATGTGTACTTTGACAGTGGAGCGACCAAACATATTACCTTGCAGCGCAGTTTCTTCTCTTCACTCGAGCCTGCTCCTACAGGGAATATTGTTATATGTGCCAACAACTCCTCTTATCTTGTTATGGGAGTTGGTAAGATCATTTTGACTACTGCTGATGGTAGTTCTTTCACTTTGTCAGATGCTTTATTTGTGCAAGGGATCAAGAAGAACTTGTTATCAGTTTCTGCATTAGCCAAAATTGTCTTGGTTGTGAAAGTTTTTGATGATAGGTGTACAATTCATGTTCTGTCAAATGGCGATGTGATTATTGCTTCTGGCATTTTACGTTGTGGGCTGTATAAGCTCATAGACTATGAAAGATCTATAAATGATTTGGCATGTGCAATAAATGATTCTCAGGCTATGTCAGATGCAAAGCTTTGGCATGCACGCTTTGGTCATCTGAATTTTGCTATTTGCTACGCCTACAGAAATATGAAATGGTGTCCTCTTTGCCCAAACTTGAGGCACCTGGAAATCATGTTTGTGAAGGCTGTATTTTGGGCAAAATGCAGCATTCATCCTTTCCAAAACATGGTTCAGTTCGGGCCACTCAGAAACTGCAGCTTGTACATAGTGATGTCAGTGGTCTTATGCAGACACCTTCTTTTGGGAGTTATCTTTACTTCGTGACTTTCATCGATGATTTTTCCAGGCATGCATGTGTATATCCATTGAAGGCAAAGTCCGAAGTGTTCATGTGCTTCAAACAGTTTTTGGTTTTGGCTGAAAATCTGTCAGCATGTAAAATGGGCACCCTCCATTCTGATCGAAGGGGGAATATATGTCTTCTGATTTTAATGCATTTCTAGCTGAACATGGGATAAAACACCAGTGTACAATGCCGTACACACCTCAACAAAATGGAGTTGCTGAACGAAAGAACATGTCACTCATGGAGATGGCGAGGTGTATGGTCAAGAATCAAGCTTTACCACATAGTTTCTGGCTTGAGGCTGTCATGTGTGCAACATATGTACTAAACAGGTGTCCCACGAAAGCGCTGCTGTCTATCACTCCATATGAGGCTTGGCATGATTGCAAGACATGTGTTGCTCATCTCCGTGTTTTTGGTTGTTTGGCATATGCATTAGTGTCTGAACAACATTGCAGAAAATTGGATGATAAAGCAGTAAAATGTATTTTTTTTGGGTACAGTTCTGAAAGTAAAGGCTATCTTCTGTATCATCCACACATTAAACGCATTCTGGTTAGCCGTAATGTTGTTTTTGTGGAAGATGCTATTCAGCCATTGCTTTCATGTACTAAGGAGACATCTGTTAGCTCCAAAGTCATGTATGATACTTTGCTACCTCTTTTTATAGGTGAACAGTCTAGTGCTGGTCCCAATGAGGCAACTTCTCAACCTTTGCAGGTTTCATATGATGATGCAGATCATTCCATTTCTGATGCAGATTTACATGATGCACTAGTCGATGAGAGAGCTGATATTGAGCAGGCAAAAACTATGCCGAAATGGATGGTGTAGACTTTGCGTGACAGCAAATTAGATGCACCTCTGTCATATCGTACTCGTTCAGGCTCTCATAGTTCCTCTTTTGCATCAGATTGCTATGCTATGGCTGCATCTAGTCTCTGTGATGAGAATGAGCCTATTTCGTTTGATGAAGCACAAAATTCAGAAAATTGGATGGCTGCTATGCAATCTGAATATGATGCTATAATGAAGAATGGTACTTGGTCTTTATGTGAATTGCCTCCTGGCAAGAAGGCCATTGGCACTAAGTGGGTATACAAGCTGAAGCGTAAATTGGATGGTACAGTTGACAGGTATAAGGCTAGGCTTGTTGCAAAGGGTTATGCATAGAAAAGAGGCATGTCGTATGACTACTGTTCGGAGCATCTGTGCACTTTCAGCTCATCATGGTTGGAATGTACATCAGTTGGACATTAAAACAACATTTTTGAATGGTGACTTGCATGAAGAAGTGTATGTTTTTCAGCCCCATGGCTTTGTGCAGAAAGGGCATGAAAACCAGGTGTGCAGGTTAAAGAAGGCATTATATGGTTTAAAGCAAGCACCATGTGCTTGCTATGAGAAGATACATGCCTATCTGATTGCACATGGTTTTGAGAACAATCCAACTGAAAGCACCTTATATGTTAAGCGTGCTAATGATGTGCTTTTGATCATTGTTGTCTATGTTGACGACATGGTGCTCACTGGTCCTATTGAGAAGCATATTGCTGATTTTAAGGCTGATTTGCATGCCTCATTTGTGATGTCTGATTTGGGGCATTTGCATCACTATTTGGGCATTCAATTTATGCAAGTTGATGGTGGAATGGTGTTGTGTCAAAACAAAATATATTGACACATTATTGCAGCGTTTTGGCCTTGAAGATTGTAAGCCTATTGCAACTCCTATGGAGATAGGTTTACAATTGAGTCTTCATGATGCTGGAGATGCATTTGATGTTGTTCTCTATCAACAGGCTGTTGGATGCTTGATTTACTTATGCATTACTCGGCCGGATATTCAGTTTGCTGTCTCACAGATGAGCATGTTTATGCATTGCCGAGGAATCAAGCATTGGCAGGTAGTAATGATAATTCTTGCACAACTAAAGTGTTATTATGAAATATGTTCCTTTAAACTCCCTTGCTTATGTTAAATCATGTGTACAAAAATTGAAACAACTTGTACTACATGATGTTGTTGATATATTTTGGTAGTGGTATGCATGAACACATTTAGGACTTCCAAGGAAATATTTTCCCTGTTTCGGAGTTCTTTTCTCATCGGCTTGTACATATGCCTATAACTTTAATGAGCTACTTAACTTTGTATGTTCACTTAGTAATACACTTATTGTTGTGATTTAAACTTCTTCTTCTTCCTTGTACTATTTGTGTGCTTTTGCAGCCCTAAAACTTCAATAATCACTATCAGAGCAAGTTTCCACTTTGTTTAGGGCATCATTGATACCTTTATGTCACATTCTAAGAATCCCATGAAAATTGGTGAGCATACTTGAGTTCATTAGCATATCAAAATAGCTTTGCTGTGTGGCATCAAAATTTTGATTTTTGAGCTCATTTCAGCCTTTGAATGCACTATTGTGGCAACTATGTGGGCAATTTTACTCTTTTGTGACACACATATATACAATTTTTGGTTCACCAATACAAGTATCTCAAATTCTAATACATGTCTAGAAAAGCTTGATTATGTATTTTTATCGATTCTTTTAAGAAACAATCAATTTTTGGCATCAGTATATAGTCATTGGACATGGCTAAAAGCAATGAAGTATTATGTATGTTGGTTATTGAGGATAAGTGGAATGGTTCTTGCTACCCAATGTGGGCATAAAAGATTGCATAATGTATTAGTAGAAAAAAGCTTGTGGAATATTGTCCAAGGTGTTGAAATACGTTCTCCTACACATGCAAATGTTATGTAGTAGGTGACGCAAGTGGTTTCAAAGACATTTTTCTTCAATTTCTTAGTCCTACTATGGTTCCTATTGCACTTACTATAGATCAACTTTTTTGGAATTTGGAAGAGATGCATAGGTGCATGCATTGATAGTTTTTTTTGTCAAACATGCAATTATCCTCACACTGACCCATGCAAAATAGCAAAAGATGCTTGACATATTCTTACTATGCTATGCTAGGAAAGAAATGATGATCATGTGGTAGGTTCTCCTACCACTAATCCCTAGTTGCTTCAGATTGACATTATTTTGGGGCCTTCAAAGTGAAGATACTTCAGATTGACATTATTTTGGGGCCTTCAAAGTGTTATCTTGGGCTCTTTGCACTGATTTCCCAAGAGTTTCTTTGAGTGCAAGATTGTTTAAAATTAGGAGCCGATTGCGTACTTTTGAGACAATCTCGACTACATAGGTGGAGATATTGTTCCAAATACCAATTTTGACACTAGAGGCACTTGAGATTGTGTCTTTTTAGCACTTTAAATTCAACTTTATTGTTGAATTTTCATCTCTTGAGTCATCTTATAGGTTACCTAGAAGGTTTTCAGTTGTGGTGGGAGTAGGTACTATAAGTTTATGCAAGTTTTCGGGTCAAAAGATCAGAATTGATAGAAATTATAAGTGTTGTTGGCTTAAGTTAAGGTTTTAAATTCAACCTTTTATTACCAGTTTTGTTGCATATATTGAGCACATACACACTATGTGCGCTTTTATGGATACCATTTATGTATGCCCATGTGGTCACTGATATAGTAGTTATGTTTTTGCATAGATCTTTTGACGTTGATAAAGAGGGTTGTGGTGAGGTTTTCTTAATTGGCAGACATCCATACATGAGGCTCTTTTTGGTGATGTAGAGGGAATACACTCAAAATCACCATAGGAGAGTATGCTAGTTATTCATAGGAGCTCTATAAGCCTAGTTGGCTTCTTTGGGTTAACTGCTCATATGCAATGGAGTTAGTGATTCACTATGCAGGTTTACATGTCTGTACTCATAATTTTATGAATTTTATACATTGCTCATTGTGACAACCCGTGGACAAGAGCCCCCCCCCCCCCCCCCCCCTGTATTTCTATCTAGGCCTTTTTGGTGCTTGTGTGGTTTGCCGACCGGTGCCAAATTGTGCGCAACTATAGGGGGACATGGTGAGCCTCCGACCCAAGTGACCGCACGTTGATCGCAGAGATCGCTTGGTTCGCTTTGGTCACTTGGGTCGGAGGCTCACCATGTCCCCCTATAGTTGCGCACAATTTGGCGCCGGTCGGCAAACCACACAAGCACCAAAAAGGCCTAGATAGAAATACAGGGGGGGGGGGGCTCTTGCCCACGGGTTGTCACACTCATATACTCATTTTGTAGAGGAGACTCTAGCAAAGGTTGAAATTCCCAGATTAGAGATCTTTAACTATGTAGTGGTTGACTTTACTCTTGGATACACTTATTAGTGTGAGCACATACATTCTCATATAATCTCTTTGGTTGGTCATTGTTGTTCACTCATCCATATTTATAGAGGGAGACTCTACCGAAATTCTCCCAAAATTTGAAACTTGGATATTGTTTTTGAGCCTTGATGGTGTTTTGATTCTTCTAGCTCCATTATCATTCTAGTTAGTTCTCTATCATCATGGCATCAAAGATCGCAGGCCTGGTAGATTAGGATCTATTGCTAGTGTTCCCAAGAGGAGCTATAACTTGCAGGACAAAGACCATTTTGAGATCCAAAAATTCGATGGAACAAACTTTGCTCTATGGAAGAATTAGATTAAAGATGTGTTGATTCATAGTAGGCAACAAATGACAATAAATGGAATCTCAAAGAAGCGTGATGATATAGATGATGATGATTAGGATGATTTGGATGAAATGGATATGTCTATCATTCCAAAACACTTGGTTGATAAATTTACTTTACAATTTTTAAATTGTGAAAGTGGAGAGGAGCTTTGGAAGATGTTATATCATCAAATAAAGTATATTGAGAAAGCTATATGGCCTTTGCATGGACATAGATAGTGTTGCTCCTCATATAAATGCATTTGATGCTATATTTTCATAATTACAAGCTAAAAAAATGGAGATGGATAATGAAATGAAACCAGTCTTCTTGCTATGCACCTTGCCATAATCATCAGATATGTTTTTCTCAGCTATAAGAAACTTGGTGGTAAACTAGTCTATGATGACATATGTGGAGCACTCTTGAGTGAAATGATATGTAGAAATTCTATGCTTGGCACTGAAAGGGGAGATGCATATAATGTTCATGATTCTTACCAAAAGAAAGAATCAACAATGTGGCAGGGGCAAGAACAAGGAAAAGAATAGTCAATGGAATAAGAGTGGAAGTAAATCAAGGAAGAGAGTTATTGAGTGCCATTATTGTCAGAATAAAAGACATATGAAGAAAGATTGTTATGCATTAAAGAATGCTAAAGGTAAAGGACAACATGTTGATGGACATGTTAAAAAATTACCTACTCCATTTACTTTGCCTGTGAAGATAGAAGAAAGTAATGCTAATTTTGATGATGCTGACGCATTTACACTTGATAGTATTGTGCCTAGTAAGGCTCTTATGGATGATTCTCTTTCTCACGTGGCTGCTACATCTTGGTGTGTCTTTCCATGTGACATCACATAATGAATGGTTCTCTACTTATGCAATAAAGTCATTTGCTACTCTTAGACTTGGTGATTCTTAGCACTGTCATGTTGGGATTGGAGATGTGGTTGTACAATTCACTGATGGTTAAAAATTTACTATGTATAATGTACACCATGTGCCTCAATTATGATGCAATTTGATGTCAGCTGGTCAACTTGATGAACTTGGTTATAAAGTGGTTTTCTATGGTCAATCCTTTTGCATATCAAAAGAAAATATGGTTATTGCAAAAGGAAGAAAAGTTGGCTCACTTTATGCTTTATTTGTATCATAGAAGGAGCAGTTGTTAGCTGTCACTAACTAGCCTATGGATTGTATATGGCATGGTTGTTTGGTTCATATATCTCATAGTGGAATGGAAAATATTTCTTGTTCTGTCTACTTACCTATGTTATCTTTCTTTTATTTTTTATTTTGTGAGCATTTTCAACATTATCAATATGGAAAGCAAACTAGAAATGTGAATAAAATGCACATTGAAGCTTCACTTCACACTTTAGATCTCATTCCTTCAGATTTCTGTGGTTTATGCCCATAAGGTCATTAGGTGGTTCTATTTATTTTATCACTTTCATAGATGATGCTACAAGAAAAGTTTGGGTATATCCTATCAAGTCAAAGGATGATGTATTTCCTACTTCGAGAAAATTGATTTCTTCAGTTGAGACTGAAAAAGGAACTAATGTCAAGGATTTACATATAGATAATGGAGGTGCATATACCTCACATAAATTCAAAATCTTTTGTCACTCGAGGAATTCATAGAGAGTTTAGAGCTCCTTATACCCCATTATACAATGGTGTTGCTGAGAGGATGAATAGAACTATTCAGGATAAGGTAGTATCTATGTTGCATCATGCAAACCTTTCACAAGGTTTTTGGGTAGATTTATACTAGAATTGATGTCAATAACCTTTCCCCCAATACTTCCAAAGGTCTAAAAGTGGCACAAGAGTTATGGACAATGAAGTGGCCATAGTATGATCATCTTCAAGTCTTAAGATGTGAAGCATATGTTCATATAGCCAAGAAACTTAGACAAAAGTTGGATAATAAGTCAAAGAAATGCATTTTTCTTGTATATGGTTGAGAGAGTCTATTTGGATATCACTTAGAATTAGAATGCATAAGAATGCTACACATAGTGATGTTTAGGAGAATGTCCAATTATATCGGTCTACAAATGTTCCTATTCAACAACCATTGAGATGTTATGCATGTGTCTCACATCCATGTGATAGGTATGTTACATGATTGGATTTGGTTATGCTAACATATGCTAGTAAGACTTCTTGCTACAAAGATTCTATGCAAAACAAGGATCATGTCAAGTGGGATCATGCCATGAAGAGTGAATTGGATTCTATTCACAAGAATGGTACTTGGGACTTGGTACCTTTGCCAAAGGGTAGGAAAGATTTACCATCTAAATGGCTATGTAATATTGAGATTCACATCGGATAGTGTGTCTCCGAAGTATAAGTTGCAAAGTGTTTTAAGCAACAACATAGTGTCAATTTTGAAGAAATCTTCTCTTCAGTAGTCAAGATGACTACACTGTGCATGTTGCTTGGATTCGTTGCAATGGAGGACTTAGAGCTGGTCCAAATGGATGTGAAAACTATTTTCTTGCATGGAGATCTTACAAATGAGATCTATTTGGAACAAATAGAGGGTTATGTAATTCTTGGCAAAGAGAGTCTAGTTTTTAAGCTAATGAAGAGCTTATATGGACTAAAACATTATGTTAGACAATGGTGAGTTATTGCAGCTAATGAGGCATGTAAGGAAGCATTGTGGCTTTCTTGTATTACTTGTGATATGGGTCTACCTCCCCATGTACCTCATTTGCTTAGTAATAGTAAGAGTTCCATTGCTTTGGCTAAAAATCCAATCTATCATGCAAAGAACAATCATCCAAGTCCATGAGATAATGTTGTGACTAAATATCTACCTCAAGATAGCTTTCGACACTATTGTCACTTGATGGGGCTTGCCTACTTGTACATTGTGTAACATGCCCATTAGGTGGAAGGTATAATGTGTATACTTGCACTCTGGTATCTTTATCATTCTTTATTTTTTTCCCCCATAGTCACTTTGGCCATATTCTCCTTTAGTGGGAGATTGTTATCGTTAGTATCCATGTGAAAGGCCAAATGGATATCAGAAACTTTTTATATGTTTTTGAATAAAACATATAGTGGCTTGGTCAATCATAGAAAACAAGTTTGATTGCATTAGTAAAACATAGGAAATCTAAGTTCCTGATCTATGTGTAACTTGTAGTTTTCTATGTATTGTGTAGGTATGTGTAGAGTACCTTGTGCATTGTTTAGAGCTTAGTTTTCTACTATGAGGGCATCATCATGAAGCTCATGCAAAGGGGAATCCATTGTCGTGCATCTCCATTGCACCACTTCATAGATTATAATCCGCATACAAAGTTCTTCTTCCTCTTTACATGTATGTTAGCTACAAGAAAGGCTAATTTGGTTATATATCAATGTGAAGTTGAACAATTGGACTTCAATAGGATTTGCCTACGAAAACATCAACCATTACTTATTTTACAGAGAATTTAAACGATTTTGAGAAATATTACAAAATGTCTACACCTGAGGCCTCTTAACATTGGCATGCACCATTGGATTAAACCCACTAATTTATTCACATTTTATAATTCATCATCTCCTTCCAAATTCATACAATCCCAATCATGAAACAAATACATAAAATATAGCTCTAATACAAATTCTGAAAAAACATCCATTGTAGTATGAAATTCATGTTTTGAGCTAGCATTGGGATGATCCCATTATGCTTTCCAAGCTGCTTCAACTACCCTGGCTTTTGCATAGCTCATTGAGAACAAGAGATCAAAGTTTTGAGTAACCTTGGTAGTTGGACCTTTCTAGATTCAGACAAAGATGAACTTCCTTTCATTTCGCAAAACAAAACTAAAAATTTTGTAAATGATCCACTCATTTCATGGAGACAAAAAATTCATCCGAAAACACATGCATAAAAATAGTCAAATAGTGAAAAAAGATATGATGTATGCATCTCTAAAAGATGTTGGGGGCATTCTGAAGTCCAAGCCACATAATCACACATCTAAACACATCGCAATTCATGACAAAGGCTACCTTGATCACATCATTATAAAATATGCAAAATTGATTATAGCCATTAAGCCGCCCATGTAGAAAGGAATACATCTTCCAACTAATGACTTCGTCCAACATGGCATCCAAAAAGGGCAAAGGAAAGGGATTGGGAATAGTATATACATTAACTTTTTAATAATTGAAACAAATCTGTAGTTTCTTTTTTGGCATGATTACAATAGGCAATACATGCTCCAAATGCTTAATCGGAACATAAAGCCAACCCTAAGGCAACAATCCAGTTCTTCTTTAATTTTCTTTGTGAAATTAGGATTCATCCAATAACACCATTGAATAACAAGGGATTCCTCGGGCTTTAAGTGGATCTTATGCTGATACAAATAGGGATCAAGCCCCTACATATCAGAATATTCCGAAGAAAAGATATCCTTAAATTCTTGCAAGAATGTGAGCAGATTGCTACAGAATGCTGCTTGTAACTCAGTGAAAACTTTCACCATTTGGGGCTTAGGAGTGGAACCTAAGAAATTGATTCCATGTTGTCTTCTTACACATGAACATTAGATTTCTCTAATTGAGCATCTAATGGTGATACTAAGTTATCAATAAAATTATCAGTCAAGGCTTCCTTAGGTTGGAGCATAGTTGTGATTCATTCATGACCAAGATAATGAGCTAAAAATTCTAGAATATCTATGATTCCCATTGACCAAAGGTCCTTATTAGCTTCTAAAAACTGAGCCTCCTCATTGTCTTCAAGGCCTTCGAACATGTGTGGTGGTTCCACAATGCTTGGTAATTGATTTTTAGATTATGTTTGCCTATCAACCAATGTTAGAGAATATCTTTTATGAAATTTTCAAAAAGTTAGTGTTTTGGATCCCCAAGCTTGCTATACATTAGCATGTTTTATCTAAGGGCAACCCATAATCAAATTATAATCATCATTTTTCCCAAGTAATTCAATGACTAAAAAAGTAATAGGGACTATTACTTCTTGTATCGAAATAGGAATATCCTTAAAAAGAGCAATAGGCTAGACATGAGAGTGCTCCACCATCAGAATCTAGAGTGGAGTAGGTTGGAGATTTTTCCACCCATCTGTTGATAAATCATAAGTGTAGTGATATTAACTCTAGAACCCCAATCAATCAAAACTATAGAATATGATACAATTTGTACCCAAGCCATAATCAAGAGAAAAAAATAATCCATAAATTTATCTTTGGTTGTTTCTACTTGGTTGACTAACATTGTAGTCTCAATGGTTGCAAATTCGAGGCTTTCGACAAAAACTTCAACTAAGAGAATGGTTCCTACATAGGCAAGCAAGGAACTAGTATGTTGTTACTAGTCATCCCAATAGAACTTATGACTTTGGGAATGTTCTTTCAAAGCCAAAAGTTCAAGATTCAAATGAGCATGATGAGGAAGAGGTACCAACAACTCTTAGGAATACATTTGTGCTGAGGAGGATAATGGCGACAACCAAAATACTTCATTATCATACAACCATACAACTTTACACTAATGAAGCTATAGAGGAGGCTTTTTGGAAGTTTAAGTTGAAAAAATCTCACACTAAGATAAATTTTCTTGTATATGAGTTCAATGACCCAGATAATCCAAGAAAAGCAACCTTTTTTAGAGATGAATCAAATCGAATATACATATTCTCAAGTGATAGTGAGTAGAACCATCTTTCGCAAAGCCAAAAGGTTTTTCCTTTGCACAAATCGTGAGTTTCACACAAGTAAGTGAGTGTAGGATAAGATAAATCCTCAAGATTTCAACAAGAGAGGCCCCAAAAGTAAGCCTCATACACATCCTAGGGAGAGGAAGATCAGAGCAAGGAACAAACAAACCAGAGAGAAGAGGGCATATATCAAATAGAGAGGATAATCATTTCCATCTTCCTAGACAAAGAGAACACTCGAGAACGTTGAGAACCTCAAAGGTAGTCAAAACCATGAATAGTTAATTTGATGGCACATGAGATCCTTATGATCATGTGGTCAAATTCAAATAATTTTTTAGATGAGAACAAGTAGGGGATTTGTTCACTCAATACGAGGCTTTTGGGTTAACCTTCAAAGGTACAACTGTACCATGTTTCAATTGTTGCATCAAGGCAACTACCAATATATATCATAGTTGCTAAAAGATTTTATCATTGAGTTCTCTAAGACTGGAATGAATCACAACACTTCATCCTTGATCCATAGTTTTAAGCACACCCCCAAGAGATGAAAAGACTATTAGCATGTAGATTGAAGTAAAATAGAAAAATTTCTAGTCCTAAAGATACCTACCCAATGCAAACAAGTGCCCTTGTACCTAAAAGAGCCAAACACTCTAGACTAGTGTATGAGAATGTGCATAGACATAGAAGATAACCTAGGAGAGGAGCTAGAGCTATCAAAATATATAAAGGTGTAGAATGCTTGGCTAGCACCATATCAAAACGCTGTTCATGAGTTGAGGAACTAGGTGAGTTAGTTGCACGAAATCTAGGAGGATTTTTTTAGATTAGGAAAAATCAAACGGGGAGTGCTATCAAGCATTGCTGTATCTGAAATGTTGATCATATGGCAAATGCATGTCCTATGCAAATCTAGAATACACTAGTCCCAAGCTCATACTATTGTACAATAGAGAGGAAGTACACTAATCATATGGTGCAAGATTACATTTAGATAAAACCATCAACAACGTTATCAACAATATTATAGGTATCAATAGTAGTATTATGATGAGGCTCAAACCTATTGTAGGAGCTAACATGCCTACCAATAGCATTATTAAGCACAACCTAAACCATAATGAGTGCTAGGTCAGGAACCACCACACCTTACCAATGTATTATTAGCCAAGTGTGTGGTAGTAAAAGAAAACTGAGATAGAGCTTTGGTACCAGTTTCTCCATTGATGAGAGGGGATGATCCGAATGCTAATGGTTTTGAATCTTCACAAGGGGAGAAATTCCCCACCTACTATATAGAGTCTCAAGAAAATTTTGAGGCTTATCAATATGAGACCTAGGAACAATCAACTATGGATGGAGTTTACAACACCGAAGAACATGCTCAAGCAAAGTGTGACTGATTTTGTCACCAAGATGAAGGAAATTGCAAAACAACTTGGAAGCATGGGAGACATCATTGATGAAGAACAAATAGTAAGGCAAGTCATCAATGGGATCAAAGCTGATGACAAATGGTAAGCCTTCAACATAGCTATGGACCTCTACATGGACATGCAAGTACTTGTTTTCAACACACTTATGGGGCAATTGTTTTCACATCAAACAAAGCTAATGAAGAATGGTGAAAACCAAAAAGGTAATTAATCCTCTCCTCTCTATAGAGATAAGAATAAATGCAAGGATAACAAAGGGGTATGTAAGAAATCTAATGATGAAGGAAGCACATCTCAAGCCACCTTTGCAGGTAGAGGTAGAGGCTCAAGAGGAAGAGGAGATAGACAAGGTAGGGGGAGAGCTCAAAGCTCATCACCCTGTGCTACATGGCTCAGAGAGGTTGAGATTTGATGGTGGGGCTCTTCCATGCTTGATTTCTCACAGAATTTGTCCTTCACACCATTAGGGAACCCTTGGTGCACTATGGCACTCTCTTTGGCTAAGTTTATGACCTCTCATTGAGGCTTTTTTTCATGAAAAAACTCCCAAGGTCCAAGGGTGCAGGCTCCGAGTCCTCATTGATAATAAATATTGTTGTGGAAATGTAAGAGAGGTACATAGTACCCATAATCTTCTTTTTGTTAAGTTGTTTTATGAATGGAACCATTTCATCTAACAAATGCCCTACATTTTCAACAATTGGCATGAAGCACTTGAGGTGCTTCATAAAAGGTTCATCACCTTTATGAATGTAGAGAAAAAGGTCACACATGACCCACTTACCTCATAAGGTGGGATATCTATAGAGTAGTGCAAGATGTAGTACTCAAGGAACTCTATGATTTCCTCAAGCACATTAGAATTGAGTTGGATTGTCTTTTTTAGATCTCGAGCTCTAGAAACAAGTTCATAGAAGTGTGTTTTACCTTTGTATTGAGTTGATTCCAATAACTCATTGAAACTTTATCAAGGACATTTGGACAGTGGGTAGTAGAGGTGAAGGCAGCCATTGCACATAAAGGTAGTGTGTTTGCTATGAGGTGCTTGCTCTAGGAGTGCTTCTACCTCTTCTTGGTTACAAAAGTGAGAAATGAGAGAATAAGACTTGCTTTTATAGTTCAATATTTTCAAGTGAGTGGGACCCATTTAAAGGTAAAAAGAATAGCTACAAATATAAAATCATGCACAGAACTCCCAAAAAAAAAATTTGGCTCATAAAAATGATTGAATAGATAATCATTAAACATAATAAGAAATACCACATCTACACACTAGAAAAAATTAACTTCCTGGAATTCTAAAATTGTAATATACACTACCATGGAAAAAATCAAAGATTTGACAATTCGTGCATCATATTGACATCAAAAAGTTTTACATCATGTGAATTATCTTATAGTAGAGGAAGGATTAAATGGGTTGTGTGTAAACTCTAGTAGTCACATAGTTCTTGAGCTATGACAATGAAAGTCAAGTTTCATATACACTGCATTCAAGAAATCTATAGACAAATAAAAAGCTTTAAATATCATATTTGAATATAATAATTTGTATAAATAAAAGAAAAAGTTCCATAAACTTTTTACTATATGTCCTTGTATTCTGAACTTGGATTGATCCATATCCTCAAATCCAATTATTATTAGATGTTGTCTCACATTGGCAAGGGTCCAATTATGATTCACTGGAATGACTTCCATTTCATTGTTAGGTAGATTTATCTTAATTTCAAGTGAAATTAAAAACCCTTAAAACTTTGTAATGCTATCCATTTACCAAATTTAAACATCCAATGATCATAACAAAATCTAATGTACAATGAAGTATGGTGTTTTAAATATCAAAATCCTATGCATGTTGCACCAATTTTACCATTAGGGCAAAAAACAATCGAAAAGAGGCTGTTTGCTAATGATAGATTATGGAAATTGACAAATAGATTCTTTCCATGTGTACAAGAATATAACATTTCTATCTCTTTTAACCATATGAATAAATGCTTTTTTTAATACAATATTCTCTAAAAACATCGCTAAAGTGATGAAGATTCTCGTATTCAGTGTACAATTTTTTGGTTTGATGCAAAAAAAGATATTTTT
Organism: Ceratopteris richardii; assembly: GCA_020310875.1. Taxonomy (NCBI): domain Eukaryota; kingdom Viridiplantae; phylum Streptophyta; class Polypodiopsida; order Polypodiales; family Pteridaceae; genus Ceratopteris; species Ceratopteris richardii. The sequence goes on from CM035406.1 coordinate 126,283,526, forward strand.
GCACACTACACAAAGCATATTCTCAAATTTCCAAGAAGGAATTGGAAGATATGAAATATTTTTGGGTTCACAAAATTTCATGATCATTCAGTGATAGGGTTCACATCAAAGTTTCCACGTGTACAAAGCCTTTTTCTCTATAAATACTGCCAAAATTTGTGAACGTCGGTTTCTCGCTTTGAACATTCTTCTTCTTCTAATTTCTAATGGCTTCTTCTTCTCGTCGTCCTTCCAATCGTGTAACCTCATGTGAGGTTTACAACAGAAGAGAGGATTCTTTGTGGAAACCTCTTTCTATGAAAGTAAATGAATGGGTAACTATGCTTCCTAGCTGTAGAGGTGCCCATAAAGTCAAGCATGCCAAAAGAGACAACACAAGAAACCACTAGAAGGGACGTATTCTCAGTTTCAAATTGAAGAGATGTGGTTGGTTTGCACGAGTACAACATGTGTACACCGCTAAGGATCTTGTTCTAGAAAATCATCTGCAATTCCCTTCGTACTGTAAGTGAAGTTTTACAATGCTCTTCTATCATTCCAATTGTTTTTGTATAACAAAACATATGTCTTTGTACTGTAGATATCTTTCCTTCCAATATATTGGAATGGCAATTTGTTGAATGTTTAACAGGAACATTCAGAGTTCTTAATAAGTAATATGCAAAACTCATGTATGCTGACAAATCTGTTCAATTTTCCAATAGCATAGAGTTATTTGTCCATTATGTAGATTATCAAGTGCCATCAGGGAGGAGTTCTTATGGAAATCTTGTACATGTGCCTACTCCTTGTATCTCTTCATTAGATTGGGATGCTCCTGATCATTCAACGGTTTCAAGTTTTCTATGCAAAATGAAATTTGACATCCAAAACGCAATGTAAGTAGGCCGAATTTTGAGAAGGATAAAGATTCAATGGTTTTGCCTATTCATGTCTTTGTAGCATGCTTAAAAAACATTTTATTACAGAAAACAAAAACAATGTGGTTGAATAGGAGAGTGTCTATTTCAGAGATTGATGATGTTTTAGGTAGGGAATGGGATAGCAAAGAAGTTCAAAAGCTAGGTGACATTATTTTATGTAAAGTTAGTCCAAATTCTCTTTCAATTTCATATCAGATATGTCGTCAGTCTCTGGTTTTAGGATATGACTATAGAAGGTGGAAAAAAAAGCTTGGACTTTGGATAGCCTTGGACTCAGAGGAGAGCTGTCCAGAATTTGAGTTAGAAGTATTGATTCATCCAGATTTTCAATCAAGGAAAATAATTGTCACTGCAAATTGGAATCTCAAAAATGTAAGGGAGCTCCTAGAATACCTTGATGAGGTATCATCACAGTTTAGGTTCTCAATTGATGATGCAATAGTTAACATTAGATCAGAGAAATCACTATCTTGCATAACTTGCCTGCCACCAAGGGTGATTAAGTTCCAACCCTTAAGATTGTAACAAGTTAACCCTTGACATTCTTACATAATGTATCTCCCTCTTATAGAAGCTTCTATGATACTTCCATTGATTTTTCTTTGCAGGATGGTGACAACGAATGTGTGTTAAATTATGTATTTTAAATGTCTATATTCATATTGGCATTTTTTTATTTAATTTCAAGATTTTATGAGGTTCTTATCGTACAATGATAAGAATATAAACCAAGATATTCTTAGATAATTTTTAGGTCCCTTATTTCATACTTCCATTGATTTTTCTTTGCAGGAGTGAATTGATTACTTCAATTATTCCCCTTCATCTAAACTCATATTGGCATTTTTTTGTTTACTCTCAACATTCTGATGATGTTTCAACTAAGAAATAATTATACAGGAACTTGGGTAAGTAAATTCTAGACGAACAAGAGATCTAGAATTCAATAACTAGTTTCAATTAAATTATTTGAGTCTATCCAAGGTGCAAATTAGTTTCACTTAAGTTATTTGATTCTATCCATCTTTTCTCTCCTCAAGGTATGCAAGAGAAAGTATCATGGTGCACATAACAAGTTATATTAAAGAGGATGGAGAACCTGGTGCAAATTCCAATCCAAGGTATGATATTTCAAAATATGTAGAGCATGAATTAAGTCATAAAACAGAGAGACGAGATTAGAGAAGATGACCGATTCAAGCGGCTAGCACAATCAGACTCTTTCCACTGTCAGAAACATGACTGATCCAAGCGATAAGAGTCATCTGGAAATGCTCGGATGTCCCTAATTGCTTGCATCAATCGTGCTTCTAGTCGTCATGAAATATCAGTGAATTTTATTTCCCTTGGAATGCATTACAACTAATTCTTAACCAAATAAAATGTTACTTTAAATCTATGATCAAGGATGCCATTTAAGAAGCACGATCAATCCAAGCGATAAGGATCATCCGGAAATCCCCAGATGTCCCTAATCACTTGCATCGGTCGTCCTTGTAATCATCATGAAATATCAATCAATACTATTTCAAATATAGATTACAACGTATAATAGCTCAAACTTCACTTAGCAAAACATAATTTGCAAGATATGATCAAGGACTTGATGCCATTTAAGAAACATGACCGATCCATATTACCTAACACAGAGAGCGTTCTCTATAGAAATTCTTAAGAAGCAGCTAAAAAACTTGGAGGCGATGGCAACTTGATGCTTGGAAAGTGTTGATAAAAGAAATGAGAGAAAGTGAATAGGAAAGCTTAAATAGGTCTCAAAACTGAGTTGACCATTGGTGCCACATGGCATACCGTGATTGGTCCATGTCATCTAGCTGTTATGAATTCCAACGTTCTTTGCCACATGGCATGATTTGAGTGGGCCACATCATCTATCCATTTGGGATTCCCAACATACCTTTACCACATGGCACTCACTGATTGGTCCACATCATTTGACCATTACTCCCTCCCTCCTCGCCTATAAATAGCAACTCCCTTCACCAATTCAAATTTTCAACCTTCATAGAATTTGTCTCATTACCGTGCATATTTTTCTTTCATCCCCGACATGACCGATACAAGCGATTATCCCCGTTTGACCCACGTTGTCTAGCTTGAGTCGCTTGCATCGGTCGTGTTCTCCACTAGGACATACAAGAGAAGCTGCAACTTAGATGGAGGGAATGAATGAGATCCTTCGTGTCTCTCCATCAGAGAAACTACTTGATTTCATGGTTCAAGAGGGTTTAACTGTAGATTACTTTCCTGATGCAATGATGATATTCAACCCCAAGATTGATTTTGAAAAACTCCTAGAGAAATCAAAAAGCTTTCTTAGGGATGAGTGGGAGAACTTCTTGGGGTTGATCAATGGAAAGGAGCTTTCTTTATCTTAGAAAATCTATGTCCATCCTCACATCTTTGGGAAGAATCCAATAGATAGGGCAAAATGCAAAAGGATATCCCCTTTGCCAGGGAAGCTAGACTTATGCCCAGAGCATGAAAATGATTGCTGCTTGCTCCCTTTAAACATTGCTTTCTTGATATGGCTTGATCACATCTCAATTGAAAAGGAGGAAAGTGTTCATGTTGTAGACGAGCTTTTGTTAGAGCTGGCACTTGAGGGAAGCTCAAAAAGTATGAAAGGTGTCATGGAGATTGTTGAGGAGATCAATCTCCAAGCAGAAGAAGAGCAGGTCAAAGGTTTTGATGTGGCTACTTTTAAAGCAGAGACTGGAATAAGGGAGCCAACTGAAGAAGTTCAAGTGTCTGAGAAGTCCCTACTTCTCCCAAATCTACCCTTTTACTTTATCTCTGAAAAGGAGTTTATCCCTCTATTTTACATTCAGGAACTTTTCAACCTTAGGGAGGACTACTGCCTTGCAGCTATAGCTGAGTCAGAAGAAGTTGTAAGGAGATTCATCAATGAGAAAGGAGAAAGAAAAGAAGAATTTTTGCGTCTTGATTTGGATTTTTCAAATGAAGAATTCAAAGATCATCACAAGCTCTTTCAAAATGCTTTGAGAAAGCTATCTCAGAGAAGCCAACACTTGTTGATGAAGAGTTTGATGAGCATCAGAAGCAACTTGGAATATACTCGTTTGGGTGCGGCTATTCATTCTTGGATGTTGCTGAGGACAAAGGAACAATATGTATTGACTCAAAAGAGCTCATTGAGGAGGAAGATGAGGTCAAGGTATGTAGTTAAATATATTCTCATGAATTTTAGGGTGAGGAAATGAGATGCGATCGATGCAACATCTTTAGCTTGTATTGGTTTTCTCCAAGATCTCCATTTATAGAGTGAGAAATCGATCACGACTGATGCAAGCGATAAGGCCCATCGGATATTTTCTGTTGGGCCTTATCACTTGCATCGGTCGTTTCTTGGACTTGCATGGTCCAATGACATGTTACATTTTATCATGTGAAAAACACCATTTTCTGCGTACAGTTTATGTTCCGACTGATGCAAGCGATTAGGACCATCCGATATTTCCCAATGGGCCTTATCGCTTGTATCGATCATGTCTAGGAGTTACATACAACATTGATAATAGACATCTGGCTATGTAAGAATTCACCTTCTTCAGCAAAAATTACATGTTTCTAGGTAATTTACAAAGAGATATTGATAACGACCGATGCAAGAAATTATGACCATCCGAATTTCTCTGAAGACCCTAATCGCTTGCATCAGTCGGGTCTCTTGCTTTTTTTTTGTTTGTTTCAAGTTACTTTTCATGACTCCTTAAGTGCGCTTGCACTTCATCTGACCTTGTTTATCTGACCTTGTTTTTCTATTTTTACCACACTTAACTATATTGGATGAAGAAAACTATCTTAGCAGGGGGAAGGGAACAAGAAAAACCATAGAAGAGAAAGGAAAAACAAAGGTGGATATTCATTCAATTATCCACTATCTTCCAAAATTGAACCCAGGCTCTTTTTGTGTTATTCACAAGCACTATAGTGAGGAGCTAGACTTTGCATTAATCTCCTTGAGGACTCTATCAAAATACACGGGTTTTACTCCAATACCCTTTAATTCTTTCAGAGTTTTGCTGCTTGAAAGAGCAACTGCATTTAGAATTTTTGGATATGCCCCAGGACTCAATGCTTCAAGGGCAGGGTACTTTCTTTGTTATACAAGCTATGCAATGGCTGCAGGGGTGTCAGATGTAAAAAGCATTGCTAGATACCAGAGAAAAGATTTCCTCAGATATAGAGGTGATTTGCCAGAGCCAAGCTCATTAAAGAGACTCAAGGAATGACTTCATTTTGTCAAACTCTATTACTCATCAAATGTACATATACAAAAATTGCCCAATGGGATATAAGACATTGTAAATTTTTTTGGTGTAACTGATCCATGTCCTAATATTAATTGTTATTGATCCATGATCTATTCTCTGGTTAAAGTCATCTGATGGTAATAGACATGTTTCTTTTCAAAGCTTAATACATCATGAAATGTACATACATGACATCTTTATTTCTCAAAGAAATAAAAGACATTGCAAATATTAAAGCTCTGTTTGAAATGTTGTCTTTTTCATTTTGTGATATTGATACATGATGATTTTGTTTGGTGATAGTCACATTCTTTTAATTATATTTGGCATGAGGTCCTTTGTAATTGTCTTCTAAAGAACCAATCAAAAAGCTCTCTGAAGGCATTGCTCTTTGTTACTCCTCCTCCTTTCCTTGTGCACCTAAAGAAGCTTGTCCTTGCTTGATAATGAGATTTTTCCATGCCTTGGGTGTTCCATATGGCAAGTGGTTCTTTTTCTGCAAAGAATGCACCATGCACAAGAAGAATGTGCTGGAAGAGGAGAAGAGTTTGATCAGATCTTTATTTCAATTAAAAAAAATAAATTGAATAAATTATATTTGGAACTCACCAAGTAGTATGTTATGTCTTTGGCACTAAATGCCTCTATGATGGTTTCTATAAGCTCTGTGGTCGCCTTTCTGAAATTTGTCACATAACTATTTGATGTTACCTGCTGCCTCATGATCTTTAAAAAATTATCTAGTTTGACCCACACCTCCATTCTCTTTTTTGCTATTTCTGGTTTGCTTTTTACATTAGTCGTGATCTCACAAATTTTTTTGCAACAATTTCACATGGCATTTAGTTGCTTGTCATTGTGGTTACTAAAGAATCTCCTTGCTTTTGCACCTCCCATTGAGACATCCTGTAGTACATCACGTGTATTTTGTGAAAGCTTTGGATCTTTTCTTAGATGAACATCACCACCATGAAATCCCATTTTTGAAAGTAGACATTCACATTTTTTTATGCACTCATCTGCAAGAGTTGTAGGCTTGATAGAATATGCATAATCCAAGTGAAGACGGACCAACTTGTCAATGATCCTTAACTCTACATGTAGTGTACATATGTGTAAATTTGTCAATGCTATTGGAAGCATGGGATCCCAAATCATGGCAGAAGATGAGTAGTTATGAAGAATAACATTTTGTCTGGAAGGAGCCTCCTCTTCCTCAGCTCTAGCAATCCATGCTCTTGTGCCTGGACTTTGCATGCAGTACAAGCAAGGGTACTTAGAATATTCCCCTCCACTTATACCAAACATGCATTTGAGTGTCTTTAGGTCTCCACTCAAATGCCACTCAACTTTAAAGTTCACATAGTCTTTGACATTCAACAATTCTCTTGCATGATGCCTTTGGATAACATTTGGAATGTTTGTATGTGAGAATAATCACATAAGTGTTTTATGGCTCTTAGATGGAACTTGAGCACAACCAACCCACCATAACTCCATTTCTGATTGTACTTTGAGAGATGGAGTATCCAATTTCCCAAGGCTATAGTCCAAAGCTTTGTTCATCAGTGCAATACTTATTCTCTCCAGCTTTTGATGTTTTTTAAGCTCAGCTTCATCAAGTTTGATTACAAATTTCAACAGACCAGAACATTCATGTTCTTTCATATTATAGAACTGAACCATGTATGTTTGAAGTTTTATAATATCTATCCATACGTTGTTAAATGCATTGTAAGTGAAATGTAACTTTTTTTTTCCTACTTTGTAAGGCATGTTACCATGAATATGGTTATATTCACCAAATACTGACGTGATCTTTTTATTCAAGCAGAGCCGAAACTTTCCTACATGATGGGGTCTAGGCAATCCAAAACTTTTAACTTTGTTAAATTTTAAAAATTCACACCAAACTTTTGAAATTGCTCTATAACCTTTCCTACTCACTCCGACGCTATCACAAATCTTTTGAATTTGAGATGGTTCTAGTAACAAATCCATTTTTGTCACGAGGTTTTGGAAAACAAAGCGTTTCAAGCATGTATTTTCATTCAGTTTCAATAGCCTTAAAACATCATTTTGACTCATAATTTCATTACAGAAATGTACGTGCTCAAAACTACTCAACATATTGAAACCTAGCACATTTGTCACATGATCTCTTACAATTTTCGTTCTTTTCTTTTTCTGGCCAGATTTTTCAGTCAAATCTAAAAAAGGTTTTACTCGTTTTGACCGCATTCTCAAACCTATAGGAGTTTCTTTCATTTTTTTAAAAGACTCAAACTGAGAAGATAAAGTGGATAATTTGCTTTCTAGCTCCCTCATATGTAAATCCTTCTGATGTAGTGTGTTTTGTAGATAGTTTATGTATTGTACATAATTCCTTGATAAACAAATCCATCTGTCCATATGTCGATATGTTTCTTGCCTTCCTTTCGCAATCCATCCACTTCAGGAGGACGAAGAGGCCTTCAGAATACTTTTCTTGTCGTTGCATACTCATGACTAACTACAATGTTGATATGGAACTTATCACAATGATTTCGATTATTTGAAGGCTCAGCAAGAGTATTTGGGTTAAGGTTCTCCATGGTCTGCTATGAAAAGACTCGCAAGTGTCTAAAATGATGTGAAAGAGAGAAATAGGCCTGCTATGAAAAGTAGAGTAAAAAAGTGCAAAACATCATCAGCACACATTATATAGGTCCATGAACAAGAGGAAAATTCAAATTTTGATGAGTGCCCGATGAGCACAAACTTCGAGGCGTAAGATATCACACAGACTTTTCATGATTATCACACGAGTTTCTCTCTCTTCAAAATTTGCATAAGATATGTTTTAAATGAACTTACATATAATTTCTTAAAGGATTTCACAACTTTAATCCAGATTAAGCACAACTAATTGAAATCCTCCTATACATGCAAATGTTATGTAGTAGGTGACACAAGTGGTTTCAAAGACATTTTTCTTCAATTTCTTAGTCCTACTATGTTTCCTATTGCACTTACTATAGAGAAACTTTTTTGGGATGGAAAAGATGCATAGGCACATGCATTGATAGGTTTTTGTTGTCAAACATGCAATTATCCTCACACTCACCCATGCAAAACAGCAAAAGATGCTTGACATATTCTTGCTATGCTATGCTAGGAAAGAAATGATGATCATGTGGTAGGTTTCCCTACCACTAATCCCTAGTTGCTTGGTGATTGTAGGAGTGAAGATACTTCAGATTGACATTATTTTGGGGCCTTCAAAGTGTTATCTTGGGCTCTTTGAACTGATTTCCCAAGAGCTTCTTTGGGTGCAAAATTGTGGAAAATTAGGAGCCGATTTCATAGTTTTGAGACAATCTCAATTAAATAGGTGGAGATATTGGTCCAAATACCAATTTCAACACTAGAGGCACTTGAGATTGTGTCTTTTTACCAGTTTACATTCAACTTTATTGTTGAATTTTTAGCTCTTGAGTTATCTTATAGGTTACCTAGAAGGTTTCCAATTGTGGTGGGAGTAGGTACTACAAGTTTGTGCAAGCTTTTGGGTCAAAAGATCAGAATTGATAGAAATTTATAGGTGTTGTTGGCTTATGTTAAGGTTTTAAATTCGGTCTTTTATTACCAGTTTTGTTGCATATATTGAGCACATACACACTATGTATGCTTTTATGGATACCATTTATGTATGCCCATGTGGTCACTGATATAGTAGTTATGTTTTTGCATAGATTTTTTGATGTTGATAAAGAGGGTTGTGGGGAGGTTTTCTTAATTGGTAGACATCCATACATGAGGCTCTCTTTGGTGATGTAGAGGGAATACACTCAAACTCACCATAGGAGAGCATGCTAGTTATTCATAGGAGCTCTATAAGCCTAGTTGGCTTCTTTCGGTTAACTGCTCATATGCAATGGAGTCAATGATTCACTATGCACGTTTACATGTCTGTACTCATAATTTTATGAATTTTATACATTTCTCATATACTCATTTTGTAGAGGAGACTCTAGCAAAGGTTTTCCAGATTAGAGATCTTTAACTATGTAGTGGTTGACTTTACTCTTGGATACACTTATTGGTGTGATCACATACATTCTCATCTCTTTGGTTGGTCATTGTTGTTCACTCATCCATATTTATAGAGGGAGACTCTACCAAAATTATTCCAAAATTTGACACTTGGATATTGTTTTTGAGCCTTGACGATGTTTTGACTCTTCTAGCTCCATTATCATTCTAGTTAGTTCTCTATCATCATGGCATCAAAGATCGCAGGCCTGGTAGATTAGGATCTACTGCTAGTGTTCCCAAGAGGAGCTATAACTTGCAGGACAAAGACCATTTTGAGATCCAAAAATTCAATGGAACAAACTTTGCTCTATGGAAGAATTAGATTAAAGATGTGTTGATTCAGAGTAGGCAACAAATGATAATAAATGGAATCTCAAAGAAGCGTGATGATATAGATGATGATGATTGGGATAATTTGGATGAAATTGATATGTCTACCATTCAAAAACACTTGGTTGATAAATTTACTTTACAATTTTAAATTGTGAAAGTGGAGAGGAGCTTTGGAAGATGTTATGTCATCAAATAAAGTATATCTATTGAGAAAGCTATATGGCTTTTGCATGGACAAAGATAGTGTTGCTCCTCATATAAATGCATTTGATGCTATATTTTCTCAATTATAAGCTCAAAAAGTGGAGACCGATAATGAAATGAAACTAGTCTTCTTGCCATGCACGTTGCCATCATCATCAGCTATGTTTTTCTCAGCTATAAGCAACTTGGTGGTAAATTGGTCTATGATGACATATGTGGAGCACTCTTGAGTGAAAAGATATGTAGAAAGTCTATGGTTGGCACTCAAAGGGGAGATGCATATAATGTTCATGATTCTTACCAAAGAAAGAATCAACAACGTGGCAGGAGCAAGAACAAGGAAAAGAATAGTCAATGGAATAAGAGTGGAAGTAAATCAAGGAAGAGAGATATTGAGTGCCATTATTGACATAATAAAAGACATATGAAGAAAGATTGTTATGCATTAAAGAATGCTAAAGGTAAAGGACAACATGTTGATGGACATGTTAAAAAATTACCTACTCCATTTTCTTTGCCTGTGAAGATAGAAGAAAGTAATGCTAATTTTGATGATGCTGATGTGTTTACACTTGATAGTATTGTGCTTAGTAAGGCTCTTATGGGTGATTCTCTTTCTCACACGTGGCTGCTGAATTTTGGTGTGTCTTTCCATGTGACATCACATAATGAATGGTTCTCTACTTATGCAATAAAGTCTCTTGCTACTTTAGACTTGGTGATTCTTAGCACTGTCATGTTGTTGGGATTGGAGATGTGGTTGTGCAATTTGCTGATGGTTAAAAATTTACTATGTATAATGTGCACCACGTGCCTCAATTATGATGCAATTTGATGTCAGTTGGTCAACTTGATGAACTTGGTTATAAAGTGGTTTTCTATGCTCAATCCTTTTGCATATCAAAAGGCAATATGGTTATTGCAAAAAAGGAAGAAAATTTGGCTCACTTTATGCTTTATTTGTATCATAGAAGGAGCAGTTGTTAGCTGTCACTAGATAACATATGGATTGTATATGGCATGGTTGTTTGGTTCATATATATCATAGTGGAATGGAAAATCTTTCTTGCTATGTCTACTTACCTATGTTATCTTTCTCTTATTTTTTATTTTGTGAGCATTTTCAACATTATCAATATGGAAAGCAAACTAGAAATGTGCATAAAATGCACATTGAAGCTTCAATTCACACTTTAGATCTCATTCCTTCAGATGTCTGTGCTTTATGCCCATAAGGTCATTAGGTGGTTCTCTTTATTTTATCACTTTTATAGATGATGCTACAAGAAAAGTTTGGGTATTTCCTATCAAGTCAAAGGATGATGTATTTCCTACTTCGAGAAAATTGATTTCTTTAGAGATTGAAAAAGGAACTAATGTGAAGGATTTACATATAGATAATGGAGGTGTAGATACCTCACATAAATTCAAAATCTTTTGTCGCTCGAGGAATTCATAGAGAGTTTCGAGCTCCTTATACCCCATTATAGAATGGTGTTGCTGAGAGGATGAATAGAACTATTCAAGATAGGGTAGTATCTATGTTGCATCATGCAAACCTTTCACAAGGTTTTTGGGCAAAAGTATACTACAATTCATGTCAATAACCTTTCACCTAATGCTTCCAAAGGTCTAAAAGTGGCACAAGAGTTATGGACAATGAAGTGGCCATAGTATGATCATCTTGAAGTCTTAAGATGTGAAGCATATGTTCATATAGCCAAGAAACTTAGACAAAAGTTAGATAATAAGTCAAAGAAATGCATTTTTCTTGGATATGGTTGAGAGAATCTATTTGGATATCACTTATGGGAACCTGAAACATGGTCAGTGATCAAAAGTATTGATGCCATTTTCAATGAGTATAAGATGCTTAAACAACCCATTAAGTAGGTTCAAATGAGAAGACTAGTGTTTGAGGATACCAATCATCCAATTAGAATGCATAAGAATGCTACACATAGTGATGTTTAGGAGAATGCCCAATCATATCGGTCTACAAATGTTCCTATTCAACAACCATTCAGATGTTATGCATGTGTCTCACATCCATGTGATAGGTATGTTACATGATTGGATTTGGTTATGCTAACATATGCTAGTAAGCCTTCTTGCTACAAAGAGTCTATGCAAAACAAGGATCATGTCAAGTGGCAACATGCCATGAAGAGTGAATTGGATTCTATTCGCAAGAATGGTACTTGGGACTTGGTACCTTTGCCAAAGGGCAGGAAAGATTTACCATCTAAATGGCTATGTAATATTGAGATCACATCGGATAGTGCATCTCCTAAGTATAAATCATGATTAGTTGCAAAGTGTTTTAAGCAATAACATAGTGTCAATTTTGAAGAAATCTTCTCTTTAGTAGTCAAGATGACTACACTGTGCATGTTGCTTGGATTCGTTGCAATGGAGGACTTAGAGCTGGTCCAAATGGATGTGAAAACTATTTTCTTGCATGGAGATCTTACATATGAGATCTATATGGAACAAATAGAGGTTTATGTAATTCTTGGCAAAGAGAGTCTAGTTTTTAAGCTAATGAAGAGCTTATATGGACTAAAACATTCTATTAGACAATGGTGCCAAAACATTTGATGCTTTTATGAAGTCTCAAGGCTATTGTCGAAGCAATGAGTATCATTTCTCTACACTAAGAGATTTTCACATGCCAGCTTGATATGCTTGATACTTTATATTGATGATATATTGATTGTTGGGAAGTCCTCTGATGACTTGTTATTGCTAAAAGTAAAGTTGAGTGAGACATTTTATATGAAGGATTAGGTAGATTCCAAACATATTCTTGGCATGTAGGGTGGAAAGGCCTTGAGTACACTCTTACCTACATATGTGAAATTGAGTAAGGATGATTGCCACAAATCAAATGAGGAAAAAGAATTCATGACCTAAATTCATTATTAATATGTTGTTGCTAGTCTCATGTATGATATGGTAGCTATGAGACTAGACATTGCATTTGGAGTGGGAGTTGTGAGTTGATATATGTGCAATCCTAGCAAGAAGCATTAGGAAGTGGTCAAGATAATTTTGAGGTATCTGAGTCAAACTAAGGACAAGTGTCTATGCTTAGGTAGAGGTGAGGCATCTATTATTATTTACACAAATTCAAACTATGTTGGTTGTGTAGACAATCAAAAGTGTACATCAAAGTACATTTTTCACTTTGTTGATACTGCTATACCTTTGAGATCTCATCTTCAAGAATGTAAAACTTAAAGAATGTAAAGTACATTTTTCACTTTGCTGATAGTGCTATACCTTTGAGATCTCATCTTCATTTTTCCACTAAAGAAAACAAAGTTATTGCAGCTAATGAGGCATGTAAGGAAGCATTGTGGCTTTCTTGTATTACTTGTGATATGGGTCTACCTCCCCATGTACCTTATTTGCTTAGTAATAGTAAGAGTTCCATTGCTTTGGCTAAAATCCAATCTATCATGCAAAGAACAATCACATCCAGGTCCATGAGATAATGTTGCGACTAAATCTCTACCTCAAGATAGAAGATTGCTAATGAATGTGATCATATCGCTACAGAATCACTACAGATAGCCCTACATATGAGAATATTCCCAAGAAAAGACATCCTTAAATTCTTGCAAGAATGTGAGCAGATCGCTACGGAATGCTGCTTGTAACTCTGTGAAAACTTTCACCATTTGGGGATTAGGAGTGGAACCTAAGAAATTGATTCCATGTTGTCTTCTTGCACATGAACATTAGATTTCTCTAATTGAGCATCTAATGGTGATACTAAGTTATCAATAAAATATCAAGCAAGGAACAAACAAACTAGAGAGAAGAGGGCATAGATCAAATAGAGAGGATAATCATTTCCATCTTCCTAGACAAAGAGAACACTCAAGAATGTTGAGAACCTCAAAGGTAAGAAAAACCATGAATAGCTAATTCGATGGCACATGAGATCCTTATGATCATGTGGTCAAATTCAAATAATTTTTTAGATGACAACAAGTAGGGGATTTGTTCACTCAATACAAGGCTTTTGGGTTAACCTTCAAAGGTACAACTGTACCATGGTTTCAATTGTTGCATCAAGGCAACTACCAATATATATCATAGTTGATGGAAGATTTTATCATTGAGTTCTCTAAGACTGGAATGAATCACAACACTTCATCCTTGATCCATAGTTTTAAGCACACCCCCAAGAGATGAAAAGACTATCAGCATGTAGATTGAAGTAATATAGAGAAATTTCTAGTCCTAGAGATACCTACCCAATGCAAGCAAGTGCCCTTGTACCTAAAAGAGCCAAACACTCTAGACTAGTGTATGAGAATGTGCATAGAGATAGAAGATAACCTAGGAGAGGAGCCAGAGCTATAAAAAATATATAAAGGTGTAGAATGCTAGGTGAGTTAGTTGCACGAAAGCTAGGAGGATTTTTTCAGATTAGGAAAAATCAAACGAGGAGTGCTATCAAGCATTGTTGTATCTGAAATGTTGATCATATGGCAAATGCATGTCCTATGCAAATCTAGAATGCACTAGTCCCAAGCTCATACTATTTTAGAATAGAGAGGAAGTACACTAAGCATATGGCACAAGATTACATTTAGATAAAACCATCAACAACTTTATCAACAATCTTATAGGTATCAATAGTAGTATTATGCTCAGGCTCAAACCTATTGTAGGAGCTAACATGCCTACCAATAGGATTATTAGGCACAACCTAAACCATAATGAGTGCTAGGTCAGGAACCACCACACCTTACCAATGTATTATTAGCCATTTGTGTGGTAGCAAGAGAAAACTGAGATAGAGCTTTGGTACCAGTTTCTCCATTGATCAGAGGGGATGATCCGAATGCTAATAGTTTTGACTCTTCACAAGGGGAGAAATTCCCCACCTACTATATAGAGTCTCAAGAAAATTTTGAGGCTTATCAATATGAGACCTAGGAACAATCAACTATGGATGGAGTTTACAACACCGAAGAACATGCTCAAGCAAAGTGTGACTGATTTTGTCACCAAGATGAAGGACATTGTAGAACAACTTGGAAGCATGGGAGACATCATTGATGAAGAAAAAATAGTAAGGAAAGTCATCAATGGGATCAAAGCTGATGACAAATGGTAAGCCTTCAACATAGCTATGGACCTCTACATGGACATGCAAGTACCTGTTTTCAACACACTCATGGGGCAATTGTTTTCACATCAAAAAAAGCTAATGAAGAATGGTGAACACCAAAAAGGTAATTAATCCTCTACTCTCTATACAGATAAGAATAAATGCAAGGATAAAAAAGGGGAATGTAAGAAATCTAATGATGAAGGAAGCACATCTCAAGCCACCTTTGCATGTAGAGGTAGAGGCTCATGAGGAAGAGCAAGAGGAGATAGACAAGGTAGGGGGCACCCTGTGCTACATGTGCTCTACACTATATGCCTACTATCACCAAGAATCTCATCAATGTAGGTCAAATTTTTGAGAAGGGTTTGCATATAAAGTTTGATCAGGTTTGAATGCATAAATGTGAAGATATTAAAGTTTGAATATGATTGTGTTCACACATCTCCTTCTTCCTAAAAATTTGGGATGACTCCCCAAACTTCCTAAACTTATTGATCTATGTATAGTGAGGCTAAATTCATGATATAATTTTCTTTAGTTAGCTTGAAACTCTAATTGAATGTGTGCAAAATCGCTCTAGTGAATTTGTACGAGGTTGTGAGATGTTAACATTTTTCTAAGAGCTTCTCTTCCCAAAGTAGAAGGTTTTTGCAATCTCGTGATATGTCAAGCTTACTTAGTTTGTTAAGTCATAGGAAATAGATTTTGCATTGCTTAAACATTTCATAACTTACAATGGATTAGACAACATATGAAAAAGACATCTATTTATCCAAAATATTACATCAGTTCCCAATTGCCTTAAATTTCTCAACAATCTTCTTTCTCCTTTGGAGAGATTCTGGCAATTGGTAGGTTAATAGAGATTTAGAAATTACTTTTGGGTCTTGCATTCTAAGACCCATAACAATACCTATTTGTCCTAGTACCTTTCCTCTAAAGTTAGCTTCGAGAGTAGTTACAACTAAAGATTTACTAACCAAAATGACACAATTAGTGCCATGGTTAATTTTAGTAAACAAAAAACTTTGCTCAAGGCCTTCAAGCACCAGGTCATGAAGTGCCCATCAGGACTGTAATCTTTATGGACTATGAAAAAATCATCCTTGGGCAACTTTCCAATGTAGTTTGCCAAGAATGATCCATTGTCGCGAGAAGATTGATCGCCACCAAATCTTCAAGTGAACTTGTCCACTTCAATGGTTTCTTATTAGACAAGAAAACGATAATTCGAGCTCCAATCTTATTAAATTAAACTATTCAAATCCTTAATTACCACTTACATCCTCAAGCTTGTCTTCTTCTTCCCCTCTTCTAGGGATATCAAGATCTATGCTAGAGTGGGTCATCCCACTCAACTCTGCTACTGGGGATGTAGGTACTTTATTCTTCATTATTCAATCTCCCACTACACTGTACTCTTCTTTCGTAGTGCAATTGTTATCATCTTTCAAAATATCTTCTCACACCATCACTATGGTGTCTACCACAAAATCACCCAGTGGGATAGATTTCTTTTCAAGTAGATCAGATGTATTATCAAGTGGAACATCGGACATTGTGGAGAAAAGACTTAGGCATTCATCACGATAGAGTCCAAATGCCTTCTTAACATCATGAAGGAAAATAAACTCGTCGCCATCCACAATGATGATAGAGAGATATTCAATTTCCACCTATAGTAATGTGGGATTTCTCACACAATTTGTCCTTCACACCACTAGGGAACCCTTGATGCACTATGCCACTCTCTTTGGCTAAGTTCATGACCTCTCATTGAGGCTCATTTTTTTCATGAAAAAATCCCCAAGGTCCAAGGGTGCGGGCTCCGACTCCTCATTGATAATAAATATTGTTGTGGAAATATAAGAGAGGTACCTAGTACCCATACTCTTCTTTTTGTTAAGTTGTTTTATGAATGGAACCATTTCATCTAACAAATGCCCTACATTTTCAGCAATTGGCATGAAGCGCTTGAGGTGCTTCATAAAAGTTTCATCACCTTTATGAATGTAGAGAAAAAGGTCACACATGACCACTTACCTCATAAGGTGGGGTATCTATAGACTAGTGCAAGATGTAGTACTCAAGGAACTCTATGATTTCCTCAAGCACATTAGAATTGAGTTGGATTGTCTTGTTTAGATCCCAAGCTCTAGAAACAAGGTCATAGAAGTGTGTTTTACCTTTGTATTGAGTTGATTCCAAGAACTCATTGAAAATTTATCAAGGACATTTGGACAGTGGGTAGTAGAGGTGAAGGTAGCCATTGCACATAAAGGTAGTGTGACTGCTATGAGGTGCTTGCTCTAGGAGTGCTTCTACCTCTTCTTGGTTACAAAAGTGAGAAATGAGAGAATAAGACTTGCTTTTATAGTAGTTTCAATATTTTAATTGACAATTTGTCCATCATATTGACATCAAAAAGTTTTACATCATGTGCATTATCTTGTAGTAGAGGAAGGATTAAACGGGTTGTGTGTAAACTCTAGTACTCAGATAGTTCTTGAGCTATGACAATGAAAGTCAAGTTGCATCTACAATCCATTCAAGAAATCTATAGACAAATAAAAAGCTTTAATATCGTATTTGAATATAATAATTTGTATAAAGCAAAGAAAAAGTTCCATAAACTTTTTGCCTTATGCCCTTGTATTCTAAACTTGGATTGATCCAGATCCTCAAATCCAATTATTATTAGATGTTTTCTCACATTGGCAAGGGTCCAATGATGATTCACTGAAATGACTTCCATTTCATTGTTAGGTAGATTTACCTTAATTTCAAATGAAATTAAAAACCCTTAAAACTTTGTAATGCTATCCATTTACCAAGTTTAGACATCCAATGATCATAAAAAAATCTAATGTACAATGAAGTATGGTGTTTTAAAGATCAAAATCCTATGCATGTTGCACCAATTTTACAAAGGTATATGTCCCCTTTGGTGCATCCTTCTACAATTCTCCAATTTTCACCTAGTAAACCTCCACTTGCTCATATGTGATATCTTTTAACATGAACATTTTTGAAGTCTCTAGAATGTGAATATCTAAAATAGATGTACAAAACAATGAACAGGAACACACCAATGTAATCCTACAGATCTAGAAACTCTTGTGAATTTCAAAGAGTTATCCATCACCATCTTATACTTAAAAGATATCAAGGTCCATATATCAGGTTGTGGCCACTCAAGCTTGAAAAGAGAATTTACCTTAGTCATCTCTAACTTACCAAACTCATTTGATGAAGAGGGTACAACATATGTATGTGTGTAAAAGAAAACTCTATCACATAAAAGCTGAGTAGGACGGGCTTGTGGAAAGACTAGTGACCCAATATCTGCATGCAATGCTTGGAGAATACCTGTAAGACTATGAAGTGGTTGCTCCTCCACCAAGGTAGAAGGAAATATGTCTGCAACAAAAAAAATCACATCTTAATAAGGTATACAAAGATATTAGAATAGGAATCAATCAATACTAAAAAGTAATACTTACAATTGATAGGATATCTTGTTTTGTTTGAGTTTTCCAATTTCATGCTTGAAATTGTAAAAACATGTTGTAAAATTGCAACAGTTTCATCATTTGAAAGATTTTTTAAACACAATAACTTCCCTTTCCAATGATAATCCAAGTTCCCATGATCTCTTACACGATGAGGGCCAACACCAGAGGATTGCATGTACACCCATGCACCTTTGTAGAACTCATGTACTAACCAATTTCCTTCTATATCTTAGATATTGTGACATTTAAATGAGATAACCTCATCTTTTGGAAGCCTATAAGATTTAGGTTTCTCCATTGGGGTTCAAGCTATGGAAGTGACAGTAGGAATTCAAAGAGGAAGATGCATAGAGAAAGAAATAAAGATACAACAGCTTCAATGGTGTGCTAGGGAGAGAAACTAGTGGAAAGAGAGAGAGAAAGTTGTATTTTGAGTTATTTTTTTAAAATTCACTTTTTTCAAGTTAGTTCATGCACGGATTTTGATATAGGAGTCAAAAATAGCACTTTTGATCCTAAAACGTGGTTGGGGGGACCATTCAATGATGTTATGATGAGTTATAAAACTTTATAAAATTTTTGAATTTTTGGGCCTAGGCAAGTTACGAGATTCCTTTTTCTCTCTAGTAGCAAAACCTAAACAAAGGGGAATCATGTCCCTTCTTCCCCATTCAACCTAGTAATTTATGGGGTATAGGCAGTGTCCACCACCCTCTTCTAATTGGTCCATCACTAATCACTCCTTATAAATCCAAAAGACCCATGTAGGGTTCATTTTTTCCCTAATGTTGTACATCAGTTTAACCCAATTAACTACAAATAGGCAGAGTAATGATATTGACTCCAGAATCTCCATCAATTAATACTATGAAAATCTGAGTATTCTTGTACCATAATGAAATGAGTGGTACTACATAGACCACCAGTTCATCCTAATATGTTTTTATCGTATCAGTTTGGGCTTGGTCTTCTGTATTATCGCTTAGACTTGGCTTCTGCACCTCTTTCAATATAATATCTTGAAAAGGAGGATCTGTTACAATAGTATTGCCCTCTAGAACATCAGGTTTTGAAGAATTGGTAACTCCAACATGATTCAATTTAGTATTAATAAAAGCATCAAACTTGGCACTACTATATCATCCTTGATGATTATGCCCATAACCTCATTTAAGGATTCATTTTGGGTCAACCTACTCAAACTTGCTACTAAAAATTCAACCAAAGCTTTTTGGGCCCATCTCACTGCATGATTATAAACTTGGTGATGTGCCCTAACATGTGGACACTTATGGGATCATTGTTATTCTGTAATCTTCCAGATCAAGTAAGTATTGGAGCTATTGGATCCTCAAATGTTAAGGCTACCATGTTTGTCATTGGAGACTTAAGTTTAGCTTCTTGTTTTCTTCTCTCATAATCTTGAGCATCTAGGCAATCAACCTAGTATGACCATATTCAAGAAAAAATTGGCATTGTGGTTCTTTTCCTTGATTTTGATACTCCCCTTCATCTTGGTAATAATGATTAAAAGGTGTGTGTCTTAGCCCATACCATTCATAATTTGACTTATTTTATCCCATAATACCTGAAAAAATAGGGTCTGTTCTATTTTTGAGATTAGATGAATCATTTGTCTAGAGGTTATGTACTGATGGTGATAGATACCATTGCCTAGTGGGTATGGGTTCTGGTTGACTGTGACTAGTAGCTATGACTTGATTGCGAGTATTCTATTTACATTGATCTATACTATGATTCATTAAATTACAAATGGCACAATACACCTGACTCAATGCACAACTGGCTGCTACATGGCCCGGATCAATAACTACCAACATATTTGTGTTCACCTAATGTACAACATTTGGTGTGGTCGAATTGGATTGGCACCCATCATATTTTGTTCTAATTTCTTTGTAGTATCTATAATCTGATCCAATGTTCTAGTACCATCTAAACCAAAAAGGTAAATTTTATGTTCTAATTACAAAGTCAATCTATCTAATTACTTTCGAAATGTATCGCAAAGTACTTCAGAACAGAGAAGCTTCATATTCTACCACTATTTGGGTCAATTTCTGCACCATATACTACGCATGCAAGGTTATAAAAAACTGACATGTAGTCTTAGCTTTCCTAAATCACCTTAAGAATGTACTCTTCAAACCATCATATGTAGCGAAATGATTTTGGGTGAATTCAGTTAACCAATGCACCGCTTCTTCACCCAAGGTGGCCTAAAACACTTGGCACTTCCTCACATTTTTTGCATTTCCTTCCAACAACTCATATTTCATCTTTTTGAATATTAATTTGTTGTGTCTTGGGACTATCCATCTCAAATACTACTACGAAATACCTTCATAGCATGGTTTGCTTCTCTTCTAGCTACTTCATCCAAACAAAATCCAAAAGGCCTGACATCACACCTGAATCCCATGTCTTCTCTCTAGTTCCATGTTTGATTCCTCTTTGACCCACCCTCCTTCTATGTTGTCTGCTTGCAACTTGGCCACCTCGAAAGCCGCTTGTACCTCTAGCAATTGTGTCAGTAATGGGTATGGTATTACCCCTTTGTCTATTAAGGCACACAATTTTTCAAATATGCATGAACTTCCAAAACTTTCCCCTTCAATAGTTTTTGTACACCGCAATGCAAATGCTCCTGCCACTCCAAGGGTTGCCTACACTTCTTGATGTTTTGAGAACCACTTACCAGATCATGTTGGCATACTCCTCCTCCATTGTCTGGAATCCTACCATTCATCCCTTTTGCACCAGTCATCACTTCACCTTACCATGCACTATTGATAATAACCCATCCCATCACAATCGCCAAATGTTTATTGATATTTCCTCATAGCAAATTGGGGATCAAGCAGTGGGGATTACCAAAATTTTTATTCTAGTGCATTTCTATTCCTTGTGAGTACTTCCAAGTTAACACGAATAATGAAATTAAAAAGAAATGAACAGAACACTAGTACAGTATTACAGAGAATGTACTCAAGAACAATATTTTTTGTATTAAGATGATGATACTTACAAGATACGATCGGTGATAGAAGTAGTCACGTTGGACACTCTCTTCTGTCATACTAAACTCTCTCTTCTATCAAACTAGATGCTCTATTCTATCTTCAGTGTTACCATTAGTGTCCATGTGAAAGACCAAATGGCCATTGAACACTTTTGTATATGTTCTTTAATTAAACATATAGTGTTCTCGTCAGCCACAGATGCTAAGTTCGATCACATTTGTAACACCCAAGAAATTTGTGTTTGTGCTCTCTGTGTACTATGTCTTTTGCATATTCTATAGGCTTTGTGTAGAGTACTGTGTGTGGCATCTGGATCTAGTCTTTCTACATCAAAGGTATTGTCGTGGAGCTCTCGAGAAGGAGAGTCCATTGAGGTGCATCGCTATCAAAATACTTCACTATATTAGAGCATTTGGATGCAAAAGCTTTGTTCCTCTTATGCAAGCAAAGCAAGCACCCACCACCCACCCAAGGCTTTCTCCGAGGCTTGCAACTAAGGCAACAACCAAGGCATAGACCTTGACATACCTTGTCATCCAAGTCACCAAAGTTACCATCGGCATCATTGGCTACGTGTGAGGGAGGATCTCAATGATTAAAGAAGACAGAGGTTCCTGGTACTTTTCGAGAGGTCACCCATCCTAGTACTATTGCCCTTGGAGCTCGCTTAACTGTCAATCTCTTACCACTAAGCTACACTCTAATGGTGTTTGAAGACTTGGGGAAAGACTAAGGTTAACATTGCCTTGAACATGTTTTGGGTCCTCAAAGCTTCATTCTTTGCTTTCAAAGCCTGTTTTGAAGCGTTTTTGGGGTGGTTCTTGGAGCCATTTTGGATTACTTTCATGCATAGTTCTCTTTACACAGGTTCAAGAACATGAAGAAGAGTGCTCTCTGTACTTTTCCGACAAGGAATATTCACCTTTGGGTTTGTGTTTTCAGCTACACTAGTAAATCTATAGGTTTGTTGAAATATTTTAGTTGTGGTGGAAGTAGCCACCACAAGTCTATGCAATTTTTTTAAGCTTAACAAATAGACTTGAAAGACACTTGTAGGTGTTTTTGGCTAGTATTTGGGATCTGAGTTCAGCCTTTTAGTGCCATTTTACTACATATATTGATTAGTTGCACTCTTGGAGGACTTGGGGGGATGCAGTGCAGTCGTTTCATGGGAGCATCTATGATGAGGTGAGCTTATAAACTTGGTTTGGTGTTCTTTTGTTGTTTTTTATAAATATTATGCCAAGTTGTCTCATTCATGGATATGCTTTGTTGTAGGATTGTAGATATAGATGGTTTGATCCCTCTGGGCATGTGTATGATAGTAGTGTGCCACAATTTTCTATTTGCTCATATATGGTAGTGGTTCACCACAATTTTGTATTTGGTTCCTATGTGGCAGTGGTTTGCCACATTTTGTATTTGGCTCATATATGGCAGTGGTTTGCCACACTTTTGTACATGGTTCATTTATGGAATATATATCGCTTTTGTACATAGTTCATTTATGGAATATCTCTTTTGTACATGGTTCATGGTTCATTCTGCTCATCTCTTTTATGTTCATGTCTTTTGCTTTATCAAATCATGTTTTGGTTGTCGGTCATGTACACCCTAAATCAACAACCACTAGAGTACATGTCACATGTACTCAGTTTTCTTTTTTTGGGCAGAGTGTATTTTCTTTTGCTACACAATATCATGATAATGTTGTTGTAGCAAGAGACAACACACTCTACCAAAAAAAAAAATTGCAGATATGGTAATCCTTATGGGCGACGATATGGTTATCCTTTGCCCAATAACTTATCGATGCTTATACCAACATTCATACCATCGATTATATCATCGCTTTGCAGAAGTTCCCGATGCCTATACTGGTGCCTATTCCAATGCTTATACTGACACTTTGGTACTAGCGTTCATACTAACACTATACCGACACTGGGGCAAAAATACTACTGTGTATTTAGGCCGGGATAGGAGCTGGTATACCCTTCATATATTGTAGTGGGTTTTTTATATTTAATCATATAAAAGTTACTTCCAAAGCTTCTAATACTTGTGTGTGTCAATGCATTGTTGACCTGGGTTTTGTAGTTATTAGTGAAGCTATAACTTTTAGAGTTTTGGGAATTCCTATGGGTTTCAATGTTTCTTTTGCATAGAGAGGGGACTCATTCATGGAGAAATTCAGAAAGAAAATGTATTCAATGGTATGCTCATCAAGAATCTTTGTTTGGGAGACTCCGTGTTTTGAATCATTGCGTGTTGCCTCTGTGCCACTCACGTCCTTGCTTGTTTGAATCTTACCAAGAAGCGTACAAATCACGTAAGAGTGCTTGAAAGAAGCGGTTTCTATGGGGGGGGAAATTATCGTCTGTAATATATTCCTAAAGTTGCTTGCAAGATTTTTCTATCCTCCCAAAAGTGAAGGGAGTGATGCGTATTCTTTGTCCTCTCAAAATGGCAATTGTTTTCTACTAAATGGATTGCAAGTTCTTTGTCTTTTCATTATTTGTGGTCCATTTCAATCAAAAGAAAAAGTAATTTGTTCAGCCTTGCAAGTAATAAATGTCGGAAAATTCATAAGCTCTAGGTCATTATATGTTCTCCTCACCAATTCAAGCTTGTTGCATGCACTCTTTCTTGTACACATGTGGAATGCCTCGATGGATTGAAGTTGTCATTTACTCCCTCATATTTGAATCACAGTAAGCCTTTTATCTTCTAGAGATCCATAAGGACTTGAAATGAATTGTATCATTTTCATTCTCGGCCTTTGAGAATTTATCTTTTGCTTGTAAACAGGTATTAATCAAGCATAAGAGCATTGATTCTTGAAGCTGCACTAGGGAAGGTTGTGAGCAATAGAAAATCAAGATGCATATAATAGCTAAACATAGGCTGGGAAAACTTCAAACTCGAGAGAAGTCCAATTGATTCTATTTGGGACAAGCTCTAATAGAGATGGTATTTCCATTAGACTCAAGCGCAATGGAAGTACAAGTTCCAATGTGTATGGCCCTTACAAGTTCCAATGTGTATGGCCCTTCCCCTTCAAGATCAAGCACTTTGTCTTTCGATGGCTGATTCTTCACAATGGTTTGCAGATTGGTAATAGGATATAGAAATGTGTTATTAGTGAAAGGTTATGCAAGTTATGTGGTGCTGAGGAAGATGTTAGCCATTTGTTCATAACTTGTGAATTGATAAATAGCTATCAAAATATGTTGTAGGGATGATCTATCAAAACATGTTGTAGCGATGATCTTGCCAGTTGCTGCACTGGATATGATGTTTTTCTTTGCACTAAATATGATTTTTTTTCTCTGACATCTCTCGAGGGCTAAAATTTTGTGGGCTATATGGCAAGAAAAACACCGAATTGATTGTAATAGTGATTGAAAATCATTTCCTTTTAAGGATCGGTTCCTTTAGCCACATGTATGTTAAAGATGCTTCTATGAATAATGGCTTTATGTATACTATTTTCAAGCTATTTCCCCCCTGCAAATGGAGAGGTTCATTTTGGCTTGATGGCTTAATGGAGAGATTCATTTTTGGCTTAATGCCTTTGTATTCCCCATTGTAATTTTGTGCCTTTAATGGCTCATTTGTAAGAGCCCTTCATTAGTATACATTTCTTTTCTAGTTTGTTAAAAAAGACGGTTATATTTATTTGATTCCTTTGAATCCATTTATTGACATGAAAATTCTATTTTTTTGTAAATACTCTATATATATTTTTATATATGAAGTAGACAGATATGCATCTATGCATGAGTGTACAACATAGCTGCATGTTTAGGTGCGCTCGATTAGGAACTCACCTAGTGTTTGTTTTTGTTGAAAGCTCTCCAGCTCGGCTTCAAATTGAGCAGTGCCACGAAAAGCATATCATAGATAATATGTTTTTCATTAAATGGAGGTTCGGCAAGCGTCTATTTCTTGGAGCTTTAACTTTAAAAGAATTATACAAATAAATGAGCATAGTACCTACAAGAACCCCCAAATCCCACAAAGTAGAGGTCAGATAAAATCACAATTGGTAGAAACTAGTTTAGACTGGCCAAAGCCATTACATGTCCAACCCAGAGGTTGAAAATAAAACCTCCACGTCAAGAAGGCTATTGCTTAACCAACCACATATGAGAAGTAGACTGCATATTCCAAAGTACATGATTAAAAAGTTATGGCAAGTGAACTACATGTTCCGAAGTACATGATTAAAAAGTAATTAAAAGTGTTTGTCCTACAAAGACCACCTCTGTAAAATTCACAATGTTCAAAAGATGGTTAAAACTGTGTGTCTTACAAAGACCATTTCGAAGATGAGGATATCTTCGAGACATTATGCAGTACATGAGAGCACGTAAATGAAAGCTTTCTGAGAAAAGATGGGCCGAACTATTGGCGTGTCCTGGTTTTCGCGACAGTTTGCTCCAGCTTTTCCATTTTGAGCTGCCCAGACACGCAGGTTTCTTAAACAGTGAGTCCTCGGTTGCAGTCTGCACTGTGCAGACTCTGTGCGGGCAGTTTGCTCCATCTTTCCCATTTTAAGCTTGCTAGACACGCAAGTTTCTTAAACACCCGGCTAAACATTGAGTCCTCCGCTGCAGACTCTGTGATATGTGCTTGTAACAGTGTCACGACTGTTGAAAAGGAACATATCCTGCAGTGATAGGCCACGGATTTTGTGTTTTAATGCTTAACTTTATCTCCGATTCCACTTTCTATGGAGAAAAGGATGAGCCATGTAAGTATCGTTTGGTGAAGAAGCGCCATTCTGTAAGCTGATCTGCCCCTATCTAACCTCTTCTCTGTGATCGACACCTGACTAGCTTCGTCCGAGAGAGAGAGAGAGAGAGAGAGAGAGAGAGAGAGAGAGAGAGAGAGAGAGAGAGAGAGATGCTGACGTGTTTTCACGTCTGGCAGGCTATATCTGCATGGGCCATGGCAATGGCGGATGCTTTCTGAAGGTGGACACGTTAACTGACATCTTATGATCAAGCTCTCTCTCTCTCTCTCTCTCTCTCTCTCTCTCATCTTCGCCCTCCTATAAATTCACGTGCGCAGACACGCATGTTGATTCAGGCATGCACGACTGCGCATTCAGAAAGCACTCACGATTAACGCATGACACTGTCTTGCGAGAAATCTCCTTCCTTGACTACGTAGGCAGCAAGCTTCATGCCTGTGACATTAGGCTAACGGCATTCGGAGCTGAGGCTGCCCTGATGGAATCGTTATCAGCACTCCTGTCCAACGAGATTGCTGCACTTCTTTTATTTGCAAGCATTACCCTAACCTATTATATCTTCATTCGGCGCAAGCACCATCTACCTCCTGGTCCGCCCCCACGTCCTTTTGTTGGAAATCTTTACGACATCGCGCCTGTTCGATGCCGATGCTTCTGGGAATGGTCCAAATCCTACGGACCCATCATGTCTGTCTGGTTCGGGTCCAAGTTAAACGTGGTAATATCCTCGTCGGAGTTAGCCAGGGAGGTTCTGAAAGAGAAAGGTCATCAAATCGCGGCACGAAACCGTACGCGCGCTGCCGGAATGTTCAGCAAGGATGGCCAAGATCTCATCTGGGCAGATTACGGACCTCATTATGTGAAGGTTCGCAAAATCTGCACTTTCGAGTTGTTCACCCCGAGAAGGCTGGAAGCTCTTCGACCTTTAAGAGAAGATGAAGTTTCTGCCATGGTCGAGAGCATTTTCAAGGACTGCGGTAGGACTGAGCATGATCATTAATATCTCAATGTGAAAGTTTTGTGTGCATGGTCTCTGATTTTGAAGGTAAGTTCAGCTCTGAGTGAACATGCAGATGATTATGAACCGTTCGAATCCAGCAAGACTTCCTCGTTCTCTAAATTGCATGTTATATCTCACAAAGCGCAACTAATTCGCTCTCAGTAATCCACAAATTCATGAGGCTCTCTACGCTCCAATCTATCATGAACCAGTCACTCACTTTATTTCTAATTTCTTTAATACACATTGAGCAGAAGAAATGAAGGGCATCATGCGCCATGCCTGGTTTTGTGAGTAGCACACATATTCATTAGCTTTACTTGAAATAAATTCGCCTCCATGATCGCCGCCTGTTTATCCAATTCAATTTGCGGTATAAGGCTAATAAAAAATCATGCTCCCATTAAAAAATTCATAAATTTACAGTGGTTTTTTTTTTGAGAGTACAATGAATTGGAAATACCACCTCTTAAGTAGAGACAGCCCCTCATGAAAAACTCATGGACATATCCAACCAGACATCCTCCTAAAGCTTCAAGGCGTCAGCCACTAGGCTACGCGGGCTCGGACTAAATTTACAGTGTTAGTGTCATGCGGGTTTGGACTAAATTTACAGTGTTAGTCTCATCGCTAAATTTACAGTGTTAGTCTCATCGCGTAGGTTACGAGAATATGCATGCGCATTCAAAGACTCTGAAGTCCATGTTTTGAACTTTTAAATTATACCTGCAAATTTATCCTCAGCTTCAAGTTTCAGTTTCAAGCCAGCGTTTAGAACAACGCTACTATCAGGAAACTGTAACCGGTTTAGCTGAACGACTTCAAATCAACCCACACATATCATTCAATGCCTTCTATCAGGCAAATGATACATTCTTATAAAAATCAAAGTTGATGCATATATGGAGAAAGAAAAAGAAAAGCTCAAACTACATGGCCGTACCTTTGCTGCGCAATAAATCTATAACGCGCACGGCAAGTTGTTATGTTCATATTTGATTCATACCCATAATTCGTCCAATAAAGAAAATGACTTATCTCTGGTTCACGATATCTATTGTTTGACTCCTCGTAATTAAATATTGATTGCTGGATGATCAGAGCAAATGGCAGTGGTTGGGCCTCTCGCCTCTTGAGGCGGGGGCGAGGGTTCAACCCCTGGCAGCAACATGTATGGGACATATGAATGTTGGAAAGTTATTGTATGTGGTTGTTGGCCACCTTTTGTCCATCCCTGCAATAGTTGTGACCGCCATTTAACCCAGTCTTGTAAACCCCTGTTCTTGTGGGATAAGGGGGGTCCCATGGGTACTATGCCCTTCCTTGTATAGTTGCAATTTCAAAGTTAAAGTCCGAGGGAGTAGACCTCGACCGAACCTCCATTTAAAAAAAAAAATTAGTGCAAGCGTGAGGTCAAACAGTTGACTCCTTCGCCTCTTGACGCAGAGGCGAGGGTTCGACCCTCTTCACTGGCTAGATATCTAAACCAAGCTTTCAGGCATGTGTAATCACTCTAAACTAGTTGTGTTGTCATGTGTAATCAGTCTAAATGAGTTGTGTTGTCACCTTTGGGAGCTTGTAAGTATGTGTCAAATTAGTCTAATTCTTGCTCTTGTGGTACAAGTGGGGTACCACGAGTATTATGCCCATTCATTCTCTACATCTTCTACAGCTGTAATTTCAAAGTTGAAGCTCACGGGAGTAGGTGTAATCTCAAAGTTAAAGCTCGGGGGAGTAGACTTGGGTTGAATCTTTATTAGAAAAAAAGGGAACAAATGAAAGTGCAAACATGAGAAAAAAAAACAATTTTTACAGTTTGTACTCTACTACATAATGTATGAAATCAATCACTGGCAGTCACAAGAACAATCCGGTTGAAATTCCCTTTCCCTTCTGTAAACTTCTTTTCTTTAGACACCTAGGCACTAATACTTCGAAGTGACTTTGTACATATATTGTGACCTTCTCTAACTCTGCTTTGTGGAATATGCAAGTTCCGTTGGGATTATACCCATTTATCATTTGTACAATTGTTCTTTCAAATACTACCTCATTCATGTCTACAATTGTTCTTTTAAAGTCAAACTTTGAGGGAGTAAGCACTTGCGAAACCTCTATTTAAAAAAAAAAATTACCGATGAATGGATAGCTTTTACTGTTAATTGTGCTCTACGATGGCAGGTAAAGCGGAGTCAAAAGCCCTTATACTTCGAAGATATTTATCTGCTGTGGCTTTCAATAATATTACGCGCATCGCATTCGGCAAAAGGTTTGTCGATGGTGAAGGTAACATTGATCCTCAAGGGGCTGAATTCAAAGATATTATAGCACAAGGAATGCTCTTGGGCGCATCCATCAGGATCTCTGAATACATACCGTGGATCCGTTGGATGTTTCCCCTGCAAAAGAAGGAGTTCATGAAGCACGGCGCCCGGAGAGACAAGTTGACTCAAGCTATCATGCAGGAGCATACCATCGCTCGACAAAAGACTGGTGAAACCAAAGAACATTTTGTGGATGCGTTGCTTACATTGCAGAAAAAGAATGATTTGAGTGATACCCATATAATTGGTTTACTTTGGGTACGCTGCTTCGATGTTTGAAGGCATATATATACATATGTATTTTTACAGATAACTTAGGAGGATTGCTCAATGTAAGCATCTGTTGATGTCTTGGATGTTACAGGACATGATAACAGCGGGCATGGATACCACAGCTATAACAGTTGAATGGGCTATGGCGGAGGTCATTCGAAACCCTTGTGTGCAGAAGAGGGTAAGGGAGGAGCTTGATCGAGTTATCGGCACAGAAACTGTAGTACAAGAAACAGACATATCTAGGCTTCCATACCTGCAATGCGTGGCGAAGGAGACATTACGACTGCATCCTCCCGCGCCTCTGATGCTTCCTCACAACGCTGTACAGGACGTCAAAGTAGGCGGTTACGACATACCCAATGGTACAGTTGTCCATGTTAACGTCTGGGCGATGGGAAGGGACCCTGCTATTTGGAATGATCCGCTCTTATTTAGGCCGGAGAGGTTTCTGGAGGAGAACGTAGACATCAAAGGACATGATTTCAGGCTCATCCCATTCGGTGCTGGGCGGCGCATGTGTCCTGGAAACCAACTCGGTCTGAACCTGGTTCAACTAATGTTAGCCCGACTTCTGCATCAATTCTCATGGTCTGCTCCATCAGGAATGCAAGGCGTCGACATAGACATGAGGGAGCGCGCAGGAATTGCAGGATTCATGGCGAAGCCAGTTGAAGCTGTTGCCGTCCCTCGTTTATCTGCTGAACTCTATACAAGATAACCAAACGACCATTTTACGTATCGGCGAAACCTGCGTAGCTATGAAAATATGTGTCCACAATAAAGAGCCTCAGCCTCTCGGCTCTTTTATAAAAATCCACATAGAGATATTACCATGTCATCTCTTCACCTCCATATCTGTGCTGGATCCTTATACTAAAATCTTCCATGGAGATAAATTATCTCTCGGGATACTATCTCTCCTCCATTACGTGATATACTCCAGCGAATGCTCGTGTGTCTCTCCCTCTCTCCCTCTCTCTCTCTCTCTCTCTCTCTCTCTCTCTGTGATACATTCGAACGACTCTTATGTAACAGAAGCTTGATCTCCACAATCTTTGTTGATGATCTCCTCTGTCTACGCGTTAAAAGCAAACCTTTACGATTAGCCATGGATGTACATCTGCCTATGCCTGTCCATTAATATTTCAATTTACACCCATATTTATACCCATATTGAACAAGCCTGATGTAAATTCATTCTTGGCGACTTGTAAGTGAAAACAGCAAAATAATGCCAAGGCGATGGTAATCATCTCAATTTCGAGAACTTGAAACATGTCAGCACGTAACCAAACCTTCGATGTAATCCGAGTATTTCTTTTGGGCATTTAAAAAATAGAACTCGGAAGTCTGCAATGAGAGAATCCCATGGCGGAACAGAGGCTCACTTATTGCGATGAAGCTACCCCGATTCAGACAACATCGTTCTAGCGCAAGTGCACAATAATTTTAGTACTTTGTGTTTTATACTACAGATGGATATAACCCTCATGTTGATATAACCCTCGTCGCTTTTATTGCATGTACAAATGGATATAACCCTCATGTTGATATAACCCTCGTCGCTTTTATTGCATGTACAATGTACATCCTTTCTCCCTCTCTCACTCTTCTTTCTCCTTCTCTCGCTCTGTCTATCTATCCACACCCACCCAGCAGAACATATCCACATGCATACATACAGACACATACACGAGTGAATTTGATCCTTGTAACTTATAGAAACACACACGCACATATGTGTGTGTGCACTACAAGAACTGACTTCGTATAACAATTACTAAAATGACACAATAACATAGTTAACCGAAACATTGTCCTATTGTTAAAAATCTTGTGTGCCGATCGTCATTTGTACAATGTTTTTCTCGGCAACCAAAATGATGTAAATTCAATCATTGTTAACAGATAATAAGACTTGTTGAATATGCATTATAAATATCATCGTCTATGCAAGAACATTGCATATGCATCAAATGTCGTGTATGTGGTAGTTTATATATAAATAGTGTATATGATGGTAATATATCCTTTACACGATGGTTGTGTTGTTGAACAATACAAAAAATAAACATCACTCTTCCTTGAATCGTGTTACCTGTCCTAATTGAAGACCGAACAAACGTTAAATCGAACTAAAATCTACAAAACAATCTCTCTATCTTTCTCTCAGTTTGTATCTCTCTTTCATTCTCTCTCTCTCTCTGTTTCTCTTTCTCTCTCTCTATCTCTTTCTCCTTTTCTATATATTTCTCTCTTTCTTTGTCTAGTTTTATTTCTTTCATTTTCAACTTGTCAAGGATGTTTACCAATCGGATGAGGAATACTTATTGTAGATACATTCTAAATTGCTTTTGTATATTCTAAATTGTATTTTTCTTCACACAAACTACATCATATTGGCCGTATACCGAGGCTTTTATCGAAGAGATTGAATGGGTGCATTTTTTCCCCGACATCGGTGTAAGTGCTGGTATAAGCGTCAGTATTAAAGCGCCAGTATAGGTGTCAGTATGAGCGTCGGTATAAGTGTCGGTATAGGCATCAATATTTTCGATGATTATATCGGCGGCATACCGGCGCCTGTACCGGTGCCCTCTGGATGTACCTTCACACATACCGGTGCCCGCTGGGTGTGCTGTCACTTATATCAGCGACACTACTGGGAGTACCATCGAAAATATCGACGACCATATCTGCAAAAAAATTTTTGGGCAGAGTGTGCTGTCTTTTGCTACAGCAACATTACTATGATGTTGTTTAGCAAAAGACAATACACTCTGCCCAAAAAATACCAAGTACATGTGATGTGTACTCTAATGGCAACCGAAATATGATTTCATAAAACTAACTACTATCGGACACAAAAAGAGATAATCAGAATGAACCATGAACCATGAACCATGTACAAAAAAAGTTATATATTTCATAAACATGGGAAAAATACAAAATGTGGCAAAGCATTGCCATATAAGAATCAAATATAAAATTCTGGTGCACCACTGCCATATACAATTCAAATACAAAATTGTGGCACACCACTATCATACACATGCACATAATGATCGAAACATCCATATTAGCAGTCTTGCAACAAAAAACATTCCTGAAATGAGATAAATTCACATGGGATTTACAAACGACAAGTAAAAACCAAGTTTATTAATTCATCATTTCATCCCAAACGCTCCCATGAAAACCGCATCGCGTCCCTCCAAGTCCTCCAATAGTGCAGTCAATCCATGATGATATCCTCCGTTCGTGTTGTAGGATGACCCATTGCGAGCTCCTGCAACAAATATACAAAACATTAGAGGAACATACATGACAAGCTTAATACAAACAAATTCAATAAACCAAATGGTACTTACAAACTCGTGACGCATCGTGTCATATCCGCTATTGCCCAAATGTGACGGTCCAATCGTATCTAAACGTGTGGCTGCCGCATCTCACTGCTAGCGATATCGGTCAGGAGTGTGCTGCTGCTCGTCACGAATCATATCCCACTCCTCAGCATCTAACCACACGCTTTGGTAAGCCTGCTCTGAAAGCATCACGAGCCTCGGATCGTCGATGGGACATAACTTCACGTGTAGTGTGCAGAATCCACTCTGAGCTGACAAGACTCTTGATAAATCATCTTCGTGATATAATTTTTGCGATCTTTATCTTTATCTTGTAAAACAAATAGCCACTCTGGTTCTTTCGAATCTGGTATAAAAACAACTTGCTCACAGTGTTCGAAAAATATAAATGTATCTCTTTCATCCGTCCATAATTTTGTGGAGTCGACTTGAAGCAAACCACTTTTATCCCACCTCACTGTTGCGTTTCTTCTAGAGGTGACTACTTTGAACCATTTCACATAAAAAAAAAGTAATCAAACTTTTTAAAGGATAGTTTCAAGATATCTTTAATCACTCCATAATAATCTAGTTGGCCTTCTTGAGCATTATCATCTCTTGCACTCACTCTACGTTTTTGCAAAAATTCCACCATCACCCCACTATCAAAAGTAGACCTATTTTTATCGATTCGTACGATCCAAAAGTGTCCTCCATGAGACCATAGTGCACCAATTTAGAATCCTCCTAATCACATCACTTTGCGAGTTCTTCTTCTTCTTCAGAGATATCTTCACTTGCTGCCTTTGCTTGTGAAACAGTTGTATCTAGCCATGTGCTCGTTGGAAAGGGTGGAAGAGGTCGAAGAATTTCTAGAAGGGGCAAAAATTGAGTGGAATGATTCCTTCGAAACTAAGCTCTTTCCTTTACATTTGTCTCCTTGGCAAGCTCATACTTTTCTAACCACTTTTGCATAGGCTCAAAGTTAACTATGCAAAACTTCATTGCCTTCTCTCTAAAAAGTTGCAACCATTTTTCTTTGCAACCCTTTACCTTGCAGTTCATCGCCTGCGAGACAAACATCTTCATCATCACTCCATTAGCAAGGCATTTTTGGATCCAACATATGTAGAAACTCAGTTATGAATACAAGAGACTCTTGTACGAGCCATCCCTCTACCATGCTACCCTCTGGATGTGCTCTCTGTCAAACAAACCCTTTTAATGTCTTCATAAAGCACTCTAAAAAGAACATCCATTGACTATGGACAGTTCTTGCTATTGCAACTTCATCTACCACATGAACTAGTAAATAAAGCTGAATAGTGAGAATACTTGTGGGAAAGTATTTCTCTACCATACAAACATCCTCGATAGCATTGAGTTTTGCGCTCTCTATGCTATTTCTATTTTTCTCTTTAGAAGAGATCCACTGTACTAAGGAACTAATTTTATAAATGGTTGTTTCACACATCCTCCGAAAGACAATCTTTTAAAGCTACAGGAAGCATAAATTGTAAAAACTTGTGCCAATCATGAGACTTGAGCCCTCCAAGATCATTGTTTCATATGAAAGCAATCTTTAGACACCTCATGCATCTAGTAGGTGTCCGAAACTCTAAAATTATTTTCTTCACTTGTTGCTCTTCCATCTTGCGAAGCACCCAAGGAGCTCTTGGTAACGATACTATTCCATTGGGATTAGTGATTGCCCACAAGTCTTGCATACGATCTCGCTCTTCTAAGTCCTCCATTTGTGCTTTTCTTTCTTTCTTTCCAATCAAAGTCTTCCAGAGAATCTCTCCCACGTTCTTAAAAATATGCATCGGGTCTACCAAATGATTGATCAATAACTCGCTCCAATAAGGGAGTTCATGAAAATTCAACAACCATTTCATGCCAACGACTGGAGTTTTTGAATCCCACAGTTGTTTCCAATCGCTAGCTTTCATTTGGCATTGCGCTTGTCGACCAATTTTTCCTTCACATAAAACATGTCCATCAGCCAAATATCTATGGTGTCCTTCGTGACAGTTTTACGCAGTGCTTTGGAATAGCGTGCTTCGAGTTGCGGTCCACATAAAGGACAAGCATGGTAACCCGAAATTGACAAACCTGAACATTCCCCATAACCAAGCCAACATAAGGGAACTGAACATCAGAGTCAACAGGCACTCGCATTACACCATCTGTAGACCTGCTCTTTGCATGCCATGGCATTAACTGAGCTATAGATTTGCATCTAACATGTTCTTAATTCATGGAATGATAGGAAAGTGGTGAAGAACCTTTGCGGGGATTGCTTTGCCTACAAGGTCTTCTCTAAATCTATTTGCTCCATACTTTGAACATATGTGGAGATGCTCATACTTGTTCCAAAATAGGATGCAATCATTTGAAAAAGCATGAATCTTAATGTAGTCTATTCCAATGGATTGTAAAAGTTTTCTTGCATCTCCACGTGTTGGAGGCATGTCATTGTCCTCAGGCAAAAATTGATCTTTAAGAAGCTTGTAATAAACAATTAGAAGGATATTAGTAAATAAAGATATTTTGATACAGCAATGAAAGTTTATTTCAAATCCACTTACTTGAACAATTCAGAGACACTACTATCTGCCCATCCATAAATGGATTGCAGATTGAGCATCTCGAGTGATGCACGTAGTACAAATATCTTTGCTCCATTGTACAGTGGTAAACGAGCTAGTATTCGCATGTTTTTGTATTCTTCATCGGCTTTGGATTGTGAAAATTTTGTTGTGTCCATGAAACTCTCGACATCTTCTCCACCATCATGATCTTCGTCCATCTCATAAAATGCTTTGAGCATTTCTTCCATGTGTTCATCCGTGTAATGCTATTAGTACCTTGTACTTCTAACTCATCTTTTGTTCTCTTTTGTCCACGAGAGGTTACCGGTGCAATGTTGTTTGGGTCCATCTGCTCACCTAGGGGACCATGCGAATGGTAGTGTAGGTTTTGTAGTCAACTTTTATCAAAGGATCCATACTCTATAACATGTGCAGTACAAATTCGTTGTTTTCGATAAATTTGATACTTGCACTGAGTGCAAGGACATGCCATTCTCTCTTCTTATTCTTTACATATTTAATTTGATAAAAGACCTTAAAATCCTATTTTTATATATTTAATTAATTTATTTAAAACACTAGTACTTTTCATATTTACTTATCTATACAATTATCCTATTTTATATATATATTCATTTACATTTTCATATTTTTTTTCTTAATTTTTTCTTTATATAAATTTAATTGAAATTTATGTATGTAAAAACCCTAAAACCCTAATTCTAAAGATTTGGAACTAAAATATGTATATTTGTGTATGCATGTGTATATACATGTGTATATACATGTATATATATATTATATGTGTATGTGTATGTGTGTATATATGTTATGCATGTGTAAAAACCCTAAAACCCTAATCATAAAGACCTAGACCTAAAACATATATATGTGTGTATGTGTATATATATATGTGTATGTTTGTATATATATATATATATATATATGTGTGTGTGTGTGTGTGTGTATGTATGTGTATGTGTATATATATTTAATTTGATAAAAAACCTTAAAACCCTATTTTTATATATTTAATTTATTTATTTAAAACACTAGCTCTTTTCAAATTTATTTATCTATACACTTATCCTATTTTTTATATATATTTATTTATATATTCAGTTTTTTATTTTTTTCTTTATATACATTTAATTGAATTATATGTATGTAGAAACCCTAAAACCCTAATCCTAAAGATCTAGACCTAAAATATGTATATTTGTGTATGCATGTGTATATATATGTGTATGTGTATGTGTATATATATATTTGTATGTATGTATATATATATATATATATATATATATATATATATATATATATATATATATATATATATATATATATATATATATATATATATATATATATAGTGTGTGTGTGTATGTATGTATGTATGTGTATATATAATTTGATAAAAAACCTTAAAATACTATTTTTATATATTTAACTATATATATTTAGTTTATTTATTTAAAACACTAGCTCTTTTCATATCTATTTATCTATACAATTAATATATATATATATATATATTCTAAATTTTTTTCTTTATTTTTCTTTATTTTTTCCTTATATAAATTTAATTGAATTATATGTATGTAAACCCTAAAACCCTAATCC
The DNA here is from genome assembly GCA_020310875.1 of Ceratopteris richardii. Lineage (NCBI taxonomy): Eukaryota > Viridiplantae > Streptophyta > Polypodiopsida > Polypodiales > Pteridaceae > Ceratopteris > Ceratopteris richardii. Next base: position 126,320,977 of record CM035406.1, read on the forward strand.
TAAAGATCTAGACCTAAAATATGTATATTTGTGTATGCATGTGTATATACATGTAAATATGTATTATGTGTGTATGTGTATGTGCATGTGTGTGCATATATTATGCATGTGTAAAAACCCTAAAACCCTAATCGTAAAGACGTAGACCTTAAACATGTATATGTGTGTATGCATGTGTATATATATGTGTATGTGTGTGTGTATATATATATATATATGTATGTATGTATATGTGTGTGTGTGTATGTGTATGTGTATGTGTATATATATTTAATTTGATAAAAAACCTTAAAATCCTATTTTATATATTTAATTATATATATTTAATTTATTTATTTAAACACTAGCTCTTTTCATATTTATTTATCTATACAATTATCCTATTATATACATACATACACACACACACACACACACATATATATATATATATATATATACATACATATGTATTTATAAATTTTTCCTTTATTTTTTCTTTACATGAATTTAATTGAATTATATGTATGTAAAAACCCTAAAATCATAATCTTAAAGATCTAGACCTAAAATATGTATATTTGTGTATGCATGTGTATATATTTCATCAGATCTTCTACGATTCTGTGTTGGGTAGAGGCTTCGAATTAATCACCTTCGAAGTTGCAACTTGTTCAGAGTTAGGACTTGATCGGAGCTCGAGGTTCAACCGTACACACAGTTTAGTTAAAACTTAGAAGCTCTATGTGCATGCGATTGAAAATGTGAGTGTGTTGGAGAATAGAGAAATGTAAGCGATGATGGATTGTTTTATATGCGCATGAACATTTAATGAATAGGAAACATTCTCATCATGTTCAAGAGTATGTTCCCATGGTGAACACTTGTGAAAAAGCTCTCTGTACCATTTGCAGAGCGATTCCACATGGGCTTGTTTTTATCAGTTTATGGATCAAGTTACATTTGATTGAAGCAAATATGGAATGGTCATGAAATGTTGTTGAAGTTATGTTAAGATGTTGCTGCCAAGTTGCATTCGTGATTCATGAATTATTTTTGATGACTTTGAAAAGCAATTGAGAAATCAATATGATATTTACAATGTGACTTTGAGAAGCAATTGAGAAGCCAATGTATCTGAGTTCTTATTTTCAAGGGTTATGTACTTACTGTTGTGAAGGACTAAAAGCAAGGTATGCTTGTCATTCTATAAGTCACTCATTCTATTAATTAGTTAGTGGCTGAGACTACAACAGAGCTGCTGCATTACTTCACGATGCATCAAAATAATAAAGAGTCACAAAGAATATAGTATTCCTATGAGCATTCTTGTTTTGTAATAAAGGAAACGTTGAAATTCCAATGCTGCTCTTGTATATGACCAATATTGAGCTTCACATTATAAAGTGTTCGTAAATCTAGATTGTTTTTATGATGGTCCCTTGATAGGTTGCTAGTGTTTTTACTATGTTTGGTTTTTGGACTAACATGTTCAATGGAAGACTACTCTTGTGGTGAATTGAGAAAGAAGGGCTAAAGAAAACTTGATGTTGATGAATTGAGTTTAGCATTTGCCATGTCGACATCTAGATTTCAACCTGTAAAGATCATTAAAGACTGACTTGTGTGATGTTAGAATGATTGAAAGAGTTGTATCCTTTTTTGATTCTAGATGCACATGAGAAGGCAAGCGACTGTCACAGAGGCATTTTGTTTGCTGATAACATCATTGATTATATATTTTTATAAAGATGTGTGTGCTCTATATATATATATATATATATATATATATACATACATACATATATATATATATATATATATATATATATATATATATATATATATATATATATATATATATATATATATATATATATATATATATATATATATATACTGCACACACATCTTTATATATTTTTATAAAGATGTGTGTGCACTATATATATATATATATATATGTGTGTGTGTGTGTGTATGTATGTGTGTGTATGTATGTATGTATGTATGTATGTATGTATGTATGTATGTATGTATGTATGTATGTGTGTGTGTGTGTGTTTATACATATCTCACTACAACATATGAGGGGCATACGAATTTTGTCCATACTGACAGTCATGCCTCGGCATCGGCATGACCATTGGAAATGGATGAAAAAACCAATATCGACGTTCATTTAACCATCGGTATAATCATTAAAAATAAATAGCTAGTATAGATGTCAAAAATGGCTCGGATGATATAGGTGTCGGTATGAGCATCGATATGGGCACCAATATAAGCGCTAGTATCAGCATTGGTAAATTCTTGGAGTCACCGACACTCATATCGGTGCCTATACCAGCAGCATGTTTAACATAATCAAACCGGAGAGCGAAAAATTGACATTTGCACATGTTTTGAATTGAGTAGTGCTACTCTCGAATTTGCATGTGTGATGTGCATTGTGATCATATTGTGTACACACACACACACACAAAGATCTCTCTCTCTACACACACCTCTCTCTCTTGATCTTGAATTTTGGTAAGTGATGCACGTACTCTTGCACCATTTCTCCTTCTTTGTGTTTTCTCTTTTCTTATTTCTCTTCTCCTTGGTTTTGCAAGAGCTTTTTGGCATCGGTTCTTCTTTGGAATTTGACAAGAGACAACATTAACTAGGCTTTGATGACAACGATCCAAAGAATTACATCGATGTAAGTGATTGTTTTGTTCTCTATTGACATAGAGGGAGAAAAAGAAAGAGAGAGAGAGAGAGAGAGAGAGAGAGAGAGAGAGAGAGAGAGAGAGAGAGAGAGAGAGAGAGAGAGAGACAGAGAGAGAGAGAGAGAGAGAGAGAGAGAGAGAGAGAGAGAGAGAGAGAGAGAGAGAAAGAGAGAGATCTAAAGAAACATAGAGAGAGAGAGATGAAAGATAGAGAGATATAGAGATGAAAGAGACAGAGAATGAAAGAGAGAAAGAAAAAAAGAGAGAGATACATACACACACATAGACGTAAATGATTGTTTTGTTCTTCATTAGAGAGAGAGATGAGAGAGACAGAGATGAAAGAGATAGAGATAAATAGAGAGAAAGAGAGAGAGAGAGAAGAGAGAGAGAGAGAGAGAGAGAGAGAGAGAGAGAGAGAGAGAGAGAGAGAGAGAGAGAGAGAGAGAGAGAGAGAGAGAGAGAGAGAGAGAGAGAGAGAAAGAGAGAGAGAGAAAGAGAGAGAGAGAAAGAGAGAGAGAGAAAGAGAGAGAGAAAAAGAGAGAGAGAGATAGAGATACATACACACACACATACTCATGTATATGCATGCATACATACATACACACACTACAACATATGAGGGGCATACCGACGCTACCTATACCGACGGTCACTCTCGGCATCGGTATAAACGTTGGAAAAGTGGACTTAAAGATACCGATGGTCAAGTGACCGTCGGTATGATCATTTAAAGCAGATCGTCAGTGTGTCCACAACTATCGGTATAAGCGTCGGTATGGGCATCGGTATGGGCGTTGGTATGAGCATCGGTATAAGCGTCGGTAATTTACTGGAAGTTACCGACACCCATACCGATGTCCATACCGACGCCCATAGCGAGGCCGTGTTTTAAACATACCGGGAACCCGAGAGCAAAACTGAACATTTTTGCGTGTGTTTGAGTACTGATAGTCTTCTGTCGAACTTGCGTGTGCGAACCGAATTGCGACCTGCATTGTCTTGTGCACACACACACACAGATCTCCCTCTCTACACACACACACACACACACACTCTCTCTCTCTCGGTTTAGATCTCACATCTTGGTAAGTGGTGCACATAGTCTTAGCCTTTGTCTTTCTTTATGCTTTAGGTCTTATAATTTCTCTTCTCTTTGATTTTGCAGAAGTTCTTTGGCGTCGATTGTTTGGAATTTGACGATAGACGACATACATTACGCTTTGATGACAACGATCCAAAAGAGGGACATACTTGTAAGTGATTTTTTTATTCTCTATTGATAGAGAGAGAAGGAGAGAGAGATAGAGAGAGAGAAAGAGAGCGAGAGAGAGAGAGAGAGAGAGAGAGAGAGAGAGAGAGAGAGAGAGAGAGAGAGAGAGAGAGAGAGAGAGAGATAGAGAGATAGAGAGAGAGTGAGAGATAGAGAGAGAGAGAGAGTGATAGATAAAGAGAGATGAAAGAGAGGAAGATAGAGATAGGAAAATAGAGCATACATACACACACATACATCTACACATGCATACATACACACATACATGTACACACATGCATGCTTACATACACACACACATACACACATGCATGCTTACATACACACACATATACACACATGCATGTATACACACACATACAAATATACACACATGTACATGCATACATACACACACATGCATACACACATACATACACACACATATATACACATATGCATACATACACATACACACACACATGCATACACACATACATATACACACACATATACACACATACATACACACACATACATACACACATATACACACATGCATGCATACATACACACACATATACACACATGCATGCATACACACATATACACACATGCATACATACACACACATATGCATACACACATACATACACACACATAGACACATATGCATACACACATACATACACACATATACACACATGCATGCATACATACACACACATACACATATACACACATGTATGCATACATACACACACATACACATATACACACATGCATACATACACACATGCATGTACACACATGCATACATACACACACATATGTACACACATGCATACATACACACGTATACACACATGCATGCATACATACACACACATATACACACATGCGTGCATACACTCACACACACACACATACATACACACATGCATGCACACACACACATGAATGCATACACACACATGCATACATACACACACATACACATATACTCACACATGCATACATAGACACACATACACATATACACAAATGCATACATTCACACACACACACACACATACACACACACATGCACACATAAGCTAGTGTTTTAATTAAATATATATAACTAAATATATAAAATTTTGATTTTGAAGTTTTTTTACATCAAATATATAAAAATAGGATAATTATATAGATAGGATAAATAAAAATAGGATAATTATATAGATAAATAAATATAAAAAGAACAATTGTTTTAAATAATTTAATTAAATATATATAATTTAATATATAATTATATATACATATAAATAGGATTAATTAAGAAAAAAATCTGAATATATAAATAAATATGTATATAAAATAGGATAATTATATAGATAAATAACTATGATAAGAACTAGTGTTTTAAATAAATAAATTTAATATATAAGATTAAATATATAAAAATAGGTTTAATTTTAATCATTTTAATCAGAGTAAATATACATATACATACACATAAACATACACACATATACTTATACACCTATTTATATACACACACACACACACACACACTATATATATATATATATATATAAACATACACATATTTATACACATGCATACACATATATACATGTTTTAGGTCTAGGTCTTTCTGATTAGGGTTTTAGGGTTTTAACACCTACATAACATATATACGCACACATATACATACACATATAATACATATATACATGTATACACACATGCACACAGAAATATACATAATTTAGGTCTAGATCTTTAAGATTAGGGTTTTAGGATTTAGGCATACATATAACTCAATTAAATTTATTTAAAGAGAAAATATAAAAAAAATTAAGGAAAAAAATCTGAATATATAAATAAATAAATATATATATATAATAGGATAATTATATAGATAAATAAATATAAAAAGAACTAGTGTTTTAAATAATTTAATTAAATATATATAATTAAACATATATAATTAAATATATATAATTAAATATATAAAAATAGGATTAATTAAGGAAAAAATCTGAATATATAAAATAGGATAATTATATAGATAAATAAATATGATAAGAACTAGTGTTTTAAATAAATAAATTTAATATATAACAATAAATATATAAAAATAGGTTTAATTTTAATCATTTTAATGAGAGTAAATATACATACACATACACATACACATACACACATATACTTATACACCTATTTACATATACATATATATACACATACACATATATATACACATGCATACACATACACATATAATACATATATACACGTATATACACATTCATACAGAAATATACATATTTTAGGTTTAGATCTTTAAGATTAGGGCAATGAAGTTTTGCATAGTTAACTCTGAGCCTATGCAGAAGTGGTTAGAAAAGTATCAGCTTGCCAAGGAAACCAACGCAAAGGAAAGAGCTCAGTTTCGAAGGAATTGTTCCACTCGATTTTTGCCTCTTCTAGAAAGTCTTCGACCTCTTCCACCTTTTCCAATGAGCAAACCGCTAGATACAACAGTTTCACAAGCAAAGGCAACGGCTCTCTGAAGAAGAAGAAGAACTCGCAAAGGGATGTGATTGGGAGTATACTAAATATGGTGTACTATGGTCTCATGGATGACATTTTTGAATCGCACGAATCGATAAAAATAGGTCTACTTTTGATAGTGGGGTGATGGTGAACTTTTTGCAAAAAAGTAGAGAGAGTGCAAGAGATGATAATGCTCAAGAAGGCCAACTATATTATTATGGTGTGATTCAAGATATCTTGAAACTATCTTTTAGGAAGTTTGGATCTACAGGTAGGTCTGGAGGAGGCGGTTGTTGTGGAGGCAGTGTGATGGATGTTGTGTCACCCGCTTCTACTCCTAGGACGAGTACCTCAGATGTAGGTACGCCATGCGGTACACCGCATGGAACACCACGTACACCTTGGGGTGCTCATGACCATGATGACTCCAAGGTGTATAGTATCCGAGATGGAGCTCCGATGATGGATGCGGCTGGAAAAGCAATGCGTGCACGTATACGAAAGCTTTGCTCCATACAGTTTGGGCACTCTATCATGTTGAAATGGAGCAAACAAGATAAAGACGGAAGGACTATATCACATAGACTATTTATCGGGAGTTTCGACCAGCCGATGGACAGCCTCTTGTCAATGAAGAGTGGATTCTACACACCGCACGTGAAGTTATGTCCCATTGACGATTTGAGGCTCGTGATGCTTTCAGAGCAGGCTTACCAAAGCCTGTATGCTTAGATGCTGAGGAGTGGGATATGATTCGCGACGAGCAGCAACAGACTCCTGACCGATATTGCCAACAGCGAGATGCCGCAGCCACACATTTAGATACAGTTGGACCGTCACATTTGGGTAGCGGCGGATATGACACGATGCATCATGAGTTTGTAAGTACCATTTGATTTATTGAATTTGTTTGTGTTAATTTTCTCATGTATGTTCCTCTAATGTTTTGTATATTTGTTGCAGGAGCTAGCAATGGGTCGTCCTCCAACACGAACGGAGGAGGCTTATGGATATCGTCATGTATTGACTGCATTATTGGAGGAATTGGAGGGATGCGGTGCGATCGTTTCATGGGAGCATTTGCGATGAGGTGATTAATTTATAAACTTGTTTTTTACTTGTTGTTGGTAAGTTTCATGTGAATTTATCTCATTTCATTAATGTTCTTTGTTGCAGGACTGTTGACATGGAACGTTCTTTGCATGTGTATGGCAGTGGCACACCAAAATTTTGTATTTGATTCTTATATGGCAATGCATTGCTTTGCCACATTTTGTAAAAGTGTCATATATGATAGTGGTTTTCCACACTCTTGTACATGCTTCATTTATGAAATATATAACTCTTTTTGTACATGGTTCATGGTTCATGATTCATTCTGATTATCTCTTTTGTGTCCAATAATATTTTGTTTTATGAAATCATATTTCGGTTGATATTAGAGTACACATCACATGTGCTCGGTTTTTTTTGGGCACAGTGTATTGTTTTTTGCTAAGCAACATCATGGTAATGTTGCTGTAGCAAAAGACAACACACTCTGCCCAAAAAAATTTTTGCAAATATGGTCGTCGGTATAAACGATGGTACACCCAGTAATGTCATCGGAATAAGCGTCGGTACACCCAGTGGGTGCCGGTATACGCGACGGTACACCCAGTAGAGCCGTCGGTATGGGCGTCGCTATGGGCATCGGTAATATCGATGTTTATACCGATGCTTATACCGACGCTTATATCGACACCCATACCGGCGCTTTAATACCAATGCGTATATTGACACCTACACCGACGTCGTCGCAAAAATACTTGCGTTCATTTCCCTCGATAAAAACCTCAGTATATGGCCGATCTGTTGTAGTGACATATATACACACATGCATATGCATTCATACATACACACACATATACACACACACACAAATGCATACATACATTCACACACATACGTACACACACATTCATACATATATACATACACATACATATGTATATATTATATACACTCTCACATGCATACACATAGACACATATGTGTACATACACATATGCATACACATACTCACATACATATTACCTACACACATGCATATTCATGCATATGCATGCATACATACAATTACATACACACTCACATACATATACACACACACACTCACATATATACATAGACACTCACATACATATTACATACACACATGCATATACATACACACATACATATGCATACACACATGCATAGGCATACATACATACATACATATATGCATACACACATATACATACATACATGTTTTATGATTAAGGTTTTAGGCTTTTACATACATACACACATGTATACACACATATACACATAAACACACAAAATAGATATACATATACACATATATATACACATACACATATATATACATGCATACACATATATACATGTTTTAAGTCTAGGTCTTTAGGATTAGGGTTTAGGGTTTTTACACTTGCATACACACATATACACATAAACACACACATAATACATATACACATACACATAAGTATACACATGCATACAGACATATACATGTTTTAAGTCTAGGTCTTTAGGATTAGGGTTTTAGGGTTTTTACACTTGCATACAAACATATACACATAAACACACATAATACATATACACATACACATGCATACACACACATACATGTTTTAGGTCTAGATATCTAGGATTAGGGTCTTAGGGTTTTTACACATGCATATACACATATACACACATAATACCTATACCTATACACATGTATATATACACATGCATACACATGCATAAACATATGTACATGTTTTAGGTCTAGGTCTTTAGGATTACGGTTTTAGGGTATTTACACATGCATACACACATATACACATAAACACACATAATACATATACACATACACATACACATAAATATACACATGCATACACACATATACATGTTTTAGGTCTAGGTCTTTAGGATTAGGGTTTTATGGTTTATTACACATGAATATACACATATACACATATACACACAAAATACATATAGACATACACATATATATACACATGCATACACATATATACATGTTTTAGGTCTAGGTCTTTAGCATTCGGGTTTTAGGGTTTTTACACTTGCATACATACATAAACACACATAATACATATACACATGCACATAAATATACACATGCATACACACATTTACATGTTTTAAGTTTAGGTCTTTAGGATTAGGGTTTTAGGGTTTTTAAACATGCATATACACATATAAACATATACACACAAAATACATATTGTCAGGGGAGCACTAGATTGTGCTCTCTGACTACAGTAGACAAAAATACACTTACGATTATAAGAACACCCATGAAGTGAAAATGATACAAGAATATACGATCGATACAAGACATCCCACAAACCGGGACCGATAGGTATGGAAAACTCGACCAGAGAATATGAACTGGATACAAGAAATAACTAGAAAGGATCTCATACTACGAGATTACAATAGGACAAGAAAGGATGTCCACAATACAAGACTAGACAAGACTAGAGTAAGAAACAAGACTAGAACTTGAACTGGAACTTGAAACTACTTACTTGGTGATCAGGATCCCTTGAGCTCCCAAGACTGGCATTGGCAAGACTGATTATGAATGTGGCCAACCCCTCATTATATAGGTTTTCAAGGGCGGTTTCGACTTGATGATGTCATCATGATATCATTATCTTGAATCAAGACCTCCGGGTGTCAGAATTCAACAAATAGACAGTCGATCTTGGGGTTTTGGCACGTTCCGGATGCAATGCAAGCATTAGTTTCTCCAAAATCTAAGCCAATCATGAGATATAGAAATTTACATGGAATCTAAGGTTTAGATGGTTTCTTTGTCCATGACATCACCTCCCCCTCAAGCGACGAGTTCCACGAGGAGCGGTTATGTGACTCTGAGATCTTCTAGGACTTGAATCTTCATAATTCTTGGTCTTTGTATAGTTCTTGATATGTGGTACTGGAACAAGATGATGATGGATATCCATGATGAAACTAGAAAGGGTTTGAAGTATATCGAGGTACAGAATCAAGGGTATGATTCTTATGATGAACTATATTATTCTTTTGACTCTGATGATGGTCCTTCTGATGTGGGATGGTGATTGTGGAAGTTCTAATCCCAACTTGTTTCTTTTTCTTAGGGCATTTGAATACCATATGATCATGCTCTCCACAATAGAAGCATAATCCATTATCCTTTCGATATTGTCTTTCCTTTTTTGTAAGTCGTCTAACCATGATGTGATCCAATTGCATGGGTTCTGGTTGCGTTTCCTCGAGCATATGTTGTTGTGGAATAGAAGTAAAGTTGTATTCTCGATCTCTAATAGAAGTCTTCTTCTCTTGCTTTCTCTCGAACAACCTATTATCACATTCAATTGCTTGATTCATGAATTCATTCAAAGTATTTACCTTGGGCATGGTTAGCATGAGGTCCTTAACATCATCACGTAAGCCCCATCGAAACTGGTTGATAAAATAATCCTCATGCCATGTGAGGTCACAAATGATTTGTTTGAATTCCAATGCATAGGTAGATGCAGGCCTATTTCCTTGATGTAGCTTCCTTAGCTTTGTTTCGGCAACACGTGAACAATTGGTATCTCCAAATGAGGATGTGAACTCTTGAATAAAGGCCTTGAAATCATGCAAAATATCCATGTCCTTCTCAAGGATAGGTGCAAACCATGAAAGAGCAGGACCACATAATAGAGTTCCTATGAGTCCTACTTGAGAAGCATCATCTGGGTACCTATCTGGTTGCATCCGTATGAATAGCTTCACTTGTTGCACAAATCCTCGAAACTTTGATCTTGTCCCGTCAAACTTTTCAGGCATGCTCACTTTTGGACTTTTCTTCATGTTAGTTGTCATGGGGGTACTTGAAGAAGATTGACTTACAATGATCTGTAGCTCTTGAATTTGCCTTTGAAGTTCTGTGATTACATCTTGAATACTCTGTTGTTGAATCCTTTGTTGGTTCTCTCGTATCTCTTGGACTTGTTGTTGAATTACTTTAAGTGCAGAAAAAAATTCTTCTCGAATAATCTCCATGGTTCTTGGTCTTGATGAAGGTAGTCTTGCCAAAATGTCAGGGGAGCACTAGATTGTGCTCTCTGACTACAGTAGACAAGATTTCGAAAATACACTTATGATTACAAGAACACCCACGAAGGGAAAATGATACAAGAATATACGATCGATACAAGACGTCCCACAACCCGGGACTGATAGGTATGGAAAACTCGACCAGAGGTGATACAAGGGATCCCACAACCCGGGATCGTAGGTACGAGACAAGATATCTCGATTACAAGAATTCCCTTCTGGGATATGAACTAGATACAAGAAATAACTAGAAAGGATCTCGTACTACTAGATTACAATAGGACAAGAAAGGATGTCCACAATACAAGACTAGACAAGAGTAGAGTAAGAAACAAGACTAGAACTTGAATTGGAACTTGAAACTACTTACTTGGTGTTCAGGATCCCTTGAGCTCCCAAGACTGGCATTGGTAAGACTGATTATGAATGTGGCCAACCCCTCCTTATATAGGTTTTCAAGGGCGGTTCCCAAGGGCGGTTCCCAAAGGCGGTTGCGACTTGATGATGTCATCATCTTGAATCAGGACCTCCGGGTGTCAGAATTCAACAAATAGGCAGTCAATCTTGGGGTTTTGGCACGTTCCGGATGCAATGGAAGCATTAGTTTCTCCAAAATCTAAGCCAATCATGAGATATAGAAATTTACATGGAATCTAAGGTTTAGATGGTTTCTTTGTCCATGACACATATAGACATACATATATCTATACACATGCATACACATATATACATGTTTTAGGTTCAGGTCTTTAGGATTAGGCTTTTAGGGTTTTTACACTTGCATACATACATAAACACACATAATACATATACACATACACATAAATATACACATGCATACACACACACATACACACACACACACACACACATACATATATATATATATATATATATATATATATATATATATATATATATATATATATATATATATATATATATATATATATATATATATATATACAGACACACACACAAACATGCATACATATATACACATATATAATCAAATATATGTAAAAAATAGGGAAAAAACCTAGAATGTGTAAATATTCTAATTAAATGTATGTAAAAATTAAGGAAAAAATCAGAATATGTATAATATATATAGTTAAATATCTAAAAAATAGATCTTTAGTATTTTTAGGGTTTATATATATACATAATTAAATATATGAAAAATATTATTTTTGAGTTTTTATCATACAAACACATCCTAAATAAAGTTTTAGGATTAATATTAATATATATGATCATATATATATATATATATATATATATATATATATATATATATATATATATATATATATATATATATATATATATATATATATATATATATATATATATATATATATATATATATATATATATATATATATATATATATATATATATAAAGTAAAAACTAGAATGTGTGAATATTTTAATTAAATGTGTGTAAAAATTAGGGAAAAAATCAGAATATGTGAAATATATATAATAAAATGTATAAAAAATAGGCCATTAGGATTTTTAGGGTTTCTACATATATATAATTAGACTTATAAAAAAATAAGGTTTTAGGATTTTTACATACAAACATATACACATACAGACACATATATACAAATATATAAGAAATTGGGGTTTTTGAATTAAATTGAATGTATATAACTAATATTAAAAAAATAAATTTTTAGGATTAATATTAATATATATAATCAAATATATATAAGGATTAGGAAAAAGCAAATATTTTAATTAAATGTATATATAAATCAAGGGAAAAATCAAAATATTTAAAATATATATAATAAAATATATAAAAAATAGGTCTTTAGGATTTTTTGGGTTTATATATATGTATAATTAAATATATAAAAAATAAGGTTTTACGATTTTTACATACAAACATATACACATACAGACACATATATACAAATAAATAAGAAGTTAAGATTTTTGAATTAAATTAAGTACATATAATTAAATATTAAAAAAAATAAAGTTTTAGGATTCATATTAAAATATATAATCAAATATATGTAAAAGTTAGGGTTTATATATATATATATATATATATATATATATATATATATATATATATATATATATATATATAAGGAAAATATAGGTTTTTAGGATTAATACTACTACCTATAATGGAATATATAAAAAAATACGATTTTGAATTTAAAAATAAAAATTAGGGTTTTACAATTAAAATTAGAATATATAATTATATGTATCATATATTAAATATCCTAATCTCTCCACATGGTATCAGATGGCATCTTTGGATCTGGAGGAGAGAATGGCATGTCTTTGCTATGAGTATAGATTTTTCAACAATGATGGATAACTATTGCACATGTTAGAGAATATGGATCCTTTGATTAAAGTGGACTTAAAAACCTATGCTACCCTTCGCATGGTTCGCTAGTGAGCAGGTTGATCCAAATGACATTGCACCATCTACCTCTTGTGGACAAAAGAGAACGAAGAGGGAGGTATAAGTACAAGGTACTCGTACCATAACATAGAATGAGCACATGGAAGAAATTCTCGAGGCATTTTATGAGATGGACGAAGATCAAGATGGTGGAGAAGATGTTGTAGGTTCCATGGACATGCCATAATTTCCACGCTCAAAAGCTAATGAAGAACACAAAAGCTTGCAAAGACTAACCCATTTACCACTGTACAACAGGGCAAAGATATCTGTACTATGTGTGTCTCTCACGATGCTCAATCATCAATCCATTTATGGATGGTCAGATAGTAGTGTCTCTGAATTGTTTAGGTAAGTTGATTTGAAATCAACTTTCATTGTTGTATCAAAATAAGTTCATTTACTAATAGCATTGTAATTGCTTATTGCTTGCAGGCTTTTGAAAGATCAATTTCTACCAGATGGCAATGACATGCCTCCAACACATGTCGATGCAAAGAAACTTTTACAGTCTGTTGGAATTGACTATACCAAGATTCATGCTTATCCGAATGATTGAATACTCTTTTGGAATGAGTATGAGCATCTCCAAAATATGTCCAAAGTGTGGAGCGAGTAGATTTAGAGAAGACCTTGTGGGCAAAGCAGTCCCCGCATGGTTCTTCGCCACTTTCCTATCATTCAAAGAATTAAGAGCATGTTTAGATGCAAATCCATAGCTCACTTAATGTCATGGCATGAAAAGAGTAGGTCTATAGATGGTGTAATGCGAGTTCCTGCTGATTTTGGTGCTTGGAAACACATAGATAGTAAGTGTCCAGAGTTTTCTAGAGAGCGTCAAAACATACGTCTAGGCCTAGCTATGGATGGACTAAGTCCATTTGGTTTACGCAGCTCCTCATGGAGCACATGGCTTGTATGTTTTGTCAACTATAACATCCCATTGTGGGTGGCGATAAAAAAGGGCCATTTATTATTAGCTCTCATCGTGCTAGGTAAGTATTATAGAGAGTACATGCATGGAAGCAAAATGAAAAGAAGAGTATACTCACAAAAGAAAGAGTGTGAGAGACTCAAAGTGAGTAGACCAAGAAATGGTTAAACTCACATGGATTAGAAATGAGATTTCCAAGAGCATTGAGTAGGCTCCTCAGGCTTCTAACCAAGTACAAATGAAGGGCGAGGCCCTCCTTATATAGATTTGGGAGGGGCTCTTCAAAGTACATCTCATGTGGGATAATTCCCCTTAAAGGAGAATGAATACAATGGTAGAAGCAAATGACAAGGTACCCAAATACAAAAGAAATACAATACAAAATGGAAATAAACTAGAAATGTAGTGCCTCTTGGATACAAAATGGAGATGCACTCATGAGGATACAAATATAGATGATGTAGAAGCAATCATGTCGTCAATGCCCCCTCTACAGCTCCATTTTGGAGTGACTAAATGCTATAGAGATCCACCAAGCACTGGAGAAGAACTAGAGGTAAAGCCTTCATGAACATGTTCGCTAGGTTCTCCTAAGAGGTACATTTCTCTAGAGTAGTATCCTGAGACACGAGCTCCTCATGGATGAAATGGTACTGGATCTTGATGTGCTTTGTCTGAGCATGAAACATTGGATTCTTGGCGATGGCCAAGACTGATTGGCTATCCATGCGGATGCATGCTGGAGTAACCTGCAAAACACCCATGTCGGATAATTAATCGATGAAGCCAGATGGCCTCACATGTTGCGAAGCTCGATGCTCGGTACTTAGCATCGGTGGATGACAGAGCAATTGTAGGCTTCTTCTTACTTGCCCAAGAGATATGTCCTGAGCCAAGCAAGAATATGTACCTGGAAGTGGACCGACGAGAATCAAGATCACCAGCCCAGTCTGAATCTGAGTATCCTTCAAGCTCCATGCCCCCTCTGTACCAAAGACCATGATGTTGGGTGAAGGCAAGGTAGTGAAGTAGTCTTTGAGCATCCCAATGTGTCTGTCGAGCCTGATGTGCAAAATGACTGAGTATACCAACTGCATAGGCAATATCTGGTCTAGTGTTGGCAAGGTAGAGTAATGAGCCAACAAGTTCTCGATAAGTATGCACATCCATAAGTGATGATGAATCCTCAAATGTGAGCTTGATGTTTGGATCAAGTGGTGTAGATACTGAGCAACATTGGTCCATGTTATATCTAGAAAGAGATCAGAGCAGTACTTCTTCTGTGAGAGAATATGCCTTCTTGTGTTTGCCAAACTTCCATACCCAAGAAGTAGTGAAGTAGTCCAAGATCTATCATAGAGTACTCAAGGTGAAGTTGTGTGATGATGAATTGTATGCGTTCTTCATCTGAGCCTATCAAGATCAAGTCATCTACATGGAGGATGATGATGGCCACTAAAAATTCATTCTTATAGATGTATAAGTGCATCGGCACTGCTTCTTTGAAATCCATTATCTTCAAAGAACTTGTGAACCTTTTCATACCAGGCCCTGGGAGCTTGCTTAAGTCCGTAAAGTGCTTTGGACACCTGAAGGGCGAATTCGTTGACAAGCACAATGGCAAATGAAAGCAAGAGATTGGAAGCAGCTATGGGATCTAGAAGTACTAGTTGCTGGCATGAAACAACTCTCAATCTTTCACTCACTCCCTTATTCGAGTGAGTTATTGATCAATCGTTTGGTAGATCTCATCCATATTTTCAAAAATATGGGAGAGATGCTTGGGAAGACAATAATTGGCTTGAAGGAAAGCAATGCACAAAGGGACGACTTGAAACGATGATCTCGAAGGGCTCAAGCCTCATGATTGGCATAAGCTTTTATAGTTTGTGCTTCTTGTAGCTCGAAAAGATTACCGTTCAGAATATGTGTGAACAACAATTTATAAAATCAGTTCCTTGGTATGGTGGATCTCTTCTAAAGAGATAAGGAGAGATAGCATAGAGAGTGCAAAACTCAATGCTATAGAGGTTGTCTGTATGGTTGAGAAATACTTTCCCACAAGTATTCTCATAATTCAGCTTCATTTATTGGTTCATGTGGTTGATGAAGTTGCAATAGCAGGAACTGTCCATAGTTGATGGATGTTCTTCTTAGAGCGCTTCATGAACACATTAAAAGGGTTTGTTTGCCAGAGAGCACTGGTTGATGAAGTTGCAATAGGAGGAACTGTCCATAGTTGATGGATGTTCTTCTTAGAGCGCTTCATGAACACATTAAAAGGGTTTGTTCATCAGAGAGCACATCTAGAGGGCAACATGGTAGAGGGGTGGCTTGTACAAGAGTCTCTTGTATTCATAATAGAGTTTCTATGCATGTTGGACCCATAAATGCCTTACTTATGGAGCGGTGATGTAGATGTTTGTCTCGTAGGCAATGAACCTCAAGGTAAAGGGATGCAAAGAAAAATGGATGCAACTTTCAAAGAGAAGGCAATGAAGTTTTGCATCATTAAATCTAAGCCTATACAAAAGTGGTTGGAGAGGTATGAGCTTGCCAAGGAGATAAACACAAAGGAAACGGCTCATTTTTGAAAGAATTGTTCCAATCATTTTTTGCCTCTTCTGGAAAGTCTTCGACCTCTTCCACCCTTTCCAATGATCAGATGGCTAGATAGAGCAGTTTCACAAGCAAAGGTAGTAGGTGAATATGTCTCTAAAGAAGAGGAGGAACTCGCAAAGGATTGAGTGGGAGTATTTTAAATACAGTGCATTATGGTCTCATGGATGAGACTTTTGGATCACACGAATCAACAAAAATAGGTCTGCTTTTGATAGTGGGGTGATGGTGAACTTTTTCCAAAAAAGTATAGCTAATGCAAGAGACGACAATGTTCAAGAAGACTAGCTTGAGTATTGTGGAGTGATCCAAGATATCTTGAAGCTATCCTTCAGGAAGTTTGATTACTTTGTGTTTGATGTGAAATGGTTCAAAGTAGTCACGTGTGGAAGAAACACAAAAGTGAGGCGAGATAAGAGTGGTTTGCTTTAGGTAGACTCCACAAAGCTATGGATAGATGAATGAGATACATTTGTACTTCTCGAACACTGTGAGCAGGTTGTCTTTATGCTAGATTTGAAAGAATCAGATTGGCTATTTGTTTTACAAGTCTCCCCATGTAGCAAAAAAATTTGTGAGAACATAGACATAGAAGAAATTCCATCTCTTGTGGACTCTGAGATTAATTTTATAGTTGCGGAGGAAGAGATCGTTGTCTGAGATGAAGAGACCTTTGAAGAAGATGAGATACACCATGAAATAACAGACAATATGTTGTATGAGAACGATGATGATGAAGAAGCTAGCATACCAAGAGATCTAGAAGTCGCCATGTAGAGATAGATATCCTCTGTGCATCAGATCTTCAAGAGGATGCGAGAATAGAGGATTTCTGAAGCAAACACTTGTACATACTAATTTATGTTTATTTCTTTTGCTATGTTTTTTATACATTACTATTTTTTGCATATTACCATTATTATTGTATGCTAATTTTTTGAGTTTTCTGTTGTATAGCACGATGGGAGATAGTTCTCCAATCACTCCACATTCCATGATAGAGGAGCAGCTCTTAGAGTTAATATCTCAAGTACCTCCTGCTTATATGGTTGCTGCATTGCAATATTGGATCACTCACGATAGCACTCCCCCCAGCCTCACTCTTGCTAGCCTCACTCATGCTAGCCTCACTCCTGCTAGTCTCGCTCCTGCTAGCCTCACTCTCGCTAGCGTCACTCATGCTACCATCACTCTTGTCGATGTCACTCCTGCAGGCAGGGCTACTCCCACCTGTGTGACTCCCGTGAGTGGGGCTACTCCCATCAAAGGTACTCCTAGCTTTCTGACTCCACCACGACCACCTTCTCAGTCATCCCCTATGTCACAAGGAAGGAGATAAGGAAGAGAGCTCACACACACACTCTCACTCTCAAGGAGAAGCACACACACAAATTGAGGCAAAGAAGAATGATCTTCTTCTTCTTCTTCTTCTATTACATAAAAGGAATGTACGAGAATGACCTAAAAACAAGAATGACCTAAAAACAAGAATACAACAAGTGCAATATATAAAGATCAGTACATATGGAAAAACCTAATATCCACGAATGAGTGAGCTGGCAAGAAACAAATGTGCCATCACTCTCGGTAGATAAATCTAATAAAGCTCAATGAAGTATCCCTGACATATATCGGTATGACCACTATACATGTCAGAGAAACAAAAAATTGGTACGTGTCATCCTGGATCATCACATGTTGAGCTTGATATCTCAACACTCCCCCTCAAGCTCAACGCCATATCCTGTAATCCAAGCATCTCTCGAAACTTCTTTAACTTCTCAGCTCCAAGTGCTTTGGTGAAAATATCAGCAACCTGCTCATCTGTTCTCACATAAACAAGATCAATGTCACCTGCTAATACCTTCTCTCTGATGAAGTGATAATGTACCTCGATATGCTTTGTTCTAGCATGGAAAATAGGGTTTCGTGCTAACTGTATGCTGCTAAGATTATCACAATAGATAGTGATAGGCTTTTGCACTTCCACACCTAAATCTGCAAGTAACATCTCCAGCCATGATGCCTCACATGCTGCCATTGCAGCATCTCTATACTCAGCCTCTATACTCGACAAAGCAACAGTGGGTGCTTCTTGCTGCTCCATGTAATAGCTGCACCTCCAAGTGAGAAAAGAAAGACACTAGTAGATCTTCTATCTGGAGTACTACCAGCCCAATCTGCATCGGTGTATCCATGAACCTGCAACTCCACACCAGCTTCATAAAACAATGCATAATCCAAAGTAGCATTCACATAGCGTAGAGTGCGCCTCAGAGCATCCAAATGCGGCTTCCTAGGAACTTGCATAAACTGACTTTCAAGTCCAACAGTATAACTTAGATCAGGCCTTGTAATTGTGAGATATATAAGACTTCCCACAATTTTCCTGTACATAGTAGCATTTTCCAATGCTTCACCTGATGTAGTATCCAATTTCAAATTCTGATCTAATGGCATAGAAATTGGCTTACAATCAGCCATACCATACTTTTGCAGCATATTCAAGGCATATTGCCTTTGCGACATCCATATATCTGTTTCTGTATGTATAAACTCAATGTCGAAGAAATAGCGCAACACACCAAGATCTTTCATGTCGAATTCCTGCATAAGAAGTTTCTTTACCTCTTTGATGCTTTCTTCATTATCACCACCTACAATTAGGTCATCAACATAAATAGCCACAATAGTGATGCCATCATCAGCCTTCCTTGCATATAGTGAGTGATCTGCATCACACATAGAGAACCCAATGCTGGTTAAGTAATCAGCAATCCTTGCATGCCATGCACGAGGGGCTTGCTTCAACCCATACAAAGCCTTTTGCAACCTGCAAACATATTCTGGATGCTTTGAATCTTCATATCCTTGTGGCTGGTCCATATATACTTCTTCCTGTAACTCACCATGTAGGAAAGCATTCTTCACATCCATCTGATGCAAAGTCCATCCTTTTGCTGTAGCTAATGCAACAAGTGTTCTGACAGTAGACATTTTAGCTACAGGGCTGAATGTTTCCTCATAATCAATGCCATATGTCTGTGCATAACCTTTAGCTACCAATCGTGCTTTATACCTGCTTATGCTACCATCAACATTATGCTTTACCTTGTAAACCCATTTGCAACCTATGGATTTCTTTCCTTGTAGCATTGGAACCAGATTCCATGTATCATTTCCATAAAGTGTAGCCATCTCCTCATCCATAGCTTTTTCCCAATCTGCATTACCAATTGCATCTTCAAAACAAGAAGGTTCAGCATCTTGTATTACCTTTGTCATGTAGGCACAATGGCGAGCCATGTAACTATCATATGTCAATCGTTGCACTGAATTACGCATCCTCCCAGATCTTCTTGGTCCTGGGTCACTTCTTCTTGTATCATCTGCATGTGCCCTTCTTACTCCTGGAGTCTTCACAGAGGGCAATCCAAGTTCCTCATCAATACTCTTTTCTGAACCACTTGAATCTCCATCAACATCTTCAAAACCTGCACCCGTTTTACTACCAACAAAAAGCTTTTCTTTACCTTTCTTGGATGTATTTGATGAATTTGCTGGACTGAAATTTCCACGCAATCTTCCACTCCATGGATTTGAGTTGGAACCTTTGCTTGGTGATGCATCCGGTCCACTCAAAACTTGAGATTCTGCACTAGATTTTTCAGCATTTTCTTTGTCATTTGGTTCAAGATTCAGTCCTTCTTTGGCATCTGCATAGAAGCTTGACATTTCATCAAATACCACATCTCTGCTCACCTTCACTTATCGTGTGAGTGGGTTATAACATTTGTACCCCTTTTGCTCAAGGGAATATCCAATGAACACACATTTTTCTGCTTTCGGATTAAGCTTCGTCCTCAACTCATCTAGAACATGTACATATGCAATACAGCCAAAAACTTTCAGATGTGATAAGTTTGGCTTTTTACCTATAAACTTCTCTTCAGGTGTAACTTGATGTACAGCAGCAGTCGGAGTTCTGTTCATGATGTATATAGTAGTATGCACAGCTTCTGCCTAATAACAATGAGGCATATTCTTCTCAGCCATCAAGGCTCTTGCTATTTCTGCAATATGTCTATTTTTGCTTTCAACAACACCATTCTGTTGTGGCGTGTACCTGCATGAAAACTGACGCCGAATTCCATGATTTTTTAGAAAACTACTGAACTCATTTGACATGTATTCACCTCCTCCATCAGATCTTAATGTTTGAATGTACTTCCCTGTCTGCTTTTCCACCATAGCTTTAAAATTCTGGAAGTGAGTGAACACCTCGCTCTTCTCTTTCATGAAATATATCCATACTTTGCGTGTATGATCATCAATGAAGGTAACATAAAACCTGCAACCGCCCATAGATGTGGTCTTTGCTGGACCCCAAACATCTGTATGTACTACTTCTAGTACATTCTCACTAACATGCTTGTCATGTGGAAATGATGCTCTTGACTGTTTACCAAATTGACATGTTGCACATACCTTTTGCATTTCTGCAACTTTGAAATTTGGTAGTCCATGGACAATCTCCTTTGACTGCATCATTTTCAGCCTTTGCAAGTTTGCATGTCCAATCTGTTTGTGCCATATCTCTATATCTGCAATAACTCCTGCACCTTTTGCAAACATGGCTGCATTCATTTCAGGAATCTTCACATTTAAGGTGAACATCCTATCCACTTTGTTTCCTTTGGCAACCAATCGTCCATCCTGCTTGTACTCTTCTACATATAATCCATCAGCATTGAACCTGACTTGTAATCCCTGGTCAACCATTTGTCCAACAGAAACCAGATTCTTTGTTATATTTGGAACATGCAACACATCAGCAAGATGTTTTACCTTCCCGTCCTCCATAGACAATGCTATGTTTCCTGTATGCTCAATAGGATGTGATGTATCATCACCTGTCAACATATCCAGGAATTGGCATTTTTTGCAAACTACTAAACCATTCTACATGACTGGTCATATGATTTGAAGCACCTGAATCAACATACCAGACATTATCATTCGATTTTGAAACACCAGCAGACATTGTATTCATCATGTGATGTTGAACCATAAACAACTTCTCAGAATCATCTGCACTTGTGGATGCATAGTTGTTTTGCTGCCTTCTATTATTTTGATTCTTTAACCTGCAATCACGTTCAAAGTGTCTAGGTTTACCACAATTCCAGCATCCTTTACTATCATTACCTAGTCATTTCTTTGGAAATTTCTGCGACCTCTTTGGCTCCCCCTGCCTCGAAACTGTCCTCTTCCTCCTGCATGATTTTGTTGTTGACCTTGGTCTTGGTTACTGTTTCCTCTTCCACTTCCAAAGCCTCTAACTCTGCCTCTTCCTCTGCCAGAGTAGAATACCTGCTCAGAATTGGGCTTTCCTTGGGAGTTTGAGTCCTCACCAAGATTCTTTTCTTCAATAATCAGCAAAATACCAGATCAGCAAAATTCAGAATATTTTCCCTGGTCTGTATGGAAGTTCTAAACTGCTTATATGCAGCTCCTAAACCACGAAAGCACACTTCCACCTTATCATCATCATCTACATTCACGCCAATAGATGCAAGTGACTCACATATGCCTTTGATTTTAAGAGTGTAGTCACTTACCGACATGCTCTTCTTTTCCAATGTATGCAGCTCGTTCTTGAGTTGCAATTTCCGTGCCTTTGTATTAGTCTCATACAAAGTGACCAAGCTGTTCCAAGCCTCTTTTGGAGTCTTGGCATCCTGTATGTGTCCAATCATGCTATCGTGTATGCTAATAGATAGCCAATACATTACCTTTCGTGCTCCTTGATTCCATTCCTCATATGCTCTTAACTGATCTGCAGTCCGATTCCTTTCTGGAAACTACAGAGCATTTTCATTCTCTCCTTGATGTACTTCCAGTAGCCTTTTCCCATCAGGAAATTCGTCATTTTGAATCTCCAAGCATGGAAGTTGTTCTTGTCCAACTTATCGCTCATAAGCTGACTCATTCCATCTGCGTTTGCCATTTCTGCAACAATTCACAACACTGCAAAACACTACAAGCAGCACTTCTGCTTGAACACTGTCGCACTATGACCTGACAGTTCGATCTCAGAAAAACACAGTTTTCGTGTATCAACAGTACACGGAATCGCTTGAAATTCTGGATATGGAATATATGAGTGTCGTCAAACACAACGCAAGTTACAGTTTCTGAAACTGACCTGGTTTTTCTATGGGCCCCACCTTGCGGCCTCGAAATGGAGGTCGAGATGGCTCCGAAACTTCGATCTGACAAAAACAAGTGACCCTAAAAGGATAAATCTCGAAAATATTTTGAGGTCTTCTACCTTCACGACGATTTTCGTAGCAAATGGAGGCCATTTGTGAAATCGCATTTTCTCCACGCCTTGCCGCGTAGTCTTCACCGTCGCCTTCTCCACGAGCTCTCTACAACCACGCTGGCTCTGATACCATGTCACGAGGAAGGAGATAAGGAAGAGAGCTCACACACACACTCTTACTCTCAAGGAGAAGCACACACACTGATTGAGGCAAAGAAGAATGATCTTCTTCTTCTTCTTCTATTACATAAAAGGAATGTACAAGAATGACCTAAAAACAAGAATACAACAAGTGCAATATATAAAGATCAGTACATACGGAAAAACCTAATATCCGCAAATGAGTGAGCTGGCAAGAAACAAATGTGCCATCACTCTCGGTAGATAAATCTAATAAAGCTCAATGAAGTATCCCTGACATATATCGGTATGACCACTATACATGTCAGAGAAACGAAAAACTGGTACGTGTCATCTTGGATCATCACATGTTGAGCTTGATATCTCAACACCCTAGTGGCTCGAGTAGTCAACATATGTGTTCCACATCTCAGTGCGATACACATGCTGGTCCATCTCCTCAGTTGAGGTCATGCTCTAGAGGAGGAGATGGATGTTGTGGAGACAGTGCAACGAATGTAGTGACTCCCACTTCTACTCCTAGAGCGAGTATCTCATATGCAAGTGCCCCACATGGTACGCCACATGGTACACCACGTACACCTTGCAGTGCTCATGACCATGACGACTCCAAGGTGTATCATATGCATGATGGAGCTCCAGTGATGGATGCAGCCAAAAAGGTCACGCGTCAGCACATGTGATAGCTTTGCTCCATAGAGTTTGGACATTTTGTCATGTTGAAATGGAGTGAACAAGATAAAGATCGCAAAAATTATATCATAGAGGCAATCTATCAGGAGTATTGGCTAGCACCTAGGCATCCTATTGTTAATTCAAAGTGGGATTCAGCACATTGCATGTGAAATTGATGTCCCATTGGTGATCCGAGGCTCGCAATGCTTTCAGAGCAGGTTTAGCAAAGCCTATATGATTAGATGCTGAGGAGTGGGATATGATTCACAATGAGCAGTAGCAAACTCTTGGCCGATATCGCCAACAGTGAGATGCGGTAGCCACACATCTAGATATAGTTAGACCATCATATTTGGGTAGCAACAAATACAATACCATGCGTCGCGAGTTTGTAAGTATCATTTTGATTATTGAATTTTCTTTTGTTAAGCACGTCATGTATGCTCATATAACGTTTTGCATATTTGTTGCAGGAGTTGGTCTATGGCATGTGTGTAGTAGAGTTGGTTTTTTTTTGGTGTGTATCATCAGAAAGGATCTATAAATGTAGTAGGTTAAGGGTCTAGATATAGGTGCTAGTTTTATGGTATGTGTGTAGTAGAGTTAGGGTTTTTATGTGTGTATATCAGAATGGATCTATATATTTAGTAGGTTTAGGGTTTAGATAGATATGGTAGGTCTATGTTATGTATGTAGTAAAGTTAGGGTTTTTATGTGTATATATCATAATGGATCTATATGTGTAGTAGCTTTAGGGTTAAGATATATGTGGTAGGTCGATGGCATGTGTGTAGTAGAGTTAGGGTTTTTATGTGTATATATTGGAATGGATCTATATATGTAGTAGGTTTAGGGTTTAGTTATATGTGGTAGGTCTATGGTTTGTGTGTAGTAGAGTTAGGGTTTTTATGTGTATATATCAAATGGGTATATACATGTAGTAGGTTTAGGGTTCAAATATATGTGGTAGACATGGTATGTGTAGTAGATTTAGGGTTTTTATCTGTATATATCGTAATGGATCTATATATGTAGTAGGTTTAGGGTTTAGATATATGTGGTAGGTCGATGTCATGTGTCTAGTAGAATATTTTAAAGATTTTAAATGTTTCTCTCATTAATATATTCAAGTGTGTGTGTGTGTGTGTGTGTTATATATTTAGGAAAATGTTTCTCTCATTAATATATTCAAGTGTGTGTGTGTGTGTGTGTGTGTGTGTTATACATTTAGGAACAATCAAGATGCAATCAAAGGGAAAAGGAAAGGTTGTCATGGATTCGAGACCAAAGAGAAAATCTATTTCTAATTTTTATTCACTTAAAGAAGGGATTGGAGGCTCGAATGTCATGCACTCTTCATGGGTAGGAAGCACATCCCTAGAACCTAAAACCTCACCTCTGATTGCATGCCCGTCACTAGAAGATTCATCAAGAGGTTCATGCTCTAACATCTCTGTGATTGAGTTGAAAACCTCAAGTGACACTCCTTTATCTAAATGTTTAAAGAGTGGGAAGGGTCAACGGGATAATGGAAGGACTTTTAAAATAGATTGGATAACAAAGTTTCCTTCTATAAAGCCTTTGATGATTGAGGGTGAAGAAGAGCCAAAATTTTCCACTTGTATACCATGTAGTTGGAAATCTGGTCATCAAGTCAAGTTACAGTTGAGCTTAGATATCATTGAAAAACATATGGGCAAAATGTATGAGAAAATAGAAGTAGAAGGAAAAATAGAAAACATTGTTAGATGAAAAAAAAAGACAAATTCGCTTAAAATTCTCATTTATTGCTTTTGGAGCGAAGTAATGAGAATAAAAGATCCTTTATGCGTATTTTTGAGAGAAAGATCAAATCAGATATTGAAGGCATGTTAATGCAATTCTCAATTGTGCTACATATATTTTCCATCAAAAAACCAATGTCCAATTATCATAAGTAAAGAGTTCCATTGAATTTCATTGGATTAAAAATTCAAAGTTTTCTAACATAATATTGGATGGAATCATTAGGATGGCAATTTGCAGAAGCAATGGGAGAGGTAATCAAATCTAACTTGAAGTTAATTTTATCAAATGCTACTTTTGTTGCTATTTCCCTTGACAAAGTTACAACAAGGGATTACACTTCTTGGGTATGTATCCATGCATATATTGTGGAGAATTATGTAAGAAAAGCAAAATTTATTGGTGCTTTTCAACTAAAGGGAAGTGCAACTTCAAATTCTTTGGTGCAACTTGTTTTAGATTCCATTTCAAGTATTGAAGGGATGTCAATTTGTGATATTAATCAAAAGATAGTAATGCATTGGTGTTGATGGATGCTCAGTTATGCATGGGCTTAGAAATGGATTGGGTACTCAATTGCAACAAAACTATACACCATATGCTTTGGCTATAGATTGCATGTCTCATCGTACAAATTGGATTTTAAAATCATGTCATAATTTATTTTTGTACAAAAAGTTGAAGATCTTGTACACCAAGCATATGCTTTATTTTTTAAAATTCCTAAGTGTATTAAAGATTTTAAATGTTTCTTTGATGGGATAAGTAAGGAAAGAAAAAAAAATTGACACCAGATGAATTTCACTTATTGGACCTATAGAACTTCCTTTTGAAGAATATAAATCAGTCATTGGTGTGATCAATATTATTTCTTTAAGTAAAGGAAAACAAAAAGGAAAAGCTCATAATTTGTTGCAAATGTTAAGTGATGTGAAAAATCTTCTATATCTTGGAGAAATATTACCTTTGTTAAGATAAATGAATATGTATAAAAGTTTCTCAATAAAGGGATATTTATGTAATGGAATGTGCAGTAGCAAGAAAAGTGGCTTGTTTGCGATTAGAAACTTTGTATTATGAGACATGAGGTTTTGATTTGTAAGAATTTATTGAGTGGGAGTCATTGCTACAAGTTGGTGTAGAAGATAGTTTTTTGCAATACAATAAAAAGGTTGGTTGTGCATATTTGTGAAAGACAAGTAAATTCCTCTTTATGTATCACAAAATATTCAAGGAATATGCATTAGGAAAAAAGTTAATTAGGAAGACTTTCCTATCCTAGTGGATAGTGTACAACAAGGCTTAAGATCCATATATAACAAATTGACTTCCGAGATCAGAGAGGGATTTCCTCAAAACAAGCTCTTAGAAGCAATGGCCATAGCTCATCCCTTCTATTGGAATAATGTAAAAGACAAGAGCTTATTGACAAATGAATTTAAAAGCAAGGTCAAAATATTATCTTGCATACTTATAATTCATCATCTTCACCAAGATTTTTGAGTTTTTTCATATTTACTCACCTTTCCTTCATTTGTAAGTGTGTGAGAGAGAAGTGTCTATGAGTCATTTTTGCATGTTTTTGAGCTTCTGTGTAGGTTTCCTCTTCATTTTGGAGTTCAACACTATGCACATGTAATTTTTGTGTGTTTTCAAGTTCTAGGCCCATCGCCTTGGTCTATCACGACATACTCAAAAGGTGAGGATTTTGAGATTGCATCCACAACATTGCATAGACCTCCTTGGTGTCTTCCTGGAGCACTAGACGCTTCAATGAATTTCCAAGTCTTTGGCCCAGTTGCGATAGGCCAAAAAATCATGATAGACTGGTCTATTAGGATAGACTAACTCAATGGAGCCGTGTCTATCGCAACAGGCCACTGGTCTATCATGATAGACATGTTCATCGTGACAGAACATTTGGGTCTATGGTAATAGACTGACCACATGACAGAGATCCCTCTATTGCAATAGACATGTGTCTCTCATGACTAACTAATTATTACGACAGACCAAAAGGATGATAAGCCCATGTCTATCATGACAAACCCTCATCTATTGCACTAGATTTCTCTATCACAATAGATCGTTCGGTCTATCATGATAGATGCTCCATGATAGACCCATCTATCATGATAGACTATTCACATGACAAGGCACTCTATTGCAATAGAAAATCTCTATTGCGATAGACTGGCCTATCACAATAGACCCTGTCTATCACGATAGACCACCTACATGGGTATATTTAGGGTTTTGCTTTTGAGCTTAAATTTTGCCTATCCATGAGGATTTTTGGTGCTTTCAAGGTTTGTGAAGCTTTAAGATTATCAGGTCGTGTGTACCACAAGGGTCATGGCAAAGAAGTTGTGCTTGTGAGAGGCTTCCTAGGCATCATAAGACATAAAAAGTGTTGACTTTGAGTTGGAAATTCATTAAACCCCCTCTATCAATTCTAGCATAGGCTAAAATGTACTACTAGTACTTAAGCATAAGGTCACACTAGGAACTCAAGTCCAAGACACTTAAAGAACTCAAGTGAAAGATCTTAAGTCAATACGAATGTGATAACACTAAGGAAAAGAACCTAAATTGATGACTCAAGGCTAAGTTTAACAATGCAAGTTATTTCAAATAAGTATACCTCGAGATAAGACAAATACCAAAGGAAATTAAAAAAGAACAAGTAATTGGTACTAGAATGAACATTACAAGGTGTGTGTACTCTAAAACGATCGAGAAGAGTAAGGGGATCCAATTCATCAACCTAAGGTCAGGTTGACATATAGGAAAGACTAATCAACAAAGCCTCAGATTATCTGAAGCTAGTGTCAATCATACATCTAGATGTTGGGCCTAATAGTTAAGTGATCACCCTTACGTAGTAAGCATAGACACTAGTGACTAGGAGATGTCTTTCAGCATGGAGAGACCTACAGTTAGTTCAAGATTAGCATACTTAGAGACTCGAGAAGGTCCCTATAAGACTCAACTATAATCTATCAAAACCAACTGCTTAGGTTCTTGCATCTATAAGGATGTTCTAAGGAGATCAATGGTCCAATTTAGAAATCTAGAGCAACACTTTGAAATTGATCACTTAATCCCTTACCGTTGTACCGTTGTTCATCATTTAAACGTTCATGATATAGTCAGATAGAGATAGCAATAGACTTTGCCACCTCCTTCAAACTAGTACCATAAGTTTACAATGTAAAAGTTTTTGCAATATTTGTCTAGTCTTGGACAATTCACAAATTTCATTGTTTTGTGTCGTAATAATACAAAGATATTACTATTAATATTAGTAAAGATAATAATCATAACAATCAGCATATACACTAACTATGCATTTACCTTTTCGGGTTTCCTATGATGATAATTTTGAGTGAAGACGACAGCGGGTTGGCAAGAAACCACAAAGAAACTTGGAGTTATCCTCTACTCATTGTTTCATCATATACGTTCCATGGTGGCTTGTTCTATGTTAACATATCAAAGATTAAGATCACATGGCGTTTTGTGTCCTTAGTCCTATATTGATGCCATGTTCAATGGTGATGAGCATTTGCATGCTATGATGTTGTGGGAGTGTGAGGTAGCATTAAGTCGGCAGAAACACTCCATGTGGATTGTGAATGTGAGGTAGCGTTGATTCGGCAGAAGCATTCACTGATGATTCTTTTTTTTTTCTTTTCCTTTGTGTGCCTGATTGAATGGTGGATGATGTGGGACTATGGGATACATGCCTTCATGTTGATTTTAGTCTTCATATATTGTACTTTCATAGTAATCGTACTAATCTGAAAAGATAAGCTATGCTTGATCAGTATGTGATGATTTATGTTGTAGTACTTACGGGGAGAAGAATATGCAAAATCGAAGAGAAGATTGATGACGATAAAGCCATGATTGGATGATCCATCCCTCTTGCAAATTTACATAGATTGTATATGTTAATGATGTATTGTAGGCAGACATATGACAATGATGTAATTGATGTATACGATGAAGCAATGTAATATGTCACTGTTGTACTTCATGTTAATGCATATAGGAGGGTAGACTATGGGTATTGTGTAGTGTACTTGCATATCTTGGATTAAGTTCCAGGCGCTTTGCTTTGCATTACACATTTCTCATAGTTCTGGACTTGTTATGGGCATTGTCTTACCTTCCATACCATGGATTTGGGCCATGCACTTTGGTTGGTGGACAAATATCATACGATAGTTGCATATAGTAAACCTAGGACATTGGTAAGAATAGTGTGGGATTTGAGCCCATCGTGCATGCCAGTGTTAAAGTGGCATGTACATGTTTGCATTTTATAGTTTAATTAAGGCTCAAATTGAAGGGTCTACGAAGGGTTGCAATGAAAAGTCATGATACCCCATGCGAATGGGTGTGAGAAGTTGTATAAATATATCACTTGGCTTAATAAAATACAACGCGCGCATTCTGGAATGGTTCTATCATGGATTCATCTTGGTATTCTCTTTCTACCTCATCTCCTTGTCAATTATGTATGTTGTCTGTTGTAAGTATGCATTTTTTGCCCTTCCTCTTGTTACAGGTGAGCACGTGAGCCATCTCTTAACATTAACTGTAAGCCGCCAAAAATATTATTTAGAAGAATCATTGTAAATAGAAAAGTCGCACACCGAAAGGGTGTAGCGCAAACGTTGTATCATTTCTAAGCAATAGATTATGCGTGGAAGAGATGACAGGGAGTCACCGGACTATTCGGTCCGGGTGATGATCTGGAGTTGATTCAGTTTTGAAGTATTATTAATTGCACAATTGTCTGTAAGAGCTTGTATTCGAAGTTGAAGTAAATCAGGTACTGTGTTAATGTTTACTGTGTTGAAGTGAAGTGTAGCAGTAACATTAAAGTGAGAGTGGAAGTGTTGTGTACATAATCGCGGTGATCGTTAAAAACGCTATGCACTGAAGTGCACTTGAATCTACTGTAATTGCTGGAGTTAATTGATGAAGTTGATTGTCGAAAGTTAAGCAGTGAATTGGGAAAATATATATAGGGCCTCTGAATTATCAGACCCCTGACCATCCCAAGAACCCATGAGTAGGAACAGAGTAACTGTAATTTTAACACTGCCGCGGGCCATGGGGCATGTAGTAGTCAGTTAGTGCATAGACTAAGAATTGAGAAGAATTCGATGATATATGCCTGTAACACATTCTGGAGAATCGTACCCAAAGTAAAGAAGGGATCAGCATCCTTGGAGAATTCCTAGCACATTGGGCACACCTCCGAGTAGTAGTAGTGATGGACAAATGTTGGAAGGGAAGCGAGAAATCTGGGCGAGTAGAGTACTACCTCAGCATTTCCTTGTGCAAGGATTACAGGGAATACCAGAGGTGCAACCAACACCATCTACAGAAAGTAAGGTTGAGAAGTACGCACTTGTTCCGATGACAATGTGGAAAATTTTGGTAGTAGTTTGTGGAATTGCGGTGGAACCTCTGATAATTTCAGGGTCAGGTTGCTGAATTTTGGTGAAAGTTCTATTCTCAGTTCTGTACACCTACTACGGCCACTATTAGTCCAGAAACTGATTCTGCGGTGGACCATGTGTTCCCTTCATTACGGTATGGTATAAAAATAATAAAATCAACCAAGTATCAATTGATGGAGGCTCTGGTGTGAATATTGCGACAGCCGCCCTTTGTAAACGATTAGGATGGACTCAAATTGAACCTGTTCAGTTTTTTGTGAGGATGGCAGATCAATCCAGGGTGTATCCCGTGGGTTTGGTACATGATATACCCATTGCTCTTCAGGGAGCAGTGCTCAAAATGACTTTTATTGTTCTAGAATTACTTGATTCAACTTTGGACTACAACTTGCGGTTCGGAAGGCCTTGGCTGAAACAAGCCAAAGTATTACAGGATTGGCCAGCACACGAACTTATTTTCAAAAGCAACCACCGGAAGTATGTCGTTCCATTAGATGAGATGAAACCATGCGACCTCCATGCTCGTCCCTACGTAGCCGAACCTGTGCATATGTTGGATGGACTTTCAGATGATGAAGAAGAAGCTTTTCTCAATGCTAACCAGGATCTACTCGCCTTGGGGACAATCGACTTACAAGCGGTTGCTGATAATTGGAATCCGATCGTCGGTTTGGTCGTTCCGGTTACAGAAGAAGGAGACCTAGCTATAAATCAAGCTTGGAATACCCAAAGTTTCCACCATCTATTCCAGTCACCTGAGGATATAACCCATGCCATGGCAGTTTTATGTACTAGAAGATCAACTTATCACCTATGATTTGGGAAATGAGAATACACCACGGCCGATCAAGATTAAGGCGGGGTTACCGAAAACCTTTCAAAATGATCTACTACAGTTGTTGACCGAGTTCCAAGATGTATTTGCGTGGGATCATCAAGATATGAGAGGGTTGGACCCTCGTATCTATCAACACTGTGTGATGCTCAAGCCGGATGCACGCGCAATTAAGCAACTCAGTTACCGCATGAACCCAAATTATGTTGTATAAGTGAAAGCTGAATTGGATCGCTTGCTAAAAGTCAATTTCATCGTTCCCATTGAGCATGCAGAATGGATTTCACCTATCGTTATCATCCCAAAGAAAAATAAGCAGATACGCATCTGTGTGGATTACTGGAAATTAAATGCAATGACCATACTGGATCCCTTCCCACTTCCCTTTTTGGATACAATGCTTGATGATGTTGCCGGATGAGAAATGTATTCCTTTTTGGATGGTTACAGTGGCTATAATCAGGTGCGCATGGCTGAAATGGACATACCAAAGACTGCGTTCATTACAAATTGGGGAGTATATGCCTGTACGGTAATGTGGTTCGGTCTTCAAATGCTCCTAGTACCTTCCAACGATGTATGCAAGAAATTTTTTCGCCCTATTTAACCACCTTCATGCGAGTGTATCTGGATGATTTTTCGTTATCGAGTGATACATCAGCTCATCTTTACCACCTCCAGTGCTGTTTCTCTAAGTGTCGAGAGTTCCGGTTGTGCTTAAACCCCAACAAGTCGGTCTTTTCTGTGTCTTGTGGCAAGTTGCTCGGACATATTATTTCAAAGCAAGGCATTCAGGTGGATCCAGATAAAGTGCAAGCCGTGTTACATGCACCTATCCCTACGACACCAAAGGAGGTTATGCGATTCCTTGGCCAAAATACGCTGGCATGGGCGACATCTTTGGTGGCTTGCACATTTAGCCATACCTTTGAATCGATTGATTACTAGTACTCCCCGATAGTTCGTGTGGAATGAAGAGTGCCAAATTGCCTTTGATCGACTAAAAACACTATTAACTCAGGCTCCTATACTGCAAGCACCAAACTAGCAGCTTCCATTCCATGTCTTCGTGGATGCATCGGATAGTGCCATCGGTAGTGTGCTCATGCAACAACAGGATAAGTGGTTTCGTCCTCTCTATTATGCTATTCGATGGTTAGATGCTGCTGAACGAAATTACTCAGTCACTGAGTGTGAATGCCTCGCCTTAGTTTATTCGGTGAAGAAATTCTGACACTACTTGCTGGGATGCCAATTCACGTTCCATGTGGATCATGCTGCTCTGGTTTATCTTGCCCGTCAGCAACATTTAGGGGGCAGATTACCTAGGTGGGTGTTGTTACTGCAAGAATTTGATTATGTGGTCGTACATCATCTAGGATCAGCTCATGCATTAGCTAATTTCTTATCTCGGCTTGATTCCAGTGAACCTCCCGATGGAATTGATGATACTACCCCTCCTATCTATGCGAGTGATCCAGTCCAAGATGAGGGTTAGGAGATCTTGGTGGCACCTTCATATTAGGATACTCTAATGACCTTCCTCACCAGTGGAAGCCCCCCAACTCATACGTCTACTTCGGCTCGTCGTAAATTGGCAATGTATAGTCGACGGTTCCGGCTCATTGTGGGACAGTTGTATTACATGGATCCTTCTGGTGCACTATTACAATGTATTCCACCCCATGAAGTTCCTTCGGTTATTGCCATGACACATTCTACTCCCTCCGTTGGTCATTTTTCGGTCGATCTTACTTACCGAAAAATTCTGCACAATGGCTTATGGTGGCCCACTATGTAGCGTGATACTGCTACTTCTATTAAAATGTGTGATGCTTGCCAACACTCGGGACAACCTTTACAATGGCATCATTTTCCATTGTAGCCTGTTGCTCCCCTTGAACCTTTTCAAAAGTGGGGCTTGGATTTCATTGGGCCTATTACACCTCCGGCTACGATTACTCATCATCAATATATACTTACTTGTACGGATTATGCTACTCCTGGGCAGAAGCTTAGGCTTTATGGTTCGCTATTGCATATATATACACATACACATGTCTATGCACACAGAAACACATACACACATAGAGACACACACATACACACATAGACACATACACATACATACACACAGATTTACACACACACCTATACACACTAATTTACATACACACATACACATGCATACACACACATATATACACACATAGACACATGCATACACACATAGACACACACACACACATAGACACACACACACAGACACACACACACATACACACACACATAGACACATACACACTTACGCACAGACACATCCATACAAATTTACACACACACATACACATGCATACAAACACATATATATAGATACACACATATATACACACATAGACACACACATACACACATAGACACACACACACACATAGACACACACACACATAAACACACACATAAACACACACATACAAACACACATATAGACACATACACACACACATATATGCATACACACACACACACATAGAGAGACACATACACATACATGCAAACATATGCATACACA
The DNA here is from genome assembly GCA_020310875.1 of Ceratopteris richardii. NCBI lineage: Eukaryota > Viridiplantae > Streptophyta > Polypodiopsida > Polypodiales > Pteridaceae > Ceratopteris > Ceratopteris richardii. Next base: position 126,356,429 of record CM035406.1, read on the forward strand.
CACATACACACACATACACAACCATGTATACATATGCATACACACACATACACACACATGCAGACATATGCATACATAATGCACATGCATACACACATACACATGCATAGACACACACACACACACACACACACACACACACACACACACACACATATATATATATATATATATATATATATATATATATATATATATATATATATATATATATATATATATATATATATATATATATATATATATATATATATATATATATATATATATATATATATATATATGCATACACACACACACACCTAAAGAGACATACACACACATACACATACATGCATATCACATGCATACATAATGCATATGCCTACATAATGCATATGCATATGCATACATAATGTTGTAATGAAGGGTTTTGATGGCGATGCACCATGGTGCGCTCTCCTTATCGAGAGCTCCACGACAATATCCTCAGAGTAGAAAACGGACCTCCTAAGGCCGCACATGGTACACACAGAGACTCTAGAATATGCAAAAAAGCGTAGTACACAGAAAGCACGAAGATAGACTTCTTAGGTCTTACAAATGCGGTCGAACTTACAGTCTGTGACTGCCCAGATATATGTTTTATTAAAGAACATATACAAAGAAGTGTCCAGTGACCATTTGGCCTTTCATATGGACACTAACGATAACAATCTCCCACTAAAGGCCAATATGGCCAAAGTAACTATGGGAGAAAAATAAATAATGATAAAGAATACCTAAGTGTAAGTATACAAAATATACCTAACACTTGATGGGCATGTTACATAGTATACAAGTGACTGTGTAAGATCATGAATCAAGTAACCCCCGTCAAGTGACAATAGCGTCGAAAGCTATCCTATGGTAGAGCTTTAGTCAAAGCATCTGCAACATTATCTTGAGTGTGAACCTTCTCAAGAATAATGCGCTCAATGGCTAAGCAATCTCGAATGAAGTGATACCTCACCTCAATGTGCTTGGTCTTTGCATGATAGACCGAATTCTTAGCCAAAGCAATGGCACTCTGACTATCACTAAGCAAACGAGGTACATGTTGAGTTAAACCCATATCACAAGCAAGACAAGAAAGCCATAACATTTCCTTACATGCCTCACTTGCTGCAACATACTCTGCTTCTGTGGTGGAACACTTGTACATTCTTGAAGACGAGATCTCTAAGAGATAGCACCTCCAACAAAATGAAAAATGTACCCTGATGTAGACTTACGATTATCTACACAGCTAGCATAGTCAGAATCTGTGTAACCAATAATGGATGCTTTCCATCTACCTAAGCATATACACTTTTCCTTAGTGCCACTCAGATATCTTAAAATCATCTTGACCACTTCCCAATGTTTCTTGCCAAGATTAGACATATATCTACTCACAACTCCCACTGCAAATGCAATGTCTAGTCTCGTAGCTACCATAGCATACATGAGACTACCAACAACAAACTGATAGGGAATTTTGGTCATGAATTCCTTTTCCTCATCTGATTTGGGGCAATCATCCTTGCTCAATTTTACATATGTGGGTAAGGGTGTACTCAATGCCTTTCCACCCTGCATATTGAACCTGTGAAGTACTTGGGATATGAACTCACTTTGAGACAGGTATATGCATCTTTTGCTCCTATCACGAGTAATGCGCATGCCAATAATATTTTTGGCATCCCCCAAATCCTTCATATCAAATATCTGACTCAACTTGTTTTTGAGAATTGACAAATCATAAGAGGACTTCCCAACAATCAACATATCATCGACATGAAGTATCAAGCATATCAAGCTGCCATCTGAGCATCTCTTTGTGTAGAGACAATGATCCTCATTGCTTCGAGAATAGCCTTGAGACTTCATAAAAGCATCAAACTTTTGGTACCATTGTCTAGGGGACTATTTAAGTCCATACAAGCTCTTCTTAAGCTTACAAACTAGACTTTCCTTGCCAAGAACTACATAACCCTCTAGTTGTTCCATATAGATCTCACCTGTAAGATCTCCATGCAAGAAAGCAGTTTTCACATCCATTTGGACTAGCTCTAAGTCCTCCGTTGCAACGAATCCAAGCAACATGCGCAGGGTAGTCATCTTGACCACTGGAGAGAAGATTTCCTCGAAATCAACACCATGTTGTTGCTTAAAACCATTTGCAACAAGTCGTGCTTTATACTTTGGAGAAGCACTATCTGATGTGAATTTTAGCTTATATACCCATTTACATGGTAAATCTTTCCTGCCCTTTGGCAAAGGTACTAAATCCCAAGTACCATTCTTGTGATAGAATCCAACTCACTCTTCATGGCATGCTCCCACTTGACATGACCCTTTGTCTGCATAGCCTCTTTGTAGCAAGAAGGCTCACCGGCATCTGTTAGCATAACAAAATCTAAACTTGGAACATATCTATCAGGTGGATGTGAGACATGTGCAAAACTTCTCAATGGTTGCTAAACAGGAATATGTGCAGACTGATCTGAATGAACATTTTTCTTGAACATCCCTATGTGCAGCATTTTTATGCATGCTAACCGGAGGACTAGTATCCTCAAACACCACTCTTCTCACTTCAACCTCCTTAATGGGTTGTTTATGCATCTTAGACTCATTGAAAATGACATCACTACTTTTGATCACTGATCGTGTTTCAGGATCCCATAAGCGATATCCAAACTGTCCTTCTTGACCATATCCAAGAAAAATGCATTTCTTTGACTTATGGTCCAACTTTTGTCTAAGATTCTTGGGTATATGAACATATGCTTCACACCCAAAAACTTGAAGATGATCAGAATATGGTGGCTTCCCTGTCCATAACTCTTGTGCCACTTTTAGACCTTTGGCAGTACTAGGTGAAAGGTTAATCACATGAACTGCAGTCAATACTACTTTTGCCCAAAAGCCTTGTGAGAGGTTTGCATGATGCAACCTAGAAACTACTCTATCTTGAATAGTTCTATTTATCCTTTTAGCTACACCATTATGTACTGGGGTATAAGGAGCTGTAAACTCTCTAGAATCCCTCTAGACAAATAGAAAAGAATGAATTCATGTGAGGTATACACACCCCCATTATCTGAATGTAAAGCCTTAAGCTTAGTTCCTTTTTCACTCTCAACTGAAGCAAGCCATTTTCTGAAAATAGGGAATACCTCATCCTTCAATTTGATAGGATATACCCAGACTTTTCCAATAGCATCATCTATGAAAGTGACAAAGTAAAGAGAACCACCTAAGGACCTACTGGGCATAGGACCACACACATCTGTATGGATGAGATCTAAAGGTTGAATTGAAGACTCAATGTGCATTCTATGCACATTTCTGGTTTGCTTTCCATATTGACAATGCTCTCAAAGAAAGATAACATACGTAAGTAGCCACAATGAGAAAGATTTTCCATTCCACTACCAGATATATGGCCCAAACGACCATACGAAATACAAGCCATAGGCTGTTCAGTAAAGAGCTAACAAGGGTTTTTTTGTGATACAAATAAAGGATAAAGTGAGCCAACTTTGCTTCCTTTTGCAATAACCATATTGCCCTTTGATATGCAAAAGGATTGAGCATAGAAGACCACCTTGTAACCAAGGTCATCAAGTTGACCAACTGACATCAAACTGCATGATAGCTGAGGTACATGGCGTACATTATGCATAGTAAATTTTGTACCATCAATGAACTGCACAACCATATCTCCAATCCCCACAACATCACACTGGTAAGAATCACCAAGTCTCACGGTACCAAGAGACTTTGTTGCATAATTAGAGAACCATTCTCTATGTGGTGTCACATGGAAAGAAGCACTAGAATCTAGCAGCCAGGTGTGGGAAAGAGAATCAGCCATAAGAGCCTCAGTTGGCATAGTACTATCAAGTGTCAACACATCAGCATCATAAAAAATAGCATTAATTTCTTCAATCTTCACAGTCGAAGTATAAGGTGCAAGTAACTGTTTAATGTCCTTTCCTATGACAATAATGGCATTCAATATCCCTCTTCCTTGATTTACTTCTACTCTTATTCCGTTGGCCATTCTTTTCCTTGTTCTTGCTCCTGCTATGTTGTTGATTCTTTCCTTGGTAAGAATCATGAACATTATATGCATCTCCACTCTGAGTGCCAACCATATATTTTCTATGAATCTCCTCACTCAAGAGTGCTCCACATATGTCATCATAGACAAGTTTACCACCAGGTGCACTATTGCTAATAGCTGTGCAAAATGTATCCCATGATGAAGGCAAGGTGCATAACAACAATACTGCTTTCATTTCATGATCCATATCCAATTTTTGAGCCCGTAACTGAGAGAATATAGCATCAAACTCATTTAGATGAGCAGCAACACTATTTGTGTCTTTCATACAGAGGTCATATAATTTTCTCATCAGATAGACTCTATTTGATGCCGTCTCTTTTTCATGTGTATTGCATAACTTCTTCCAAAGCTCCTCTACACTTTCAATGTCTAATACTGTAAAGTAAACATTATCTGCCAGGTGCAAGCGAATGGTAGACCTTGCCACTTCATCTAACTGATCCCAATCATCTTCATCCATGTCAGCAAGCTTCTTTGAAATTCCATTTACTGGCTTCCATTGCCTCCTTTGAATCAGCACATCTTTAATCTGATTCTTCCATAGAGCAAAGTTTGTGCCATCAAATTTTGGGATCTCAAAATAGTCTTTGCCCTGCAAGTTATAGCTCCTCCTCAAAACACTAGCACTAGACCTTGATCTACTGGATGTGCCTGAGACCTCTGATGCCATGATGGTAGAGAACTGAATGGAATTATAATGGAGCTAGAAGAGTCCGAACACCAACGAATAAGTGTATCAAGGAGTAAATCGACCACTGTATAGTTGACAAAACCAAAAATTTGGAAAAAATTTTCCAGAGTATCCTCTGCAAAATGAGCGTATGACTAGTGTCAAAATATCATAAAACTACAAGTACTGACATGTTTGCCTGCATAGTGAATCATTGAATCCATTGCATATAATCAGTTACCCAAAAGAAGCCAACTAGGCTTATCGAGCACCGACGAACAATTATCATACATCTCCTATGGCGAGGCTGGGTAAGTCTTCTACCTGCATCACCGAAGAGATCCCAACATATGGGTGTCTCCTAGTTAAGAAAACCTCACCACGACCCTCTTTATCAAACATAAAAGGCTTTATGCAAAGAACGTAACCGCTATATCAATGACCACATGGACGTACATAAGCGGTATCCATAGAAGCATACATAATGTGTATGTGCTCAATGTATGCAGTAAAATGACACTAAAAGGCTGAATGCACAGCCCAAAAACTAGCCAATAACACCTGCAATGGTCTATCAACTCTGATGTTCTTGGCTCAAAAAACCTGCATAAATTTGCAGTGGCTGCTCCCACCAAAACTGAAATCTTTCAAGAAACCTGTAGTTTTACGAGTGTGGCTGAAAAACACAGCCCCAAAGGTTGATATTTAATGTCAGAGAAGTACAAAAAAACACTCTTCTTGATGTTCTTGGACCTGTATGAAGAGAACTATGTGTGGAAGTACTCCAAAACGGCTCCAAAGGACACCCCAAAAATGCTTCAAAAATAGGCTTTGAAAGCAAAGAATGAAGCTTTGAGGGACCAAAACATGTTCAAGGTAATGTCAACCTTAGTCTTTCCCCTTCTTCAGACACCACAAGAGTGTAGCTTAGTGGTAGGAGATTGCCATGGTTAAGCGAGCTCTAGGGGGAACAATACTGGGATGGGTGACCTCCCGGGAAGTAACAGGAACCTCTATCTTCATTGATCATTGAGGTCCTCCCTTGCACGCAGCCAACGGTGCCAACAGTGACTTTGGTGACTTAGATGACAAGGTATGCCAAGGTCTATGCCTTGGTCACCGCCTTAGTCGTAAGCCTTGGGGGGGTGCTCGCTTCGCTCGCACAAAAGGAACAAAGTTTTTGCGTCGAACTGCTCTAATACCAGTCGAGGGTTTTGATGGCGAAGCACCATGGTGTACTCTCCTTATCGAGAACTCCACGACAATATCCTCGGAGTAGAAAACGGACCTCCTAAGGCCGTACATGGTACGACACACAGAGACTGCAAAATATGCAGAAAAACACAGTACACAGGGAGCACGAAGATAGACTTCTTAGGTCTTACAAATGCGATCGAACTTACACTCTGTGATTGACTAGGCCACTATATGTTTTATTAAAGAACATATACAAAGAAGTGTCCAGTGGCCATTTGGCCTTTCACATGGGCACTAACGATAACACTTAAGGATGGCCCTTTAGTTCTTTCATGGTTATCACAATTTGACGATCTCTATTCTGATGAATCATATGCTGAAAGTGATAAAATAAAATTTTCTACTAACTTTTTAGTAGGGGAGGCTCAACTTTGGTGGATAAACTCACATAGAGGGTTCTATTTTAGAAATAGTTAGTAAAAGTAGTGGTTAGGATAAGGATCATTGTAGACCCCAATCTCTATTAATAAAAGCAAAGGCTCTCCAAAAAGAGAGCAACTTTTACTTTCACCCATGCTTTTTAAAGCCGCCTCACGATAACCGTTGTTTTTTGACATAATGAAAAATCTTATAAATACATGCACTCTGTGGACTGTCAAAAGAGAGTGTGTGGGGGGAGATTGCACCCAATCCTGTGTTTTTTCTAGTCTCTTTGCATATCTATTTTTTGTTTGTTTTTCAACACCCATATCCTCCATGTGAGCATGAATTAAGATCCTGATTAAAGAATCCTTATTTCAAGTACCCAAAAATTTCAAGAAATATGAAATAGAAGATCGGAAGATTATGGTAAGGATGCCAGAGAGAGAAGTTCTAATGAGAGAGGTGTACAATAATAAAGAAAAAACTAAGATAATTTTAGTGACAACAGAAGATAGAGAAGAAAGATGTGCATACATAGTACATGATATGAGTTAGGAAGAAGAACGAGAACTGATAAATCTACTAAGAGAATATAGAGTTGTGTTCTCTTGGAATTACAAGGACTTGAAAGGATTGGATCTAGACATATGTTCCCATGACTTTAGAATCTAAGCCAACAAAGCAGAATCCATACACATACAGTGGTACCTATGCAACCAAGATAAAAGAAGAGATCAATTGATTGATAGAAGCTAGATTCATCTATGAAATCGATCATACAGAATGGATATCCCCCATTTTTGTTGTGCCCAAAAAGAATGAAAATTTGTGCATGTGCATTAACTTGAATAAAGTTAACATTGCGACTATTCAAGATAGTTATCCACTTCCTATCACGAAACATCCATTGGAGTGAGTAACAAGCAAGGAAGTTTATTACTTCATTCATGGACTTTTTTGTTACAATCAGGTAGCCATTGCACTAGAGGATCAACATAAGATGGCATTTGCCAGAGAATGGGGAATCTTTGCATTTCACATGATGTCATTTGGATCATCAATGCACTTGGTACATTCCAAAGGCTTGTGTGTCATGTGTTTAAGGACTTCTTGAGGAAGAACTTGGAAGTCTATCTGGATGATTTGTACACTCATTCCCACATGAGACAAACTCTCATCCCATAGCTCAAAAAAATCTATGACAGATGTAGAGAATTTCAAGTGTGCTTCAACCCAAAAAAATGTAGTTTTATCGTTAGGCAAGGAAAAATCTTAGGTCATACTATTTCAAAGAATGGGATCTCCATGGAGAAAGATAATGTGGGAGTGATATCGGAGTTAAAAAGGCCTAAGGTGGTCAAGGAATTACAAGCTTCTAAGGTTCATTGTGGATACTATTGATGTTTTATCCGCATGTACACTTCATAGCTAACCTTTGTACAATCTTTTATCTAACTTTGATGGAACAAAGAGTGTGAAAAATCATTCCTGGAGCTCAAAAGATGCTTATGCTCAGCCCCTATTTTGAAAATGCCAGATTGGAATAAGCCATTCTGTGTTCATGTAGATGCTTCCAATTTTTCTATTGGATGCATGCTAGCACAATCGATAGGTGAAGGGAACATAGACCTTCCCATAGCATATGCAAGTCGGCACTTAAATGTGATAGAGAGGAATTACACTACCATTGAATGAGAGGGATTAAGCATGGTATATGCAGCCAATAAATTTAGACACTATTTGCTTGCAAATAAGTTTTTCTTTATAGACCATTCGACACTACTTTATTTGGTAAAAAAACTTGCAATATAGGCAGGTTATTAAGATGCTTCCTCTTACTAATTTAGCATTACTTTGAAGTAATTTTTGGGAAAGGTTAGACCCACCTTAGGGTGGATCACCTTTCATGACTTAGTTTAGGAGAATCCCCACAAGGTGTTAGAAAAACTTCCTGATGCACACTTGTTCAACCTAGAAGTAGTTCCATATTGGGCTAAATAACTAACACATATTCTCACATTTGGACCCAAGGACCCTATAATAAAGACAAAAGATGAGGAGATTCTCAGATCATAGAACTTTCATATATTTGCAGGAAGTATTTACAAGCAGAATGAGCAAGGAATCTTAGTTCTTTGTGTAGAAGAGGAAGAGCATGATAAATGGTTGCAATCAGCACATGTAGGTGCATTAGAGAAACATCATTCGAAATATAAAACCCTACAACCTTTGAAGAGATTAGACATATATTGGCCAAGAATGGAAGTAGATGTTTATAGGTTGCTGAAGGATTGTTTTACTTGTATTAGTAGACCCCCTATTGAACATGCCACTCTAGAACAAGTGTCTCTAGTACTAGATTGGAGCAATCCTTTAGTAGAATGTTTAAGGATGAGAACATTCCCAAAAGAGATGACTTTAGCATGTCAAAGGATTCTAGAGCACAAAGCTCAAGACTATACACTCATTAGTGATAATCTATAAAAACACGAACAAGGCCAATATTTGAGAGTATGTGTACATGAGGGCTAATACTTGAAGATCTTAGAGACTCTAGACCAAGGTGTTGTCGGAGGACACTATGGACCTGATTGAGTGATCAAGGCTATACTATTTTTAGGTTTGTGGTGGCCCACTCTTCATATAGATGCACAAACCTATGTGAAGAGGTGTGATACATGTCAACAAGCTCAATATCCTATGCACAAAGATGAGATGCCATTGAGACCCATCATGTGAGGATGTGCGTTCTCTGAATGAGGCATAGACTTTGTAGGTCTTATCAACCCCCCTAGCTAGAAGCTCTAATGTTGAATACATACTTGTAGCCATATATTATCTTATGAAATGGGTAGAAGTGAAAGCCACTAGGAAGAATGATGCACAAATGATGACTGAAAACGTGTTCACAAGGTATAGTTTGCCTATAGAGCTGGTGAGTGATCGAGGAACTCATTTCCTAAACAAAGTGATTGAATATCTGTTGCAAGATTTTATGGTGATTCACAAGAATTCAGCACCATATCATCCACAAGCAAATCAAAAAGTAGAGAGTAGTAACTAAATCCTATGTTGTGTTTTAACTAAGCTCATAGACAACAAATGCCCCGATTGGGACAAATCATTACACCACGCCCTTGAGGCATACCAAGTGGCCTATAAAATGGTACTCAAAGCAACTCCCTTTCATATGGTATTTGGTTATAATGCATTGCTTCCCTTGGATTTTTTGGTATCCACTCTAAAGGTTGCACAAGAGCATCAATGGACAAGTCACGAACTATATTCTTCTAGGATCATGGACTTAGAATGCTTAGGAGAAAGTAGGTTGAGAGCAGCAGTAGGCACATATGCTGCAAAAAAGATACAAAAGGCTTATTTTGATGCACACGTGAAGGACAAGGTCTTGAAAACTAGTGATTTAGTATTGATATACACTTTGAATCAACTTGCTCATCAGTTAGAAAAACATGGTTATCAACCTATGATTATCAATAGACTTTGAATAAGTGGTGTTGTGTAGTGAGCTACCTTAGAAGGAGATGTAATGCCAAATTACATTAGTGGATTTAGAGTCAAGCTTTATCAAGAAATGTTAATGAAGGAGATGCTTAAACGACTCAATGTGACTAAGCAATAGAAAGAGGACTAGGAGAGAATCAATTAACAAGCTCAAGTTGAAGCTCTGGAGTGCATTAAATGTATGAAGCTAAGACATCAAGGCATAGATCTAAAAAGAAATGCCAATGTAGAAGGGCTTCATCTTGTGGATGTCATTCTCCAATCAGCCACCCCTAGATATCACAAGGTGATGTATCAGATGAAGAAGAATACCTCTCCTACCATAGGTGATAGACAACCATTCATTTTGGTTACACTACGAAAAGGCACTACAATCAAGACAATTAGGGCCCTGATCAGTTTAGGTGCAATCATTAGTGCTATTAGGTACTCATACTATCAAGACATGAGCTTGAGACTGAATCTTATTGAGGCTTACCTCATAGTACAAAATGCCTCACTTCTTGATGGATAGGTCATGCAAGTGTTCGATCTCCCTTCCTTTCCAAAGAAGAGTGTCACATTGACCTCTCACTTGCAGCGATCGAGGAATCAACCATAGTTGAAGCACAGAGCACGAAGATAAGCCCATGCCAAGCCACTAAAACATGGGAGATATCCATCCATTCCAATTATGAAGCAAATATGGGTACAAAAGAGAGAGAGCAATAAAGTGCTCAACCACCATCACACTCACCATCAAAGAATCAAAGGATGAACACGAAGCAGAAACCAAGGAAGTGGGAACAACATCAACAACAAAAAGTTTGAAAATTTTGGGTAGCAAAGTAGTCGATGATGGCTAACACCAACAACTTGAGCATATGGGTGCCTAAGACTTGCTTAAACACCCAGATTTCCCTTCATGTACTCTCACCTCATAGGAAGTCTCAGTCTACCACCCAACATATAGCTAAAAGAATAGGCCTTGTATCTAAAAAACCTTGTAAAATAGTTCCTCTAACCTTGTGGAAATGGGTGCCTAAAAAGGCCTAGGAACACGCATGCTCACGAACTCCTACTAACATGCATCATTCAAGAACCCCTTTCTAATCCCTTAAGGAAGCCCTTCATCACCAAACACCCTTCTAATAAATAAGCACTTCACATGGTTAGTAACAAATTGAAGAATCACCCTATACATGTAGAGATCATGCATAACTCAAGGTAGGCATATAGGAAGTCTAGTGACAAGCATTAGGCTCAAAGACATCGCCATGCATCACTCCACAACGCAAGGCTACATGGGACACATGTTAGTATTGGAAAGGGATTGCGATCTCATAAGAACACCAACTTTAGAAGGCAATAGTGATATTATACTAGAACAACCCATAGGCACTATGTCAACAACAATACAACCACAAAGCCCTTAGCTATAGAAAAAGCTACCATGGGACCTATGGACATAGCTACATCCAAAGGGTTTGTTTTCTTTGTATTAGATGTAAGCAAAGAAGAATTTATAATAACGTTTGAATTTGAAATACGTGGTCTGATTAATATTGATTTTCAATTCTCAAACACTCAGTTTGTCTCACAGGAGTTTGAACGCCCTAGTTACCCCATCTCACAAATCAATCAAGAGGAGATTCACACCCACACAGATCACGAAGAACAAGATCGGCCATTAATAAAGGACGATTAAGATGGCTTAGCTCATCCATGATGTAAAAGAAAATTTGTGGCTCTAACTACCTAAAACCACGAATTTTTGAGCTGAGGGAATATCTACTAACTTTGGGGATCACTTTTAGGTGGAGCCATTCGAATTCGAATTCAAAACTCCCTCCAAGAATAGCTATAAAAAGAGCAAGAAGGAAGAGGCGATGAGCAAGCCTTATACGTGACCACTTCATGTCATTTTGTAGAGAGTGAAGAGCTTACTCCATAGCTCTATCATTCTACTCCCATTGTGCAAAGATTCATTGCCAATGTGGTTGTAATCATATGTGAATCTATACATTTATCATCATCTACTTCTTTGTTTTGTTCTCTGCTATACTCACTCAGAGTAGTAACTTCAGAAGGTCATATCTCGAGGTTTACTCAACCTTTTTCAGTGTTGTAATGTGCGTTGGATAGCTATTACTGTCTAGTTTTGGCATATAAAATTTCAAGGTCATTGAATTTACAGTTTTGGAGATATCTGCATCTTACTGCTCACTGGTCTATCTCTGCAGAGTCCCGAAAATGCAAAGATGAAGGAGATTTCCGACCAACTTGGAAGCATTGGAGAGGTAATTGAAGAGGAGCAAAGCATTAGACAAATCATAAATGGAATCAAAGCAGACGACAAGTGGGAGTCATTGACAACAGTGATGGATTTATACATGGATATGCATGTACCCGACCTCAACACACTCATGGGCCAACTCTTCACTCATGAGGCAAAGATTAGCAAAGGTGGTGAGTCCTCAAGAGGTAATCAAACTTCTGCCTTATATTCTGATAAAGCTAAGGTCAAGGACAAGTCAAAGAATAGGAAGAATGAAGATGAAGGTGGCTCTTTCCAAGCAAACTTTCCAGGTAGAGGAAGAGCTAGAGGAAGAGGCAGAGGTGGAAAGCAAGGTAGGGGGAGATTCCAATCATCTCAACCTTGCAATATATGTGGTTTATCTAGCCATACTACTGAAGAATGTTTCAGGAACCCGAGGAACTCAAGAGGAAGAGGATTCAATAAAGGTGGCTATGGATCAAATAGAGGCAGATACAATGGAGGCTACAACAACAACTACTACAACAATAACAACTATCAAAGTGGCCATAGAGGAAGAAGAGATTACAATAACTATGCAGAGGACCAAAGTCAAGAAGATTCATTATTGATTATGAATCTATCAGTGAAGAAGGGTAAGGATGATGATCACATATTTTACATTGATTCGGGATGCTCAAACCATGTAGTAGGAAATGTGGCTTTACTTTCTGATTTGGAAGATCCTCATAACAAGCATGAAGTGCAGACAGGAGATGACACAAAGCACTTAGTGGAGAAGATAGGTAATGTGAAGACATCAGATGGGAATATGAACCTCTTAAGCAAAGTCTTGTATGTCCCTACAACTACCAAAAATTTAATAAGTGTTGGACAGATTGTTGAAAAAGGATTGTAGGTTAGATTCAACCGATTTGGAGCATATGTTGAAGACCCAAGGCAAGGCTTTCAAAGGATTTCCAAAGGAGAAAAGACAGGAAGACTTTTCACTTTTGAAGTGGAAGATACAAAAAACATAGCTTTGTTTAGCTATGGATCTCAAACTCTAACAGAGTTGGAGATATGGCACAAAAGGCTTGCTCGCATTGGTGAGAGGACACTCAAACAAATTTGCAAGGACCAAAGTGTACTTGGTTTACCTAATATCACAAGGCAACACATGATTTATAAGTGTGAAGCTTGTCAACTCGGCAAGGCTCATAGACAACCTTTCAATAAGAAAGGATATATGGATCAAAAACCTTTGGATCTAGTGCACACGGATGTGTGGGGTCCAAGTAAGGAGCCATCTATATCAGGCTCAAGATATTATGTGTCGTTCATAGATGATTGTAGCAGGTGGACCATTCTATTTTTCATGAAGCACAAGGATGAAGTGTTTAATTGCTTTAAGAAGTATATTGCTCTTGTTGAAAACCAAACAGGTAGGACTTTGAAAAGACTCAGATCAGATGGTGGAGGAGAATACTTCTCTTCTGAATTTGATGCCTTCTTGCATGAAAGAGGCATTAAAAGGGAAGTCATTACAAGGTATACACCCGAACTCAATGGTGTAGCAGAGAGGAGGAACAGAGCTATTGTCGAAGGTGCAAGGTCCATGCTCAACAAAAAGGGATTGCCAAACTACATATGGGCAGAGGCTGTGTCTACAGCCACATATCTCATAAATAGACTTCCATCTAAGTCACTAGATGGAACAACTCCATATGAAGTGTGGAATGGAAGAAGACCTAGTCTAGAGCATCGTAAAATCTTTGGATGCTTAGCCTATGCTCACATTCCTTCTCAAGTAAGAGGGAAATTGGATCCCAAGGCAGAGAAGTGTGTATTTATTGGTTATGAACAAAACCAAAAAGGATATAGATTGTACAATCCAACCAATAAAGGATTTTCTGTGAGTAGAGATGTAATTTTTGATGAAAACAAATCATGGTTTGATGATGACAGGAAAGTGAAGCTGCCATATGACTTGGATGAAGACTTTCCATCACTCCAACCAAAGGAGCCAAAGCAGATTGAAGAAAGTGATTCGGAGATTGACTAGAAGACTTGGAAAGACTAAAGCTATGGAAGAACAAAGGTAAAGCAAAGATGCAAGATGCTACATATGGACCCGAGAGCTCACATCAACCACTTAGAAGGTCTTCAAGGGAGAAGAAGAAACCAGAGAGGTTTGGTTATGATACTTCTTTGGTCACAAAGCACTCAATCTACATTGCAAAGGATTCAACCAATGAAGAACCTACCACATTCGAAGAAGCACAAAGCAAGAAAGCTTGGAGAGATGCAATGGATGAAGAAATGGAAGCCTTGAAGGAAAAAGACACTTGGGAGCTTGTACGTAACAAGCCATCTATGAAGGTAATTGGATCTCGATGGATATACAAAATCAAGAGGAATCCAGATGGAAGTATAAATAGACACAAAGAAAGGTTAGTTGCTAAAGGGTTTGCTCAAACCCATGGTATTGATTATGAGGAGACTTTCTCTCCTGTTGCAAAAATGCCTACAATTAGGGTTCTCATTAGTCTTGCTGCATCTAGAAATTGGAATCTCTATCAACTTGATGTAAAGAATGCCTTCTTGAATGGATGGATTTCTAAGGAAGTGTATATGGCACAACCTCCTGGATATGACGATGCACATCATCCTAACTATGTATGCAAACTAAAGAAAGCTTTGTATGGATTGAAGCAAGCTCTAAGAGCTTGGAATTTCAGATTGGTGACTTATTTGCAGGACCAAGGATTCAAAGATACCAAGGCGGATACCTCTTTGTTCATAAAGAGGAATGGATCTAAAGTGATCTATTTATGTGTGTATGTTGATGATATTATTATCACAGGCAATCATCTTGAAGGAATCAAACAGGTAAAGACTCAAATGAAGGAGGAGTTCAAAATAAGTGACCTCGGACCACTCACTTATTTTCTTGGATTGGAATTAATCTACACAGATTCAGGTATATACATCACACAAAGGAAGTATGTGCATGATATGCTCGTCAAGTTCAAGATGGAAAATACCAAGTGTGCAGGTACACCTATGGAGAAAAATGATAAGCTTAGTGCTTATGAATGAGAGCCAATTGAAGACATCACAAGCTATCAAAGCTTGGTTGGAAGTTTGAATTATGCAACTCTCACAAGGGTGGATATATGCTATAGTGTTAGCATATTGAGTCAGTTTATGCATAAGCCGAGAAGACCACATATGGAAGCGGCCAAGAGAGTCCTCAAGTACCTAAAGGGGACTATGAATGAAGGTTTGTTCTATTCATATACTTCAGATATTGAGCTAAAGGTCTACTCAGATGCAGATTGGGCTAGATCTAGAGATGATAGAAGAAGCACATCCGGGTATATAGCGTTTACAGGTTCAAAAATCATTTCTTGGTCATCGAAGAAGCAACCAACCGTGGCATTATCTTCTACCGAAGCCGAATATAGAGGTTTGGCTAATGCAACTCAAGAAATCATGTGGTTAAAGTCTTTGTACACAGATCTTGGACTTCATTCTTCAACACCTCACATTTTTGGTGACAACACAAGCTCACTACATCTAGCAGCTAATCCGGTACATTTTATCTCTTGTAAAAGAGTACATTTTATCTCTTGTAATTGAAAAAAGAAAAAAGGAAAAAGATGGCTGACCTCATCCATGATGTAAAAGAAAATTCGTGGCTCTAACTACCTAAAACCACGAATTTTTGAGCTGAGGGAATATCTCCTAACTTTGGGGATCACTTTTAGGTGGAGCCATTCGAATTCGAATTCAAAACTCCCTCCAAGAATAGCTATAAAAAGAGCAAGAAGGAAGAGGCGATGAGAAAGCCTTGTACGTGACCACTTCATGTCATTTTGTAGAGATTGAAGAGCTTAATCCATAGCTCTATCATTCTACTCCCATTTTGCAAAGATTCATTGCCAATGTGATTGTACTCATATGTGAATCTATACATTTATCATCATCTACTTCTTTGTTTTGTTTTCTGCTATACTCACTCAAAGTAGTAAATTCAAAAGCTCATATCTCGACTTTTACTCAACATTTTTCCGTTTTCTAGCATGCGTTGGATAGCTATTACTATCTAGTTTTTGCATACAAGATTTCAAGGTCATTGGATTTACAGTTTTGGAGATATCTGCATTATACTGCTCACTGGTCTATCTCTATAGAGTCCCGAGAATGATGGACATGTTCCAGAAATTGATGAATCTTGTTCTCAGTGCTCAGCCCATCATTTGAAGTGTTTTAACTTGGATTGGGAAGCTTGCTAAGTCTATTTGCTATGCCAAAAAGGAATTTATCTAATTCCTACCAGGTTGAGAGCACTGTTCAATTTTTCCAGCAGGTGTATGTCCAAAAATAGCAAGTTTTGGGAGCTAGTCATTTCGCAACTAGTCTGTCTTCACTTAAACTTTTGGGATACATGTTCCAAAGTACTTGGCTGATATTTTGGTGGATTTAGGAAGCTCAAAGGGTCTACTAGTCAACTTTGAAGTCTCAGTTGGCTGGTTGTAGCAGCACCTACTCATCTTTGGATTGCATCCACCATCTCTCTTCACATTGCATACATGATAGCAACCATCAGGAATTGGCTTCCTCACTTACATCAAATGACAAATATAGTAGTAATCATGAAAATAAAGATTTTTTATCTTATGCAAGCGACTTTCAAGGTATTTGGAAAGATAAGGGCACCCCATGTATCAACACCAAGATTTGAGAGCAGAAATTTGGTCTTGGTATACACATAAGTACGATGTCATCCTTGGAAATCTGCTATGCCTGGCATTGCCAGATCAAATACCTTCCCACATGCTATAAACAGACCTTCGAGGAAATGTTTACAATGGGTTTTTTGGATATCATTCCGAAGTTTTCATCACTAGGTAGACTCACCTACTCCAAATTCCTGCAAACAACTCATGTACTCCACTCACTATCGATACCTGCCACAGGATACTCCACTTGTCATTGAATGGACCAAATTAGAAGTAGATCTGGCAAGAGGCCATTGTGTCAGTGAGCACACCCTCTCTCAGGACCTACTTCATAACTATATTGATCGCTCCCTGCAATAAGGATTTGTCGGGGATGAAAGACGTGAGAGGGAAAGGGTGTTAGCCATAACACAGGAGGAGCAATTCGGCATAGACCCAAAGGGAGAGGAAAGATAGAGCAAGGCCAAAGTGGGCCCTGAAAGGACTTGGAGAAGCTTGTAGGAGGTAGAAAAGTGCGTTTCGAAGTAATGAAGTTTGGTCAAGCCAACCGGCACAAGACCAGCCCTTGAGCTTATGGAGACTCAAAAAGACCTTATAGGCATGTGATAAGCGCAAAGAAACACACTATGTACTCTGGAGCATCAAGGAGTATGAGTCGATACAAAACAGATAGGTTCGTTGGTTGACTAGCTCAAAAAACTTACTATCTATGGAAGAGATAATGAACTTCAAATGCCCATAGCGACTAGCGTGATTACAATTAGAAAAAATCCTTTTATGGGAGTGATACACATAGGTTTGAGTGTATGGAATGCACAAAAGTATAAGGAATAAGAAAAATATGCTATAGGAGTGAATGCGACATTCACCGGTGGTACTTCCTATTTTTCAGGAATACGTAGAGATTGACCCCAAGACAGACAAACTCAGATTTATCCCAATCTACTAAACCAAATGCTATGAAAATTTATAGGCATAAACTAGACACTTATATATTTCAAATGAGTTATTTTTCACTCAATTTGGAGCTCTGGAGAGAGAGCAGCAGCCTCTGCAAGATTACTGTTGGTGAAGTGTATGTATATTGCTTCCATGTAATGTACAAGTGATTTCAAGTCTTTATATAGACTCTAGGAGTGTTCCATGACTTATACAAGTGAAATTTGAATTCAAATGAAGGTGGGAATGGTTGTTGGAGGGAATCAATTCACTTTCCTACAATCTAGGAAAAGTGAAGATCTAGTTTGATCTACTTTTAGGTGATTGATTGCTTGATTGAATCCAACTTCAACCACCACAAATTCGTGGGATTTGGGCTCTATCTTTCTACCTTTATATGTGTAAAGCTCAAGGCTTTTACAACGGTAAATGAACCATAAAAAATTTCTCAAAAAAATACAATAAATGAGCATATGAAAAAGAACTCTCCAACGGATATTCTTTCGACGCGATAGCCTTTGATGTAGATCAAATCCACCTCAAGCATAGTGTAAGCTTGATGTTCCAACAGCTCCCCCTCAAGCTAAAGTATGCTTGAGTCTTCATTCTCTGATAGGTTGAATACCTGCCATAGCTTTGAATCTACAAAGCTTTACTCCATCAAGTGCCTTCGTCATCATATCTGCTACTTGCTTTTCAGTTGGAACAAAAGAAATGTCAATCTCCTTTGTCATGAGCTTCTCCCTGATGAAGTGGAAATGGACTTTGTAGCTCAGTGATGAGTAGCACCTCCTTTAATGTCAATCCGGGAAGACATGAGGATGGTATGAAGACCTCGAGCAAGTGAAGGCACAAATGTGTGAGTGCGAAGCACACTAACATGCACACACATACACACACACGCGCACACACAGCAAGACCAAAGAGAGTAAGACAATGGAATCACTTCTATTGCAACCAAGTTCTCATACAAGCTCAAAACTACAAGAAGCTCCCCCAAAAATGAGCTCTCTAGCTCTATTTATAGTTTTTGACTAGCTTTGGCCCTGTCCAGACCTAGTGTCCGGCCTATTTAAAAATTAGGTTCCAGGGCTTATTTGAGGGCTCAAACGAGATCTAAAAAATACGAAAATTGGTAGGCAACTACTTCTAAGGCTCCTCAAGCTCGAGGACTCCTCGACTTGTACAAAATGGAGCTACAAAAAGGTGAAAATGGTATTTATAGGGGTTTTTAGTGATGAGAATCACTTTTAAATGGTGTAAGGGTTTTGAAAAAAATAGAGAGTTGCCTTAGTGCTAGATCTGCATGTATGCCCGTACTTGCTTCTTCTCGTATATCGCCAACACTGTCCCCCCCCTAGCGTCTGTTGCCTCTGACAGACCTCTGCTCCACTGTTTGATCAATGTACTTCTGCAGGAGGTCGGTTGCCACTTCTTGTTCCTTGATGCGTAGTCCCCGGACCAAGTCTCTCTGGAGAGCATCCCAATTGACTTCTCCTGGCATATCAGGGTGTGGTGTGGTGTAGAGCTCTGAGTGCATGGTTTGTTCACACGCGAATAGATATAGCAGGTGGGTTGGGCGTGGTGCGAACACTTCTGAGTGTGACTCCCAAAACCCCGTGGTGAACATATCATCAAAGGTTTGCTTGTAGCAGGCAGGGAGATATCTGATTCATGCGTGCCATGCATAAGCAACTCGTATGCTCGGGGTTGTGCTCATATCATAAGTAGGTCATAATTGCCATTTATGAAGCTGGGAATCGGAGGCTGAATCTTACATACATTGCGGAAGGTTTTGAGCACGACTTGCATCATATCCAAGATTTTGAGCATCATCTGGGCAGCTACATCTGGCATGGGATGGAGGCGTGGAAGCCAATGTCGGATAGTAGCCATCATATATGCTACTGTAGGTGTGCCTGTAGGTGGTGCGATCGAGGGGTAGTTTAGCCACTGTTTGCAATTCACATTGTTCTGAACCTTGATGGCAAATGCTTTCCATGATCTTCTTCTTTGTACTGGCCCAAAGCAAGGGTTATATTTCAGATGCATGGGAGCGTGATCCCATGTTCGTAACATCTCCGGATAGGTCTCCAGTAACTTTTGCCTCCATATGGGTTGGAATATGGCCCCCTTTTTGGCTGCCTCTGGAATGTCTTCGGGTTCGAACTGTGTTGCGAACGTAGGGTACTGGTTGGTTATGCGTTTGATCTCAGCATTATAGTCAGCCAGCAGTACAAAATAGGGCTTATATTGTAACTCTGAACTGGTGATCAACCGCTTAGGAGCCAAGTTCGAGAAATATTCAGACTTGAGTATGGACTCCTCAATGGTTTTCATGGCCAGCATCTGAGTTGCTACGCGCTCTTCATGAGTGTGGCCCATCTCCTCTACCTGCTTCATCCATGCCGACGGGGGCTCCTCATATGTGTCTTGGCCTTCCTCCGTAATTCTGCCTCCTGTAAGGGGTTGAGGCTCATAGTTGTCTTCAAAGGTCTCCTCCACTGGAATGACTACTGTTTCTTCTTCTATGGTTTGATCAGGTGGAGAGGGAGGTCGTTCATACTGTAACAACTTGATTTTTAATTCTGCAACCTGTTGTCGTAGCTCAAGTACCTCATTGGTTGTTGAAGATTCAGGTTCTGGTGAAGTAGCGGCATCGACCGTCTCTGTAGATTTGAGTGGATGTTGTGTAGGCACTTGGGTTCTTTGTAATTCCTTGACTTGGTCTGCCAACTGGTCATGTGCCTCCAAGAGGGTTGCATACGCTTCTAATGCTTGCTGAATGTGTTATGAGGGAACCGCTTGGAATTGGGCAGGGTCTATAGATGCTCCAGGGGTATTTTCCATGGCTACTTCTAGATTCTCGTGGTTTTGCTGCTGTAGCCTTTGGTTTTCTTCTTGAGCTGCTGCTAAGTGTCGACGAAGTAGAGTCATGTTTCTTTGTAATCTAGCGTTGCGGCCCAATTGATCTCTGAGTTGTTCCTCCATAGCTTTACTTGTCTCTGTATGCCTAGCTTCCAGTTCTGCATTCGATTGTTGGAGGGTAGTCACTTGGTGTTGTAGTGCTGTATTACCTAGTTCCAAGGCATCGATGCGTGCCTGGAGTTGAGCCGAGAGATTGCACAGCTCCAAGTTATTTTCTTCCAATAACTTATACTCTTGCTTAAGCTGAGTGGCTGCTTCAACCATGGTGTCTAGTGCATTACTAAATGATGTGGATGCATGGGTAGAGGTGGAACATGCAAAGGGTTGGGAAATGGGAAAGGGAAAAGTGGATGATGTGCCTATGAGTGAAGTGAAATGTGATGATGGTGGAACAGACGTGGTGGTGGGTGCTCCTGTGGATGGTGAAATATCCATGGAATCGGATGTGATAGTGTGTGAAGTGTGAATTGTGAATACGGGAACGGTAGGTGGTGTGTTAGTGGTGGCAGTGAATGTGGGGGAGTGGGGTTGGGGAAGGGATTTTTTATTATAATTCTCGACTTGTTGGAGTATATTTACAAGGTTTGTCCAGAATGAAGGTTGGGTGACTTGGGTTGATTCTGAGGGGGTTAATAGGGGTACAGTGGATAGGGGTTGGGAGGAAGGAAATGTATTGGTGGATGGAAATGGGTGTGTTACGGTTTGGCTAGTGGCAAGTGGCTGTCCGAGGGCTGGGAGATATGAAGGGTGACCTATTATAGTTTGATCGGTGGTAGGATGGCCTATATGGGGTTCAGAAAATTGGGTGGAAGTGGTGGATGTTGGTAAAGGGAAGGATAGATGAGTAGTGGTGTGTATAATGGTTTCATCATGGGTGGAAACTGGTTGTTCAGGAAGACTAGTGGGGAAGGGTTCTGAGGGCTGAATGGGAGGTGATGGTGGAGATGGTATCTGTGTATTTACATCTGGTTCCTCATTGGGAGTTGGGCTGGCCATGTGAACATCTTCTGAAGTTGTGGTAGGCAGTGCGGTAGAGACTTCCATTTGAATCATTTTTCCCCGTCGTGGTCGCGTATCGATCCTCCGTTGGTCATATTGATGGGTAGTGCACTGTACCATGGTCCTCATGGCTTCCCCTATTCCACATGTTTCCGCCAAGAGGTTCAATGACTCTACAAAATGCGGGTCAACATTCTCCGCATGCAGCATCTGGTTCACCAGTGCCCTATTTGCCTCTTCTGATAACTTGTGTCTTTTCTGTACCTGTTTGATTGTCCTATAGAGCCGCTTGAGTTGTGCCATGTAGGCAGGAGCTTCCTCTTCACTCTCCTCTGGTTCATTTCCCCGTGCTTCTTCCTGATTCTGTGTGCTTTGAGCATGAGGATGTCGTGTCTCATCTTCCCAATGTACCCTTCTTGCCTCACTCTGTGGCTGTTCTCTTTGGGATGATGATCCGGGACCGGCATTGTCAGAAAAACACTCACTATCAGATAAGTGGGCAGTCTGCAGGAAGTTTTCAAAGTCAAAATTTGGATCCTCTGCGAATGTGGCCATGGATGCAAACTCAGCCTCGATGGGTAGTGGAGGGGCGGATGGAGTGGGTTGTACCACACCCCCTGATTGAGTTCCTTGGAGATGTACCGTGAAAGGTGCCACGTGGGCTTCTTCTCTAGGGGGAGCTTCGGCTGTGGCCTCGTGAGGGATCATGACCTGGGAGAGTGATCCCCGCATTCGTTTTGCCGGTTGATTCCCTGACTTCCGCCCCTTGAAAAACTCCAGTTGTGAGTATTTAAGGGCCCTGGATATTGGCATGTCATATGCAAGACATCTATAAATAATTCTGGTGATCGCACAGCAGCCATGTAACGTATGCTTCCTCACACCCCGCTTGCCTACTTCATACAATTGGTCCAGAATCCATACAGGCATCTTAATTGGCAAGCTTCCTGTCTCTGCTAGATATAATCCATACCATATTTTCTTGTGAGGTTGGGTAAAACGGTCTTGAGCTGGAAATGCGAAGTTGTTGAAGGCACATTCGCAGGGATATGGCGATGTTAGGGGTGAGGGCACACATTTCTTTCAACTTCTTGATTCTGTTGCTCTTCATTGACTCTGGTATCAAGGGATCTCTATCAGAGGGAACGTGGGTGCCATACATCTGAAGAGCTTCCCTGATTAAAGTAACATTCAACTCAAACTTCTTCATTTCCTCCTCGTTTGATAGGGAGGGCACCCAGAATGTGCCTGAATGATCTTTATCCCCTGTCGGCTTCAGTGTGGCTATCAAGTAGTAGCACCTAAGAAAATCCGGTCTAGGCAAGGCTGCACTAAAGTAATCTTGCAATCCCGTTTTCTGCCAAATATCCTGAAGAGGAGCTGCATTTTGCAATGCTTCAAATTCTCGTGAGAAGAACTAAAAGGTCCACCACACTCCTCCACATTCCATCTTGGATTCCCACATATGATCTGCGTCTCCCAAATCCCCTGGCATCTCATTGAACCAATGAGAATGCCCCTTTACTCTTTCTGTTAGGCCACTTGGTGGATCCGGAATGGGAATTCTTCTTACGTTCAAAAGCTCCTCCGGCCTAGCTGTCAGTGGAACCTCCACAGGCACGGTATCCCAATTGATTTGAGTGCTGGTGCCTGCCTGAGAACTCGTGCCTGCTGCTGCTGCCATGGGAATCGGGTGCTTATCTGCTAGAAGAAGAAAGGCACATTAGTGTTGCATAGGAAACATGATGTAATGGTGTTCCCTTCACAATACTAACATGACAATCCCGAAGGTTAGTGGTCAGAGGTGAAGTGCTTGTGATAGATGTGAGTGGTGATTAGAGGTCAGTATCATCCTAGATGCCTACTTTGGTTATGCAATGGACTCAGAATGCACCTATGTCAGAGAGGATGGATTTACAAAAATTGGGTCTGGGGGTTTGATACATGGTTTAAGTCTCCAAACTTTGCTAGAGGGTTCGTAGCTCTTAGAGCTAAAGACAGGTAGAGATTTATGAACTAGAGTGTGATGGAGTTGGGGCCTTTTGGGCACCCATTTCCAGACATTTCTCGATTTGGTTGAGTGTGGGTTAGGGTGGTCTTTAGGTAGAGTTCCTGCGTTGTTAGTCGAGAGGACCTGTGAGTGTTGAATTATGCCAATAACTAGAGTTGGAGCTATTTGGGCTCGTAAACAGGCCTTGGGCACCCATATGTGTCTAGCATTGGGGCTAGCCTTCATTGACCGCTTAGGGACCCAAATAGACGTGGTGTGCCTAGGAGGTTGTCTAGGGGACTCCGTCACTTGTGTCCGTGATGGTGTGGCTTGTTTGTGGCCTCCTCGAGAGTCTGCTATTAGAGTTGTGGGTTTTCCATCCTTGCGTATCCAGATCTGCTTCGCGCCACGAGGTACTCTGTGTTGCACTAGTTGGCGCTGCTGCTTCTTGATCAATGGCCTCCTTCGTGTTGTATAGTGTTTGGTCTTCATGTTTAGAATCTCCTTTGACCCCGCTGCGAACTCCTCATTGACTCCTGTACCTTTGGTAAGATTGACAATCCTCTGCACCATAGAAGTTTGGACAAGAAGAGCATCATTATCTTTATGTGGATTCCTGGAGGGACCAGGAGTTGGTGCCTGTTCTATTGGCTTGAGTGCTTGATTTTCTAATTCAATCGTAAGACGGCTTTGGCCTACCCAAGCCTAAAGAAGTCCACTTCTTAGGTTGAGGTTGACTGCGTGATCATAGATCCAGTCTTGGCCTAAGACAAGAGGCTCAGTAAGATCCTCGTCTTCACATACTAGCACTCTTACTGGCATTAGTACCTCTTGAATGTAGAGGGGTAGATCCACCTCTCCCATGCAAGGGCTTTCAACACCTCCTAATCCTATCAGATATGCCTCTAGGGGTTTTACCTCCAATTGCAGCTGCTGGCAATAAGAAAGCCGAACTGCACTAGTGGCTGCTCCTGAATCAATTAAAGCTCTCACGCTTGTTGTGCTGTATCTTTGTCCTATTTCTAGGGTTACAAAAGGTCGCCGATCCACTATCTTATGGGTACGTTCACCTGAAGCCTTGCACATGGCCATGTGATAGCCTGGAGACTCTTGAGTGTCAATCATAGGCTGATCTCTCCCTTGCCTCCTCAATTTCATTCATCGGATGCGATTCAAGGCCTCTGCTTGTGCTTCTTCTCGAATTCGTTTTTCCTCCTCTTTACGTTTCTTGGCCATGTTGAGCCGATTTAACATCTCTTCAGTCAGGGGTTCTTGGTATAACTTGACTCTACATCCGCTTATGTAGCTAGGGAGAATATCGCCTTCCAAAGTGGCTAGTTGTACTGCCCCACTAGTTGAAATTCTATTTATGATCATAGGTCCATAGCCTCTTTTCTCTAATTTTCATGCATGCTGCTTCAATGT
This sequence comes from Ceratopteris richardii, assembly GCA_020310875.1. NCBI lineage: Eukaryota > Viridiplantae > Streptophyta > Polypodiopsida > Polypodiales > Pteridaceae > Ceratopteris > Ceratopteris richardii. The sequence goes on from CM035406.1 coordinate 126,381,644, forward strand.
GTAGACTAGGACTAGGTCTCCTGCTTTCAAGCCTTTATCCTTCACATGTGTATCAAAATATGCCTTTTGCCTCTTCTTCGCTGCATAGATTCCTGCTGCAGCTCTCAATCGTGTCTCGCCTAGACGTTCAAGATCAAAAATTCGAGAGTAGAGTTCATGGCCTGTCCAGTCATGCTCTTGTGCTACCTTCAATGTAGGTATCAAAAAGTCCAAGGGTAGCACCGCATTCTGACCGAACACCATCTGAAAGGGTGTGGCTTGGAGTACCATTTTATAGGCCACTCGGTATGCCCAAACAACATGGTGTAGCTGTTTGTCCCAATCAGAGCGTTTATTGTTCACTAATTTCGTCAGTACATTGCATAAGATCTTATTTGTACTCTCAGCCTGGCCATTAGCTTGAGGGTGATAGGGGGCAGCCTTCTTATGTACTACCAAGAATTCTTGGAGAAGGTTTTCTATGACTTCATTCAAGAAGTGTGTGCCTCTATCACTCACCAACTCTATTGGCAATCCGTACCTTGTGAACACATTTTCAAATAAGAACTTTGTTGTTGTTTGAGCATCATTTTTTGTAGTAGCTTTCACTTCTACCCACTTGGTTAGATAGTCTGTGGCCACGATGATATATTCAGCATGTGAGCCCTTAGCTGGGGGATTAATAGGACCTACAAAGTCTATTCCCCACTTAGAGAATGCACGTCCGCCCATCATAGGCTTCAGTGGCATCTCATCTTTGCGTATAGGATACTGGGTTCGCTGACAAATCTCACACCTCTTCACATAGGTATGTGCATCCATGTGAAGGGTGGGCCACCAAAATCCTGCAAATAGAATTGCTTTGATCACCCTATCTGGACCAAAGTGTCCTCCTGCTACACCCTGGTGAGCAGTTTCCAAGATCTTTAGATATTCACTCTCATGAACACATAGTCTCAGGTAACCATCTTTTTCGCGCTTGTATAGATTATCACCAATGAGTGAGTAATCTAGGGCCTCTTGTTCTAGACTTCTTTGTCTCGTGAGGGTCACATCTTGAGGGAATGTTTTCGTCCTCAGAAACGCCACTAGTGGCTCGCTCCAATCTGGCACTAGAGACACGCGATAAAGGGTGGCATGTTCCACTGGTGGCTTAGTGCGACAAATTGGGCATTCCTTGCACATTCTATGGACGTCTGCTTCCATAGTTGGCCAGTACACTCCAAGTCTCCTCAATGTTTGTAGGGTTCGTTGTTTTGAGTAGTGTTGCTCTAATGCACCTACATGTGCTAATTGCAACCACTTCGCGTGCTCATCCTCTTCCACACAACAAGCCAAGATCCCTTGATCCGTGTGCTTGTACATACTTCCTGCCATGATGTGATACTTTTGGGCTTTTACTACCTCTCTATCCTGTGTGGCCATTACTGATAGGTTAGGCCCGTAGGTTAATACTCGCACTAATGGCTTAGCCCACTGCGGTACAACTTCCAAGTTAAACAAGTAAGCATCAGGTAAGTCATCTGACACTCCTTGTGGGGCTTCTCCTGATGTGAGCCTTGAGAGATGATCTGCTCTCAGGTGAGTTCTGCCTTTCCTCACTACTACCTCAAAGTCATACTCCATTAGTAAGAGAAACCATCTTACTAATCTGCCTGTATTACATGGCTTGTTTACCAGGTACAGTAGAGCTTGGTGATCAGTAAAAAATTTGAACTTATTTGCAAGCAAATAATGTCTAAAATTTTTAACTGCATATACCATGCCTAGTCCTTCTCTCTCCGTAGTGGTATAATTTCGTTCAGCTGCATTCAACTGTCTACTAGCATAGGCAATTGGAAGATCCATATTACCTTCACCGGTGGGTTGCGCGAGTACACACCCAATAGCATAATTGGATGCATCCACGTGGACATGGAATGGCTTATTCCAATCCGGTGTGGTCAAGATTGGTGCTGAACACAATCTTCGTTTAAGCTCATTGAAGGAATTCTCACATTCGTCAGTCCACTCAAAGTTAGTCAAAAGTCCATACAGAGGCTTTGCTATGATGGCGTACATATGTATAAACCGGCGGTAGTAACCACAATGCCCCATTAAAGCCTGTACTTCCTTGATGTTCTTTGGCCTAGATAGTTCTGCGATGGCTCTCACTTTCTCTTCGTCAGTGGATATGCCGTTCTTAGACACTATGTGTCCTAGAATTTTGCCTTGCCTGACCATGAAAACACACTTTTCTGGGTTCAAGCAGACTTGATATTCTCTGCATTTATCAAAGATTTGTCTGAGTTCAGGTATATGGGTCTGTCTAATGTTGGAATGAGCACACAGATCATCAACATAGACTTCCAAATTCTTCCTCAAGAACTCTTTAAACACGTGACACATCAATCTTTGAAAGGTAGCAGGTGCATTAGTAAGCCCGAATGGCATTACCCGAAAGGCAAATATGCCCCACTCCGTGGAAAAAGCCGTTTTATGTTGATCCTCTGGAGCAATGGCTACTTGATTGTAGCCCGAAAACCCATCTAGGAAGCTGTACACTTCCTTGCCTGCTACCCTTTCTAATAGGTGCTCAGTGATAGGAAGAGGATAACTGTCTCTAATCGTGGCGGCATTAATTTTTTTAAGGTTAATGCACACACGCAATTTTCCATTTTTCTTGGGCACCACTACAATGGGGGATACCCACTCAGTGTGCTCAATTTCATAGATGAATCCGGCTTCAACCAGTCTATCTATCTCCTCTTTGATCTTAGCAGCATAGTTATCGTTGTATGTGTAGGGCTTCTGCTTCGAGGGTCTGGCATCTGAGGTCATGGGGATTGTATGTGAACATATATCAAGGTCTACCCCTTTCAAGTCCTTATAACTCCAAGCAAATACATCTCGGTATTCTCTTAGCAAGGCTATTAGCTCTTGTTCTTCCTCTTCTATCAGGTCATGACCTATGTACGTGCATCTTTCTTCTCCTTCCTCGATGGCTACAACTATTTTCTTGGTAGTTTCCTTGCTATCATAGGCTTCTCCTGCTTGTGCCTCACGTTTAGGCATTCTTATCATGACTCTCCTATCGTCTATCTCGTATTTTTAAAATTTTCAGGGACCTCAAACAAGGATTCTTCTGCCTCCGGAGTGACTTCCTTCTTCTTTTTTTTCTTTCCTCCGCTCTTAGTAGCTACTTGTGTGGCTAACCTCACCTCATTTGTAAGCTCTCTGTGCCTCTGGGGTTGAAATTCTACTTCATAGAAGTATTCTTCATCTGATGCAAAAGGTGGGTCCATAATGATTGACTCTAGATCGGAGTCACTCGCATCCTCAAATGCATCAGGGCTAGGTTCGCATTCTTCTAAAACTGCATCTCCCATGATTGGCTCTATTGAAAAGACTGAAATGTCATAGCCATCCTCATCACAGTGAGGTGTCCACTGCTCTTCATTGATGGCTACATCCATTGTTGCTAGGATTTCTGCCCAGCCATGGGGTTCAAATTCCTCATCAGGAAAGACTACAGGTGCATAGGCTGGGTCTTGAATTGATCTATGGTTTTCTTTTGCACCTACCTCTCTGGCTTTCTCTCTCTTCTCTTCTTCTACGGCTACCTTACACATCCATAAGTAGGTGTCTTCATGCATCCACGAGGATCCGGATCCTATGGAATGCACAGACTCAGTCTCATCTTTGGCTCTATGGATGGGATTCCATTGAATAGGTGGTACGTCTCTATGAGAGTAATCCTTAAGATTGACTTTGGTTGTAACACCTAGATGTTGCAAATACAAGGAATTGGTTCCCCAATCCTGGACTACTTGCAATTGCCGCATAAATGGCCTTCCCAAAATCATCTCGTAGGCTTGGTTTTTGCTAAAGTCGCATATAGGAAAAGTATGCTCAAACTCAACCCTACATGTAGTGAGAGTTATTCCTTCTAGCAATCCTAAGGTCCTTTCAATATGACCATCAGCCATCTGCAATTTCATTCTCGTTGGTCGGAGTGCTGGCTTGCCCCATCGCTTCCATAGGGAAGTTGTAGCAATTGCAACTCCTGCACCTAAGTCCAAAATCACCTTGGTTGTGTAACCGTGATGAGTAACTGGGAGATAGGTATTTCCTTCTTCTCCTTCACTCATGTCTCCTATCTTATCCAATGGTATTTCAGGCACTGTTCTATGAGATCCTACTTGGGAGCGCGATTTTGCTATGTCTGGCACTTGTTTGGCTACATGTTTCCACACTTCTGGCTTAACTTTGAGTAGCTCTTCTAAAGTGAGATTGCACTGCACTTTATTGTTCTTTACTACCTCTGTATTCCTAGGTATGATAGAATCTTCATTTCTTATCATGACTGTGGGTGCTCTCAAACAAGTAGACTTGGTTTCCCATGGGCCTGTGAAATGTGGTAATTCTTGTAGAGAATTAGACTCAAAGTCTAATCTCTCTTGAGAGTGGATGCTCTCATGCTCCTCATAAATGGATGGGATGTCATGTGGGAATTGCTCGTGTGCATCATCCACAAGTTCAATGGGAGGAGGGACTTCACTTTCTTTAGCCCATTTGTCTTCTTGAATCTCTCGTAGGAATTCTGGTGTGAACCGATTCATAGAAGATGATGTGTCTGGCTCCGTAGAGTTAGGCATGTAGGCTTCCTGGGGAGGTAGGCTCACGTTCTCACTTGCCTTGCCCTTATTTTGAGAGGCGGGTTCCTTTTCTGATTGTGCAATTAGCCTCTCTATTCGTTCTAGTAGTCCATCAAAGTGTAACTGCGTCTTAGCTGAACTAGAGATGTTAAAGAGGCGACTGGCTTCAAACATAGTCTGAGCCAATTCCACCATCTTAGCACAAATTTTGGTTCGTTCTAGCTCTAGTTCTGCTCTAGGGTAACACTTTTCATGATCAGTTACGTTTGGCCCTTCTTGGATTCTGGCCTGATATGCTCTAAGCATCATGTTTAGGTCCTCGGGAGTGGGATCGGCTAGGACGGATCCTACTCTGGGTGGTGGGTGGGTTAAGGGTGGTGTATTGAAAGGTTGGGGAATGGAAGAAGGTGGATTGGCGGGTAAAGGGAGAGGTGGTGGAGGGGTGGTGTGAGAGTGGTTTTGAGATGCGAGTTCACTTATCTTTGCTTTGGTTTCTCTCAAGCTTTCTTCAAGTTCGCTCATCTTTTTTGCCCATTGCCTTTTCATTCTTTCACGACTATCCTTCCAGGCTCTAGTCCTCTTTTTGGTTATGCTCTCTGTTTCACTCACCTCGGGGCTCTTTTCCTGACCAACACCTTGGTTTTGTTGTAGTGCTTGGGCTCTTGTGATCACTTGCACAGGTGCAGTGGAAGTCACACTCCCTGTGGAGTCTACAACTAACCCAACAACATTGATAGGAGTGATTTTAGGCATGTTATTAAGGTTCTTTGGGCAATCTCGTAGGAGATGCTCTTTCCCGCAGTCTTGACAGAAACCCTGAATTGTTACTGGTTGAGGTTGTGTAGGGGCAGGCAGTGGACAATCACGTATAAGGTGATCTCCCTGACATCTGAAGCATGGTCCTCTAGGAAATGGGGGTCGTACCTGCCTAGGTTGAGGTCTAGAGTTGGGGTTTGTGTACATGACATTGGCATACTCAGGCTCCCCACTATTTTCACTTGGGTCCTCATACTAGTATGACTCATTATGCTCGGGTGACTGCATGTAGTAAGCCTGTGGGCTATCAATATGTGTGGAGTCAAAACTATGGTCACTTGGATCACTGTCTGATAGCAATGGGGTGATTGGAACTATGGCTCTGTTCGGATTTTCTTCAGCAGATGCATATTTCACTGGGATCACATTGGTTGGAGCAGGGGGTTGCTGTACTAGGACTGGTTGAGGTCTCTGCTGCCCTTGATAAGGTGGCTGATAAGTTTGCTGTGGTCGGTTGTATTGTTGTGGTGGGTACTGATTCTGGTATCTACCCTGTTGTGGATATGGCTGAGGGTAGTTTTGCCTGACAGTTTGTTTGTTATATGGGCAGTCCTGTGCAGTGTGGTTGGTGTACCTTCGCTCTATGGTACAGTACTGGCTACTAGGATTCACTTGGGGTTGTGCCATAATGGGGCATACATTTGCCATATGGTCACCTCCACAAGTGTAGCACCGCTTAGCTGGGGCAAATCTCGGAATTTGTTTGCTAGAGACACCTAGTTTTTTAGCTACCTTCTCTGCAAGTTCCTCAATGGATGTGGATTGACCAGATGTGAGGCTACTAGAGCTATCAGAATCCTTATAGATTTTTGACAGTTCTAACTCCTCGCCTAAATTGTCCTCAATGTCTATGCACATGCGCACGCACTCTTCTATAGTTCTGGGGTCCTTGAGATACACATATGACCTGAGCTTGGTGCTCAACAATCCATCTAAGAACAAGGCCACTTGCTTGGCCGGTGTAGGTAACTCCGACATTGGGCATCTCTCTAGGTATTGCCTAAACCGTCTCCCAGCTAGTCTGACCGTCTCTTGAGGTGTTTGCTTGAAGCTATGAATTAGTGAGGAAGTGTTGTGCCTTATGCCACTCTTAGAAAACTCAATGCTTCTAGGAGCTGGTCTATGTTTCTGAAATGCCTCTCGTTCAATGGTTGAAGCCACGTGAGGGCAGTGTTCCTAAGGGTTAGACCAAAAGCATTATATTGTGTGAATAGGTCCTCTACCTGTTCAGCTTTCAAGACTTGCCTAAACTCTGCCACATGGTCATAAGGGTCACCCGTGCCATCGAAGTAATTCTTCATGGACTTCACCAGTTGAGTTGGCCGCAGGGTCCTAGGGTGTTCTCTCGGGCTTGGCAAAGGAAAATCATCAGCATTTCTTTGGTTTCTTGGGTCTCTAAATCTCTTGGTTTCCTCTCTGTCCGTCCCTGTTCTCCTTCTTTCTCTTCCCTAGGGGTCGGCAAAGCTTACTTTAGGTCTATCTCTACTTCTATCTCCTTGGACTCCATGAGCCTGGGAGGTCCCGGCTCCTTGGTGACCAAAGGACACATTAGACCTTGGTTGGGGAAAAACAAATTCACCCTTCCATGTGTAGGCATGTCTGCCATGCTTAGTGACCATGAAGATTCTCTCTGATGCATTGTCTAGGTAGGTTACTTTGCCTGGGCTATCAGGGTCTTTAAACTCATAGATTGTGAGGGCACTCACTTCCTGAGGTTGAGCAGATTTATATCTCCAAAAAGCCTCATCGGTTTCTCGGTTTAAAAGCCGATCTATGCTTTTATTATCCTGTGGAATCCACTCTGGAGTCATGATTTTGGTCAAGACAGATTTACCTCGGGGAGTTCTCGGCTCTTTCTCTAAATTCCCTTGCTCTATATCACCCATGTCGGTCTCTGCAATCACATTTCCAAACTCGTCTGTTCTATCAGGAAGAGTGGTGACTACATAAATAGTCCCCTCTTTATCCAGGTATGCTCCATTCTCGAACTTGACTACCGGGTGTTCTAGTCCATGGGGTTGATCCGGGTTCTTAATTTGGACCACAGATCTTCCCAAGCCATCTTCGTAGATGCGAGCACCTAGACGATTAGTCCTGATGTATTCCAATTGAGTCTTGTAAGGTCCTTCTGGCTTTTCTAGGTACGCCACTCCTGAACTACCTACTGGTCTCTCCATGTTATAGGACATCTCATAATCACTTGTTTCTGATCTGGGAGTGTATGGGTAATCACTCAACTGCTGGGCCCAAGACCTAGCAGTGTGATTGACACTAGCTTCAGAAGATCTGAGGCTTTGTCTGTCTCGGCCTAACTGTCTGCCTAATCTAAGGTTCATATGCCTGATTTATCTACCCCCTTGGACCCAAGCACACTCTCGTTGCAGGTTAATTTGCACCAATCACCTTGTTCTTTTGAGTTGAATATTATGTTTATGATCTTGTCTGAAATCGCGTCGTCAGGAGTACTTAAGTGAATTTCGCACTTGATAAGTGGTTGACTTTTTTTTGTCCCTTAGGGTTTTTGCACTTAAGACCTACTTAATTCTTGCACTTGGTTGATTAATTCTCTTGGACTTGATTCGTGCCTAACGTTGCCCTAATTAATTACCACACCTAAGTCGTACTTAGCCTAGGCTAGGAATTGACAAAGGAGGGCTGAGAGAACTTCCAACCTTAATCCTCTGGTTGCTTAGATTGCTACACAAGCCCAGGAAGCCTTCTCCCAAGCTTGGTACTCACCCTTGCTAGCTTGCTTTGGGTTGCCTTGAGTGCACACAATGTTCCTGCAAAAGCTCACCAATCAGTATAGCTCTATTACCACAAGTAATTGAAAGACACACATCAATATTTGCAGTCCCCCCTGGAGTAACTCACTGTACCCCCCAAATCCTTATGACCACTTAGTCCCGCCTAAAGGTCAACTTTAAAAATACATTTTCTAAAACTCCGCGTATGATTCTTACAAAAACCAGTCGAGGTCCACGTAGGATTCTCAACAAGCTTTCCAACGAGACCGAAATCTCCTCAATCAGAGTTCGTATGGCGAAGTTATGACCATTCAGGCACTTAGGGGTCAGAACAGGCTCTCAGGGTTCAGTAGATCCTTCACTGGTTTCTAGGTCTTTTGCCCACTCCTATGGCTCTAATGTTCTTCGAAGGTGCTTAAATTTAAACCTCACAATACTTCAATTCACTCAACTTTACCCTTAAAATTTTCATGCGTTAGGGCCGTGTATCGCGATAGGTCGGGTCGAAGTGTCGCGATAGCTCGTGAGGTGTCGTGATACTCCGAGGTGTCGCGATAGCTCGTGAGGTGTCGCGATACTCCCAAGTGTCGCGATAGCTCGTGAGGTGTCGCGATAGCTCGTGAGGTGTCGCGATAGCTCGTGAGGTGTCGCGATACTCCCAAGTGTCGCGATAGGTCGTGAGGTGTCGCGATAGCTCGTGAGGTGTCGCGATACTCCCAAGTGTCGCGATAGGTCGTGAGGTGTCGCGATAGCTCGTGAGGTGTCGTGATAGCTCGTGAGGTGTCGCGATACTCCCAAGTGTCGCGATAGGTCCTGAGGTGTCACGATAGCTCGTGAGGTGTCGCAATAGCTCGTGAGGTATCGCGATAGGTCGATTTATGGCGAAATTTGTGGTTCTGTCTTGTGATCCTAGGTGCTCTAGGCCTGCACAGTGTCGTGGTGCACTCAGAAACGTGATTAGTCGAAGTTTGCGAGGTGTCGCGATAGCTCGAGCTCGACGCCTCGGGGCCTGTGCAGAAGGATTCTGTACCTGCTGAGCTTGCTGGAGATGGTGATGGAGCTTGTACCTGCAAGAAACATGCAAAAAACATACAACACAAATGCACGCGCTCGCTCTCTCTCAAACTCGCACACAACAAATGAGGGGAATGACAAGGAAGAGGGAATATGTAGTGGAGAAGGAGTTGGAGATGGAGATGGAGATGGAGATGGAGATGGAAAAAAATCAGAAATTTACCTACTACTTACCATTCCAACGCGTCCTCTCTACGTCTTACCATCACACGCTCGTCCTCAAAGCTCGAATCCCCGGCAACGGTGCCAAAATTTGGTGTAGCTCAGTGATGAGTAGCACCTCCTTTAATGTCAATCCGAGAAGACATGAGGATGGTATGAAGACCTCGAGCAAGTGAAGGCACAAATGTGTGAGTGCGAAGCACACTAACATGCACACACATACACACACACGTGCACACACAGCAAGACCAAAGAGAGTAAGACAATGGAATCACTTCTATTGCAACCAAGTTCTCATACAAGCTCAAAACTACAAGAAGCTCCCCCAAAAATGAGCTCTCTAGCTCTATTTATAGTTTTTGACTAGCTTTGGCCCTGTCCAGACCTAGTGTCCGGCCTAGTTAAAAATTAGGTTCCAGGGCTTATTTGAGGGCTCAAACGAGATCTAAAAAATACGAAAATTGGTAGGCAACTACTTCTAAGGCTCCTCAAGCTCAAGGACTCCTCGGCTTGTACAAAATGGAGCTACAAAAAGATGAAAATGGTATTTACAGGGGTTTTTAGTGATGAGAATCACTTTTAAATGGTGTAAGGGTTTTGAAAAAAATAGAGAGTTGCCTTAGTGCTAGATCTGCATGTATGCCCGTACTTGCTTCTTCTCGTATATCGCCAACAGACTTCTATGTGCTTGGTTCTCGCATGAAAAATAGGATTTGCCGCTAGATGCATGGAACTTACATTATCTCCAAATATGTGAGGTTTGGAACTCACAAGTCCCAAATTTGTATACAATGCTTTTAACCATATTGCTTCTTGAGTTGCTATCGTCAAGCCTCTGTACTCTGCTTCAGTTGAGTACAAAGCAACTGTTGGTTGCTTCTTGGAACTCCATGACACTAGCTTTGAACTTGCAAATGCTAAGTAACCAGATGTACTTTTTCTATCATCCTTAGCTCCTGCCCAATCTGCATCTGAATAGATTTTGATATCCAAATATGAAGAGTAAGGATAGAATATACCTTCGTTGATTGTACCTTTGAGATACTTAAGTACTCTCTTAGCTGCATCCATGTGTGGTCTTCTCGGTGAGTGCATGATCTGACTAAGCACTCCCACACTATATGAGATGTCTGCCCTTATATGAGTAGCATATGTCAAGCTACCTACCAAGCTTTGATACTCTTTAATGTCTTCAACTTTCTCACCTTCATAAACACTAAGTTTATGGTTGATCTCCAAAGGTGTACCTGCAGGTTTAGTGTTCTCCATTTTGAACTTGAGAAGAAGATCCTGAATGTATCTTCTTTGAGTCAAATACATTCCTTCATCTGTATATATCACCTGCATACCTAGGAAATATGTGAGCTCACCTAGGTCACTGATTTTGAACTCCTCTTGCATGTGTCTCTTGATCCTTTGAATGCCATTTAGATCATCACTTGTCACAATAATATCATCTACATATACACATAGATAGATAACCTCATTGTGATCCCTTTTGATGAATAGAGAAGGATCTGAGCTGCTAGCTTTGAACCCTTGGTCTTGAAGATATGTAACCAACCTGTAATTCCAAGCTCTTGGAGCTTGTTTCAATCCATACAATGCTTTCTTAAGTCTGCAAACATAAGATGGATGATTAAGGTTTTCAAAATCTGGTGGTTGTGACATGTATACCTCTTCACTTATCCAACCATTTAAGAATGCATTTTTCACATCAAGTTGGAGGAGTCTCCAATTCCTTGCAACAGCTACACTTATCAATGTCCTTATTGTAGTCATCTTTGCAACTGGTGAGAATGTTTCCTCATAGTCTATACCATGAGTTTGTGAGCATCCTTTGGCAACTAATCTTGCCTTGTACCTGAAAACTGATCCATCTAAATTTCTTTTAACTTTATATACCCATCTGCAACCAATTACCTTTTGATTCGGCAACATTGGAACTAAATCCCAAGTGTCCATCTCCTTCAATGCATCTATCTCTTCGTTCATGGCCTTTTCCCAATTAGGGTTTCCCTTTGCCTTTTCATAGGTTGAAGGTTCCTCTGAAATAGAGTCTTTTGCCAAGTAGATTGAATGCTTCCTAACAAATGTGGAATCATATCCATACCTTTCTGGTTGTTTCTTCTCTCTTGATGATCTTCTAGGTGCTTGTTTGGAGCATTCTCCAACCTCTTGCATCTTTGCTTTGCCTCTTGACTTCCATAGCTTGTAATCCTTTCTCTTTCATCTTGGTCATCGTCTGTATTGCTTCTTGGATCCTGAACCTGTGTATCATGCTTGCTTCCTAATTGATGAGAGTCAGAATCAAGATCATATGGTAGTGTTACCTTTTGTTTGTCTTCATCATACCAAGACCTGTGTTCTTCAAACACAACATCTCTACTTGTAGTGAATTGCTTGGTTGAAGGATTGAAGAATCTGTAACCCATCTGAGTTGAATCATATCCAATAAACACTGCCCTTGTTGCCCGTTCATCTAGCTTACCTCTTATTTTTTATGGTACATGAACATAAGCTAAACAACCAAAAACCTTGCAATGTCCAAGACTAGGTTTTCTTCCATGCCACGCTTCGTAAGGAGTCATACCTTGAAGTGATTTGGATGGTAGTCTATTGACAAGGTACACAGCAGTTGAAATAGCTTCTGCCCATAGATAATGTGGCAACTTCTTCTCTTCAAGCAGTGTTCGGGCTGATCCAACCAATGTCTTGTTTCTCCTCTCTGCAATTCCATTTAGTTGAGGAGAGTACCTAGTAGTCACTTCCCTTTTGATACCTTTGTCCTGCAAGAACTCATCAAACTCTTTGGAGAAGTATTCTCACCCTCCATCAGATCTGAGCTTCTTTAGTGATCTACCTGTATGATTCTCCACATGTGCAAGATACTTCTTGAAGCAATCAAACACTTCATTCTTACTCTTGATAAAGTATAGAACAGTTCATCTACTATGGTCGTAAATAAATGAGACATAATACCTTGATCCTTCCAATGAAGGTTCTTGACTTGGTCCCCATACATCTGTATGTACTAAGTCCAATAAGTTGTTGTGGATGTAGCCTTTGTGGTTGAATGGTTGTCTTTGTGCCTTCCCAATCTGACATGCATCACACCTGTTGATCATGTGTTGCTTTGATATATTTGGCAGTCCTAGAACACTTTGATCCCTGCATATATCCTTCAAGGTTCCTTCATTCACATGAGCAAGTCTCTTATGCCACACTTCAAGCTCACTTAGGGTTTGAGACCCAAAGTTGAATAGAGCTATGTTCTTGGTTTCTCCTACTTCAAAAGTAAAGAGCCTACCATGCTTCTCACCTCGGGCTATCTTCTTGAAGCCTTGACATGGATCTTCCACAAAAGCTCCATGTTGGGTGAACCTAACTTGCAAGACTTTTTCAACTATTTGGCCTACACTTATTAGGTTTTTAGTGATAGTGGGTACATAGAGAACCTTACTTAGAATGTTTGTCCTGCCATTGGAAGCTTTGACATTACCAATCTTCTCCACATTGTGCTTCGTGTCATCCCCTGTTTGCACTTCATGTCTATGCTTTGGACTGTCCAAATCAGATAGAAGAGCAATGTTGCTTGCAACATGATTTGAGAATCCTGAATCTATGTAGAACAAATGATCATCTTCTTTACCTTCTTTGTGGCTTAGATTCATAAGAATCAATAAGTCTTCATGTGGTTGATCTTCTGAATAATTTTTGTAGTCTCTTCTATTATAGCTTCTATTGTTATTGTTGAAGTTGTGTCCACCTCTGCCTCTATTGTTGCCATATCCACCTCTTCCACTTCCTTTCTGGGTCTTCCCATTGAACGAGCAATTCTGAGTGGTGTGGTTGGTCTTATCGCATATGGCACAAGGTTGAACATTCTGACCTTTGGCTTTGTCTTGCTTTGGTCCTTTCTTCTTCCCTTTCCACTTTCTCTTGCTTGCAAAGTTGGCTTGGGAAGTCTCTTCTTCCTTCTTCTTGCCTTTTTGCTTCTTATCCTTCTTATCTGCATATAGAGCACTAGTTGAATTACCATGATAAGAGTTACCTTCCTTTATGCTATTGTTGGCTTCTTGATTGAAGAGTTGTCCAAGAAAGATGTTGAGATCTGGAGTCTGCACATCCATGATGAGATCATAAGCCGTCGTGAAGGATTGCCATTGCTTATCACTTCGAATGTTGTTGAGAATTCGCCTCATGATGACCTCTTTTTCAATCAGCTCTCCAATGGATGCTAACTGATCCGCAACCTCCTTGACCTTAGTAACAAACTCTGTGATGGTTTGTTTAGGTGTCTTCTTCATTTGGTTGAACTCGTTCCAAAGATGATTCTTTCTTGCTTTGGTACTAGCAGAAAAGAGAGTCTTGAGGGCATCCCAAGTCTCTTGAGATGTCTTGCATCCTCTAATATGTGGTAATAGAAAGTCAGAGATAGAGTTCACTTTGGATCTTGGAATAGGCATAACTTCATCACCTGCTACAATTCCATAAAGATTTCTACCTTACAAATAGGCCTCCATTCTGATTTGCCAAGCCGCATAGTTGTGTCGATCAAGCTTCTTGATCATTGAGGGAAATCCGTCACCCATCTTGATCTAGCTCTGATACCACTGAAAGAACTTGGAGAAACTTGTAGGAGGTAGAAACGTGTGTTTCGAAGTGATGAAGTTTGGTCAAGCCAACCGGCACAAGACCAGCCCTTGAGCTTATGAAGAATCAAATAGACCTTATATGCATGCGATAAGTGCAAAGAAACACACTATGTACTTTGGAGCATCAAGGAGTATGAGTCAATACAAAACAGATAGGTTCGCGGGTCGACTAGCTCAAAAAACTTACTATCTATGGAAGAGACAATGAACTTCAAATGCCCATAGCGACCAGCGTGATTACAATTAGAAAAAATCCTTTTATGGGAGTGATAAAAATAGGGTTGAGTGTATGGAATGCACAAAAGTATAAGGAATAAGAAAAATATGCTATAGGAATGAATGCGACATTCACCGGTGGTACTTCCTATTTTTCAGGAATACGTAGAGATTGACCCCGAGACAGAAAAACTCCGATTTTTCCTAATCTACTGAACCAAATGCTATGAAAATTTATATGCATAAACTAGACACTTATACCTTTCCAATGACGCATATTTCATTCAATTTGGAGCTCTGTAGAGAGAGCAGCAGCCTCTGCAAGATTACTATTGACAAAGAAGATCATGCAGAGAATTGAAGGAGCAAGACAATGATGGTCACAAGTGTATGTATATTGCTTCCATGTAATGTACAAGTGATTTCAAGTCTTTATATAGACTCTAGGATTGTTCCACGACTTCTACAATTGAAATTTTAATTCAAATGAAGTTGGGAATGATTGTTGGAGGGAATCAATTCACTTTCCTACAATCTAGGAAAAGTGAAGATCTAGTTTGATCTACTTTTAGGTGATTGATTGCTTGATTGAATCCAACTTCAACCACCACAAATTCGTGGGATTTGGGCTCTATCTTTCTACCTTTACATGTGTAAAGCTCAAGGCTTTTACAACGGTAAATGAACCATCAAAAATTTCTCAAAAAAATACAATAAATGAGCATATGAAAAAGAACTCTCCAACGGATATTCTTTCGACGCGATAGCCTTTGATGTAGATCAAATCCACCTCAAGCATAGTGTAAGCTTGATGTTCACACAGGCCCCACAAAAAAATTCCTACAATTGTTGTTGCTTAGAAATATCAATATCATCATTATGATCAATAGTGATTTTCATCACTACACTTTGTATCATATAAATCCCAATTTTTCCACTTAATGCTGCATTTTGTGTAAGACAAAGGGTCCTTGAGCTTGAGGAACTGAGGTAGAATGCACATACCAAATTTCATACTTTTTGGAGACTGTTTGATGCCCCAAAAATATTTTATGACATAATTTTTAACTAGACTGGTCATTAGATGTGAAACTAGTCAATTCTTCCCAAAAACTATAAAAAAAGCTAGAGAGTTCACTTTTGAGGTTAGCTTGGGGGTAGGTTGTATGAGATTTGGAGATTGTAAGAGCTTCTTTGTACTTTGAGTTATGAATAGAAGTTCTTTTAAATGTGTTGTATGTTCCAAAAATCAAATGAAATCTACTTTCAGTAGCTTCTATAATTGGTCAAGGTCATTAAGTATCTTTCAATAAGACAGATACTAACAACAAGATTGTTAGGAATCACATAAGGAGGAATAACCTGTATCAGTTGTCTCTACTCTTAGATCCACTACAAGTGTGGGCACAAGTAAGCTATGGCATGAGAGATTCGGCCACATTGGATACACTAACTAAAGGAGATGCATTGCAGGGGTATGATTGCATGCCTACCATCGATTGCCAAAATTAAGGAACCATATGAAGCTTGCATGATGGGCAAGCAACAAAGGAAGGTGTTTCCACAAGAAAGCAAGAATAGAGCAAGCTATCCTCTAGAGTTGGTGCATGCTGACTTGAGCAAAAAAATGTCTACACAGGCCTTGGGAAGATCTTCCTACTTCATGTTACTTGTCGATGACTATAGAAGGAAGATGTGGGTGTACTTCCTTCATAAGGCTTAAGCCTTTGGTAAGTTTAAAGAATGGCTTCATCTTGTTGAAACTGAAAAAGAAGAAGATGGAGAAATTCAGGACAGATGGCGGTGGTGAGTTCACATCAATAGAGTTTGAAGATTTTTGCAAGGGTAAAGGAATCAAGCATCAACTCACAACTGCACGTAGCCCTCAATAGAATGGTGTTGCAGAATGTCGGAATCAAACCATCATGGAGATGGCAAGGTGCATGCTGAAGGCAAAGGGTTTGCCTAATCAATTTTGGGAAGAGGTTGTCAACACTATTGTCTACATCTTGAATCGAAGCTACACTAAGACACTTGATGGAAAGAATCCACGAGGTCTACATTGGTAAAAAGCCATCTGTTTCCCATTTTGAAGTACTTAGAAGTGAATGTTATGTAAATGTTCCATATAAGGAGAGAAACAAGCTTCAACCAAACAAGCATCAAATGTATCTTCTTAGGGTACAATGAAGATAAGAAGGCTTATAAGCTTTATGAACCTGAGGCTAAGAAGATCATGGGGAGTTGCGATGTGGTGTTTAAGGAGGAGTAGCCACATGTAGTGTAGGAGGAAAATAGAGCTTCCACTTTATCATTAGGCAAAGGGAAAATCCACTATGAACCTCACCCAAGAGCTATCCCTTCTAGAAAAGAGAAGGAAGCATCATCTTCAGATGATGATTTTGAAAGTCACCAAATTATTCTCACCCAAGCAAAAAATACATTCCCATGTTGGGTGAGGCAACTCTATGATTCTGCAAAACATGTCCCATAGTCACTAGAACAAATTGAACATGGACCGAGGGGATCATAGATAATAGAGGAACGGAGACGGGCAAACATCCATATTGTAAACAAATCCCTGATGGTTGAGCTCATTAAAGAACAAGCAAAGGAACCAACCAATGTGGAAGAGGCACTCCATGATCCAAATTGGAGGGCTTCCATGCAAACAAAATACAAGAATATCATGAAGAATGGAACTTGGAAGCTAGTGGATTGACCCCCTAAGCATAAAGCATTGGCATGAAGTGGGTCTCGAAGCTAAAGTACAAGGCTGATGGTACTCTCAAAAAGTACAAAGCATACTTGTTGCACGTGGCTACTCACAAGTTGAAGGCATTGACTTTTGTGAATCATTTGCCTTAACTACAAGGATGACTACTATTCAAGTAGTACTAGACTATTATTCGAGTAGTACTAGTTGTGGCTGCACATAAGTGATGGCTAGTCTACCACATGGATGTCAAATCAACCTTCATGAATGGAGACCTCAAGAAAGGAGCTATATGTGTCTCGGTCACTAGGTTTTGAGGCTCCCCATTCAGAGAACATGGTATGTAAGCTGAAGAAGGCATTATATGGGTTGATATAAGCCCCTAGAGCATGCTACCAATAGATAGATAAGTATCTCTAGGATCTAGGTTTTAGTAGATGTGCTTCTAATGCTAACTTGTATGTTCTAAAGAGATAAGAGAAGAAAATTGTGCTTGTACTCTATGTAGATGACCTTATGATTACAAGAAATGATGGTGCTATTCTTCAACAAGTGAAAGATGCCTTGAGTTTAGAATTTAAAATGGCAAACTTGGCCTTAATGTATTATTGCTTAGGCCTTGAAGTTTGGCAAGAACAAGGGAAAATTTTCATCTCTCAACAAAAGTATGCAAGATAGATATTGAAGGCATTTGACATGGAGGATTGCAAGGAAATTTCTACACCTATGGAGGTCAACACAAAATTATCTATTGAAGATACTTCACCTCCAGTGGATATTGGAAGATATAGGAAATTAGTTGAAAGTCTTGAAGGGATTTGGTGTGCTGAACAAGAGGAGCAAGGAGGAGATGAAGGGAGAGAGAGGAGAGTTGAGATGCACACACATGTGTGGGAGCCTTGAAACCCACATAATGATCTCTATGACACAATGTTCTATAAATGATATATGTATATGAATACAGGGGTAAGGTCACATGGCCCTCACATCCAACAATCTCCCACTTAAGGGTGAATGAGTCTATAACTGGTAACGCATACAAGGAATGATGTAGGACTATACAATAATGTACAAGAAGAGTTTGGATCTCAACCCATATTGATCAGCCTACACCAACTACCTCAAACAAGGTGTATCCATGCAGCTCGAACTACTCTAGACTCATATCGACAAGAGTTGAGCTGACATATGGCTGATGAAAGAACTGATGAAGTTTTTACAAAGCTCCCACTCACTCTACATCTATGTCATTCATCGAACAACTGATAATCCCAAGTGCAAATGCTCCACTAGCAACTACAATGTCTGGTCTCAAGCATAACAAATCGTACATCAGACTCCCAAATGCTGATGAAACTTGTGCTATCCTAGTCGACCTAAGAATGTGAGTCATGCCTATATCCAAGGCATCCAAAGCACCATCATCAAGACAAAAATGTCTTGACATATATGTGTCAACGTCTAGCATGAGCGATTCCAATAATGACTCCATAACTATTGACTCCTAATCATCCAAATCAGTCATTCTATCAACCAAGGATGTATCTAGTTATGCATCATGAGAGATAAGATGATCTACCATACACTATGTATCATAAAAGCTATCCTACTCTACCACACCAAATTTATCATCATGCTCCACATGAGCTAACTACACAACATCAATACAAGGATCCATCTAATGATCCAACTCTAAGTGAGTATAATCACAATGATCTACAGGAGCATCCACATCATGCTTTAAAGCATCCAAATGATCATCAAAAGTGTGCTCCACATGAACATCCACATGATAAAAAAAATCATGCTCTATATAATCATCACACTCATCCAAAAGATGCTCTACATGTGCATCCATCCAAGCATATGAATCTTGCCATACATGTGCATCATGAATGTCAATATGCCTATGTGTAGGTAGACAAAAAGAGACATGAGGAGTCTCACACTGCACATAAGGATTAACTCCCACTAAGAGGAGACTGTCTCTCACATGGAGTATCAGTAGTGGATACATGTGCCCAATCCTAGCACCTTTGACAAGCATAAGTTGTTCCAATTGCAACAAAAAATGATGCTCACATAGGAATGCATAACATCTACTCTCCTGTAACTAGCTAACTAAAATAAAGCTCATACGGAATGAAGGCATGTAACATACATGTCTGAGTATAAGTGATGCTTCACTAAGTAGCATAAGGCATGTATCCCTTGTGACCTCAATGTCATATGCCATACCATCAGGCATGTGAACACATCCACGAGTCTCACATGAGAACCGATAAAACCAATCACGATGTGGAGTAACATGAAAACTGTCTAATGCATCAAGCAACCAAGACACATGTGTGCTATCCAATGAACAAGAGAAATCTTGTGATGAACCATAGGAGAAAGTGATATCACCATCACTATCATAATCAACTACCATAGACCCTCTTGAAATCGCTACTTGACTTGCATCACATGCATATCTCTAACATCATCATTGCATCCTCCTGAAGCAATGTCATCAACTATGGCCCGCATGGCCACAATGCCAACATCAAAGCAGTTGATGTGATCTATGTCTCACATGAGTCAATGGACTCACATACATATCATGTAGTCTCTGCCATAATGCACTACTCGTTTCCCCATACATCATAGACTCATATAGAATCCACAAGCTATAATCGGATACATGGTCGGGCATGTCACAAGGTCTCTGTGAATCTCTATGCACATACATGTGTAACCTTGCACGAATCAATGTATGCCACATCTAAGCTTTCCATCTCGAAAAGTCAGTGCCATCAAGTTGAGAAGACACCATACTCACAATCCAAGAAACTACAAATGTAAGAAGAGACTATAAATAATACTCTATCACCAATAGGATCACACTTGCATATCCATATGCGTAACCCACATCACAAATGTCTCACTAGAGAAGAAACCATGTGAACTACTTGTCACATAACCATGTATTTAGCATACACATAAAACCATTAGCATAAGCGTGCTCACCAAACTGACTAAGTAGATGTGAAAGAATCCTAGAAAAAATTTGATAGAGTATCCCTTATAAACTGAGAAATAAAAAAAAGATAATCAATAGCAAAAGAATAATGAGTAACTTATCATTTGTCATTGATCGAATAAAAGATAATGGCGAATACACATGCAAAAAATTGATGGCAATACACACTAATACAATGGCGATACACCTCCCACTCAATAATGAATCCTACAAGATGGTCCAACCAATCATGAATAACCTGTGACCGAGTCCAAGTGAATGGAGATAAGCAACAATCCAAAGCTATCACACAAGCATAAAGGATCTACTAGATTACTCTTCTAGCATAAAAGTTGACCAAATTTTAATAGCATATCCTTTGCAAAATGGACTCTAAACCAAAATTAAGATGTGGGAATATAGAATCCAATGCCAAACTGTAGTGGCAATCATATATAATGATCAACGATAATATGGCTCAATGCAAAGCCAACATAGGAGATAAAAAGATATATAGTTGAGGCTCCAACTGGATCATGTACCTACACAAAAGTAAGAATACAAGTAACAACCAAGATTCAAAATCAACTCATATAAATTGTGTGCAATCGGCAGGATAAGCTGTATCCAACTAGCATAAGTAAGATATAGACCACATTGCCACTATACATTCATTAACAACACTATGATCAAAATCATGATGGCATAAAATTGAAAGGTATACCACAATGCTATCTCAAAAGCCAAACACCTTGACAAGATCATGCTCTACTCTCATATGGAGGAGCTACCATAGTGATCATACATGGTCAAATGGAAAGCAAGACTAAAGGGAAAGTGCTCATAAAAACTTCTCCCAACTATCTTTGCACCAATGAAGCTCTAAACCAAGAGCTCAAAAGATATTTCAAGATACTTCCAATCTTCAACTATCTTCAGGGTTGCATAGGAAAAACATAACAATCTGTATATTGCACTTTTGATGCTCTAAAACTCAAAATATTCCAATTGCCCTCTTAAATACTTCAAGATACCTTTCTTAGCTATGTAACGATACTTAGAACATCTCAATCAGAGGTGTGTAGCTCAAGACATACAAAAAAACATCTGCTATCAATTTCATCTTCACTTGTAGTATTATTGCTATGTATTCTGCATTTTCAGTGACCTAACACTCAAAGTATGGAAGTATTTCTTGTAAATGCTTTCTGAAGCTACATAGAGCAAGTTGAATCAATTCAATATGACCTGTAAAACTCAACTTACAACCAAAAAACTAACCTGCTATCTAAGTAATTATATATTCATCTTCTACATCAATATGCATTTTTCAAATTTTTGGTGGACTAAAACTCCAAATTAGATTTTGTATCCTTCTACCACTTTGTAGCTTTCTGTATTAGCTATCCATAGAACTTTAAATCATGCAAATCCAAACTTCCTAGCTCAAATTATGACCAAAATACTGAGCAATTGTCACGAGGGTACCGAACTACACATTCACGTCTTCTACCCTAAACTTCCATTGAAGCTTTTTGCACACCAGACTTCAGCAAGCTTTGATACCAATGAAGGGCTTTAGTGTGTTGAACAAGAGGAGCAAGGAGTAGATGAAAGGAGAGCGAGAAGAGGAGATACGTGCACACATGCATAAGAGCCTCAAAACACACATAATGTATCTCTATGAGGCAATGCTTTATAAATGATATATGTATATGAATATAGGGGTAAGCTCACATGACCCTTACATCCACAACAAGTCTCATCTACTTCTACAATAGAAGATCAGATATCTCTTATGTTGTTGGAGTAGTAAGCAGGTTCTCTAATAAGCCTTGCCAAACTCATTGGAAATCAAGCACGCAGATACTCATGTATGTGAAAGGAACCATTGACTATGGTATTGTTCATGAAGAGGGATCATCTCTGGTTGAATATTGTAACTCAGATAGAGATATTGATACCAAAAAATCAATTTCTAGATATTGCTTTTCTTTAGGATTAGGTATTTTCTCTTGGATAAGGAAGAAGCAACCGACTAAAGCATTATCTTCTACTAAAGATGAGTACAAAGCAGCATGCATTGTAGCATGTGAAGTAGTATGGTTGAGGAGGATCTTATGGCACATAGGAATACAAGGATAGGAGACTACAGGGTTGAAGTATGAGAACCAAAGTTGTATGGCCATCCCCAAGAATCCTGTTTTCCATGCATGTACCAAACATATAGAAATTTGGTATCACTATGTGCTAGATGCTTCGAACATTTTCTAGCAATGATATCGAATGAACTCAAATGATTCCAAGTAAGGAAGGAAGTATAAAAGTACTCATCCAAACCATTATCACATACTTCTAATGCTTATATACTTTCAAGTATGGATATAAATATGAAATAACTAAAATATGAAACAAATTCATGTGGGAGTGCTTCGGCCAAAATAGGATCCGATGAACTTGCATTTCCGATATAGTGAGGGCTAATTTGAAGGTAAAAGGGTTCCTTTCCCTCATCATTTTCAATGTAGATAAACATCATAGATTTAAAGTCTTCATTATTGTAGGGGTAATTACCTTCTTGTAATTGCTTCAAACACTACTTTCTTTCTCGTTTTGTATGAGATGAGGGGTTGTTAAAAAGTCACTATATGTGCAAACGAAAAACCCCAATCTAAGGACTTTCCTTGAAAAAGTGAAGGTGGAGAATTTGAAGTTGGAAGATGTGTAGTTTCGTAATATGTTACTCTTGTTATGTTTTTTCTTTATGTCTTAGCTTTGTTACTCTTGTTATGTTTTTTCTTCATATCTTAGCTTTGTTATGTTTTTTCTTTATATCTTAGCTTTGTTACTCTTGTTATGTTTTTTCTTTATATCTTACTTTTGTTATCTTTACTGTGCAAATGGTGTTTGAGCAAATAAGGATTGTGAAATATGGATCTAGGTAGAAGATGTTTTGAGATATTGCGAACCTTCTCCAGCTTTCCCAAGCCTATGCGAGATAAGCTTCACGGTAGGAAAAGAAGGACCATTGTATAATATTGAACTCATTAATGTTCTACATAAACTGCAGAGAAAGATGTCGCATTACTTCCATGGTTTGATTCTGAATGATATGCCATTTTCTTTTTGAGAGTACAATGAATTGCAAACACTCTCACACACTGCACCTCATAACGTAGAGGCATTCATCTTTGAGAAACTCATAGATATGTCCAATCAAAATTTGAACTGAAGACTTCCTCCCAAAGACTCAAGGCAGCAAACCACTAGGCTATGCGAACTTGAAAGACGATTCTGCTCTTTGATGATCTTTCATATGGACAATTCAAACAAATAGAAAGAGTCTAGGGTTGACCTCTAAAAGAATACACATGACAACGAGGTGGAAGGAACTTTGTATGGTGTCAATGCGTGATCATATATATATATATATATATATATATATATATATATATATATATATATATATGAGGATCGGCAATTTTTCTTTCACTTCGTATGTGTTACGTGACGTGATGTGGGCGCACATGGTGACTCATTTATGTGTACTTTCTTTTTCATGATTCGTGCTCTCTTATTTTGCGGGCACCCGTGTCATTTTTATTTTTATTAATCCTTTACACCGATCTTCATGAGACAAGTGTATCTATCTCACTCAGCTCGATATTTCAGAAACTTTATCCAGTATTTATAAACAATTACCAGTTTGTATGCATGAAAATTAAGTTCACATACATCCATGACTCTTCTAAACCTCCTAAATGTACCTAGAGAAAAACTCATCTCCTAAATGTACCTAGAGAACAACTCATCCACAAGCTTGGTTGAATATGGTGTATTTTGACGGTCAGACTTGCCCTTCAGTTTTGCAGGTTGATACCTGTATATTACGATTTTAGTTCATTTTTTGATGGGTATTAAAAATAATTACCTTTTATTTTATGTTCAAAAACATAAAACACAGGCAATAGGGCCGTAAAAAATCAACACTTGTTATATGGTCTTGAAAAGTGTTGTGTATCGAAAATGGCACGTAGAAAAAGAGAAAAAAAAAATCATAAAACTCACATCCATTCCAAGCCCATTGTGATACATTCAATGCTTGTAAAGGGGATGCCAAGCTAAAATGTTCAATGGTTTCAACTCGTTTAGACTGGTCAAACTTGTTTAGACTGGCCAAACTCACATCCATTCCAAGCCCATTGTGGTACATCCAATGTTTGTAAAGGGGATGCCAAGCTAAAATGCACAATGGTCTCAATTGGTTGTAATCTTGTCTAACATGTGCTTTGTGAGATACAAGGAATCCTGCTTTGTGGGATACAAAGGGTCTCACAAGTACTATGACCATTCACTTGTACAATTATTATTTTAAAGTTAAAGGTAAAGAAAATAAATGTTTGTCCAACCTCCATTTAAAACAAAATAAAATGCACAATGGATAATTAAAGCATTCTAAAATGTATATTCTGTCTCATTTGCACGTAGTAATCCTTATGATCGTGTAATATGCGCCCCAAATCCAGACTTCTGTATCTGGTAAATTTGGTTTCTTTTCTGCCGATATTTCCCGTAGGCAAAGCCTCGATGAAACTGCGTGACCTCGGGCGCTAAGCGGGCATTCTTTCTAAAAATCTAACCGGCAGTCGTTTCATTCCGATTCAACTTCACCTTCTCCGCCCTTTGCTACTAGAATTCCGTGAAGTCCGCGCCAGCGCAACTTAAAGCGACATCGGCCTGTGATTTTTCCGTCACCTGTCTCACCTGTTATTCATCTTTAGTTCCTGGTGGCACATGACAGCTTAGATGGCTGCTCATCGCGACTTCGTAAAGAGCTGCAAGCGCGTCGTAGTCAAGGTCATGCTCCCTCCTTGATGCTGGTTTATTGTTCTTTTAGTTATTTTCCTCGTGTTCTTATGTGAAACCTCCTTTTTACATCGATTTGCATGCACATCCTTTATATTTTTATCTCTCTTTACACTCCATATACTTGTTTTTGTCTTTTCTTGCACAATTTCGTTATTTGCAGCCTCATGTTATTCTAGTTTTCTCTGATTTTGGTATGTTTTGCGGAAGTCAGGGTCTACATTAGTTTTACAAACGTACGCCAAGAAGTTTGCAGTATCTTTTGTTGCGTGTTTAAATATGATCTCAACTCGCTTCTTCAGGTTGAACATTTGTTGAATGATTTCATCTTTTTGCTTTTCGAGTTAATGAAGCATGTTTTTCGGAGATCATGCTTTCCGATAGTCATTGCACATAAGATTTTATGCTGGCTAGATTAAGATGATACTGGATTTTTTCGTTACATGATTCTTTTTCTTTGTTTCTTACGTCGATGGAGCATTCTTTCTCGCAGAGATAAAGCCTTGCGACAGTCATGGCACATGAGTTCTTACGTTCGCTTGATTGGAATTATATTGGATATTTTATTAAAGGTGAGCGCAGCACAGAAGAACAAAAATTAGAGTAGAAACACAGGCTACTGCAGTAATATGAACCTTATGATTGAACTCGAAAATTGCTATTGTATACAAGTGAAGTCATTTATTCACGGATATACTCGGGGACGGCTTATACCTGGATATGTTCATTATGATTGAGCTGGAAAGTAACCAATATATGCAAGCTAGAACGTTGCATGGATATTGCAGGGATGTGCACACTGCATATGATCGAATTTAAAACCAGCCATTATATACAAGTGAATCGCTGTTTAAAAGTATTTGGCGTATAGTGAAGTCATATCGTAAGTTTTGCTATATGTGTATATCCGTGCATCTAAATACTCTATGATTTATTCTCTTTCCTTCATTTTTCAAAAGTTCAAAAAATGCAAGTTATTCAAGAATCAATATTTAGAAGCCTACACTGCATAACTTATTAAAACTCACATTGTATCTAGAAATGATCTTGATAGAATCTACAAAAACCACGGTAGAATTTCGATCAGTTTCAGGCATTCTTCGGTGACTATATCCGTATCATAGTACTTCCCTCAAGAACCATGTGATCGTTAAAGTCGATTCCTGAAAGAATCATCTTTCTGTTATTGATTCTTACCCTAGACTTTAAGCAAATCCGTGTTATTTTCCCCATTTTGTACAGATATAGTGAGTAGTCTGTTCTTAAAGTGCTGATTAAATTAAATCACTTTTAAGGTTTTGTGACCTCGGATTTAAATTGCAACGTTCGAGTTTCTTCTTCAGGCTGAAATGCTTTCAGATTGCTTAAAAAATTATTCTATCATCGAATTTGCCTTCTCAGTTTTCCAGTCCCTCCATATTATCTACAAATTATTCTATTATCATACTTTGTTCATAAAATTTAAGTCTTCAAACCCTAGCCTGCCTATGAGGAATCGCTCAAAGGAGCAAATGTAGTCGTTCACGAGCATATGCACTGTTGATACCCATTTTACTCTTTAGATTTTCATGAGTGTAGCGAGGATTCTTAGAGATAGTGCTCATTTGAAATCTGTTGTTTGTATTAGTCTGTCGGAAACAAGTGAAAGCTGGAAATGTTTTGTCAAATGAGTACCTACCATTGGGCTTTCTGAATCGGGCATTGTATAGTTAAAAAGATCAAGCTTTGGAGATTTGTTTGCTTTCATTTTGTAACTAATTTATGCAGTATGTACTATTAGTTTATTGTAATTACATACTTGTAATTACATAAGTTTTGTATCTTAGTATTCTAATCTTTTGGCCTTTGTTAGGCTTGTAAGCTCTGAGTAGTTCAGATAACTTCATTTTCTGTAATTTGATTGGTCTATTGTCGAGGCCTGTCGGCTTTGCGTCATACTAGTTTGTAAGCAGGTTCCCAGTTCATGTCTTCTGTCATCCGGCCACTTCAAGTGTTTGTTTTTTATTTCCACCCCCCCCCCCCCCCCCCCCCAATAGTATTATTGGTGTTGGGTCTGATATGCTTTTCTGAACAGTCTTTCTTGCATTCTATAAGTCTCATTAGCTTGTGTTTATTCTTTGAATACTCGATCATATTGTTAGCGTTTGAAGTGCTGATCGAATAGTCCATCATATTATTAGTGTTTGAGGTACTGATAAGCGGATTTATTGTTATTGCTCTCTCACTAGGCCTACTTCAGTGTCAAAACTTAGTTTGTTGTCGTCTTTCACTGATGCTCTTTTGAGCTCCTGATAACATTTATGTGCTTTTTGGGATGCTCTTAAACTCATTTGTAATGTTACAGTATTGTCAGCTGATTACGTTAGCTTTCTCTGTTCTCCTGATTAGAATATTGGTGTTGAGGTACTCCTATGTGTTCGCGAACAGTGTTTCTTTATCGTTTACGCTAGTCTTCATTAGCTTGTGAACATCTTTAAAACTTTATTATTTCGAGGGCCTTATATGCACGTGCATATCTGTCGAATATTCTGGAATCCTATGATCATTCTATGTATTGTCAAAGCCTCATTAGCGCTAGTTTTCAGCTTGTGCTATATTGTTGAAGCCTGAACATCTTATTTTATGTTGTCGGTGTTGAGATCCCGATATTCATTTGAGATCGAAGTTTCTTCTCTATATTGTTGAGGCCAGATCAGTTTTGAGTTCTTAGTGTAAGTGTCCAGGCCTGGATATGCTTTTGCGAACATTCTATGCCAGATTCTTCCTCTAATCTTCAGTTATAAATATCAAGTGTTGAGAACTGATATGCCTGTCAAGACTTCATTGGCCTGCCTGGTGCTGTGATCCTGATATGCTTTTGACAGCATTAGCCTGTTGGTACTTCATTGGCCATCTAGTGTACGTTAACCTTCTTTAGTCGGAGTGGCAGTGTTTAGCTCTTCACTTATTGCTAATCTTTGTCGCTGACTAGAGTGACTACATTTTAATAGCTTTCCCGTCTTGATATAATCCTGCTACTAGGCCCGGACATATATCAGTAATGTGAACTGTCTATTATATTTTCTTGAGGTCCTGGCTTTTGCTATTCTTCTACTAGGTTCTATTGGTAAATAAACATTCATCTTTTCACTGTTAGTTCCTACATTGCTCAAATCCTGACTTTCGCTATTCTTCTATCATGATATATTGGCTAATTAACAGTCGGCTCTTCACCATTACCTTTATATTGCTCCGGTCCTGACTTTTGCTAATCTTCTGCTAGGTCATAACAACTGATGGTGGACCTGTTATCTGTTTACTGTCTGGTTGTGTATTGCTTAGGTCCTGGATGCTAGTCTTATTAGTATGTATCACTGAGTATATTGCAAATATTAGGCCAGTTTTATGTTCACCGTATAACTGTAATTTTCTCATGTCCTTGCTTTTGCAAGTCTTCCCAGTATGTGTCACTAAGTATATTGTCAATTTTAGGTCCTAAAATACTTTGTGAAATCTCTTTTCGAAGTCGTGATGTCTTATCAGCCCGATTGATGTTTATCTTCTCTCCTTTGATTTAGTTCGCCAGTTTCTTGGTCGAGCCTCCTGTATTTGCGAACAAACCATTCCGTTTTATTGAGGTATATTGCTTTTGGATCGCTTTTTAGACTTAATGCTGATTATTGTTCGTTATATCTATTTAGACAACCATAGTCTACCATTGATCCGCCTGCACTGGTTGATGATCTTACATGGGTCAAGGACCAGAGTTCAAGGGAGCCAAGGTTCTAGCATGAGACTATGTATTCTCATGAGGTTATTCCATCTCTTCAAAGTGGTCATTTGGACCTTAGAGAAATTTGTAGATGTGCAAAAGGGCAAGCGCTATTTAAAGTTGGGAGGAGTGGCAGGTAGCTAATTGGGACCTCACATTTTGTATCAAAGCTTTGTGTCAGAAAGAGGGAAAGTGAGTTGGAGCGAAGGTGAACACCATCATCTTTAAGTAAACAAAGAGTAGAATCTTCCATCTTTCATGGGGGTAGTTGATCGCCTTGGAGTGCATGCAAAGGAGAAGCAAAATAAGGGGTCATTAGGGGAAAAAATGAGCCCTGCATGGGCCTTGGAAGGATTTGGATTAAAAAGCTTAATCTAGGAGATTAAGGGAGCTTGCAAAACCACTAGTGGTCTTCCGAAATAAAATAATATTTCTCAAAACATGATTTTCGAATTCTAAAAAGGAAACATTTGAGGTCTTTGGATGCTTGAGATCAATGGCTCATATTTAAATGGATATAACTCTAGTGAGAGAAGGTCTGACAAGGTAATCATAGTAAAGGAAGCGCAGGCACGTTTTGAGATTCTCTCTGCACATTTTTGGGCCCTTAGATCAAGGGAAATCCAAGGGCATTCCGTATTTGGCACTGAACAAAAAATTGGAGCTGCTGTGAGCCATTAGATTTGGCTTTGATCGGATGCAGGAGATCAAAAGGCGCCTTTTGATTCGGGGGCTTCAATCTCAGCCATTAGATCTTCTACATATCCAATGGCCCATAATTTGGGCACGCAATCTTGCAAAATTTCAATCATGCACGTCCGATTTAGGCGTCGATCCAACGGTCTACATCTGATGGCGCACTTTTTAGGAGAAATACAATCTTGGCCATTGATAAGAAGGAGAATCCAAGGGCCCATGTTAACTGTCGCCTTGACTTTTGTCTTTCCTTCTAAACCCTTGGATCATCTAGCCAATCTAAGGGCTCTTATTGATTCGCAAGCAATCCAAAACCATTCAAGAGTCTAAAACAACTAGTTCAAGGTGGTTTTTGCTCCTTTGACCACAAAAAACCAAGGGAAGCCTATGCCTAGTCTATGAGATTAAGGGACTAGACTGTGGCCACCACCCTCTTCTCATTAGTCCATCACTAATCAGCCCTCAAGCTAAAAGGCCCAAGGAGGGTCCATTTTTTGCCCTAATGTTTTAGTGCGATCGGTGTCGAGCTCGCGTGGACAAGCCACGACAGGTATTGTGTCATTCACACTTGAAATAGAGAGCTTATGCAGCATTCGTGAGTGGCTATCACCCAATATCATTGCAAAGGGGTGAGAGTTCACTCTTCCTCTCCTCTTAAGACAATATGAGTTTCCTTCTCAAGTGCCTCTTATAGGTCTCCAGGGGCTCAAAGAAAGGGAATCAAAGAATGTTATTACCGTCTGTTTTCTTTTTTGAAAAGAAAAGAGAGGAAGTCGTATTTATGTACTCTTGTAGTTTAAGCTTGAAATGGATAAGAGAGGACCTTTTCTATAAGCAGAATTGTAGCTCATAGCTTACGACAAGTCATAAACAAAGGAAGAGATAAATGTAATTTTCTTAATTCTTAATAATAGGATGTATAAATACGTGCATAGACTTTTTGAAGACAAAATGGAATAGATATGTGAAAAGGAAGGCCTCCTATGGCTTTGTGAATGCACAAGCATAAAAGAAGCATCTAAATATAGAAAGGGGCATGACCATTGAGTAAAGATGTTTCTTTTAGAATGAATTTGTATTCATGATCATTTGAGGTCATCCATTAGGAATGAAATGGAAACCTTAATTGCATATGTATAGAATCACTAATTGATCATTTCATTGCAATTCCCATGTTCTTCATTAGAGTTTAGGTTTTCCTTCTTTGATATCTAGACTTGTATGCATGAATTTACTGATAAACATGGCTAAGGAAGAGGGAAAATTAAGGTCAATATTCTTTATGAGAAAAGAGTGCATTCATTTTAATTGAATAGTGCATTGAACTAGTAGAAGATTCAAATGGTCTTGTTTTAATCGATTCCTTGTTAAAGGAAAGATTTTGAGAGGATGCATGAATACGTATAGGCACACATTTCAAAAAAATTGTCACGAATATAAGATAAAAATTATTTTGTATGCTTCAAAGAAATGTTTCAAGTGCATTCATCTTGTTTTCATATCTTCATTTAGGCGTACACATTAAATTGTTTGTAACTCCATTTTAGAAAATGGTTATTTCTTTAAAATTTTGTGATTCATTAGTTGATAAAGTGCTATTTTCATGGAATTTAGAGTTTGTTTGATAGGTGAAAAGATCTCGATTGCTCAGACTTGCTATAAGAAGTTTACTTTTTGCAATGTATACAAGGTTGACTTAGTAGAGGTTTCTCATCATTGGAAAGTCCAATCGATGTGATTTTTGTTGGCTATAATGTCCCAGGAAGAAAAAGGTTTCGAAAACTATGGTGGTGGAGAGAGAACAATTTTATTTGTTTACTCCATCATCCCCCTCCGATTTCACTATCTTGAATATAGATACAGAGATAGATCCTCCATCTAAGAATAAGCAATCCATCTTAAATATTACACTTGCCAAGAAAGTAGCTGCCATGCAAGATGTGGTGTTATCTCGATTTGCGTAGAAAGGTTATCAACTCCTTGACATCGAGTTGATTGTCGTAAGAGGGGAGATGAATGGACATTTTGTGAAAGTTTTATTTGATACAAGATCCACATATAATGTGATTAATTCTTCTTTATTCAAGAAATTAAAGTTAAAGATCAAACCTTTTGAGGATACCTACAAGGTAGAGTTTAAGATGGAACGAGATTTGAGATGGGATCGATGAGTAGTCAGATTGCGAGTCGAGATTCAGACTTCTAAAAATGAGATGGGTTTCGAGATCATTAGGTTGGCCAGATTTGATCTCATACTCAATAAATTGTGGCATGCCAACAAAAAGCCCATCATTGGTTTTGGGACTCATGTTCATTAGCTTGTTGATAAGAGCCATCGCATTAATATGCATGAGGATCCAAATGTTCAAAATTACAAGTGGATGTTTATCTCTATGTTGATTTAAAGTAGTGTGAGTATCTTTACTTTTTGTACTTTGAACATAAAGAATTGTTATCTTTACAACTTCAAACTATTAATTTGGAAGCTTATATAGCTTCTAAAATGAGAATTGATGGCTCCAATGCTATTGGTTTGCGAAAAGGATGGATCTTTTAGACGTCAATGATATTTTGGATGCTACTTTATATAATAAGATATATTTAATAAGTGGTTATCATCATATAAGAGTAAAAAATGATGGTGTACATAAGACAAATCTTTTGTACTAGATTTGGTCTATATGAGTATCTTTTAATGCCTTTTGGTTTAACAAACACTCCTACTTTTATAATGCTCATGAATGATATCTTTTGCCCCTTTATTGATCAATTTGTGATAGATTTTTTGGATCATTTGTTGATTTATAACAAAATCATTAAAAATTATGAATGTCATTTATGTCTAGTTATCAATATGGTAAATGGGAATACATAGACTATGTGTATGTGAGGTTTGAGTACTTAGGACACATTATTTTTGTAGAGGGAATTAGGATGGATCCATGGAAAGCTTCCATCATCCTCAATTATCCAATTCCTCAAGATGAACATCAGTTACAATCATTCTTACATAGACTATGTGTATGTGACGTTGAGTACTTAGGACACATTATTTGTGTAGACGGAATTAGGATGGATCCATGGAAAGCTTCCATGATCCTCAATTATCCGATTCCTCATGATGAACATCAGTTACAATCATTCTTAAGATTGTCAGGCTTTTATAAAAAATTCATTGCTACTTATTCACACATAGTTGCACCATTGACAGATGTATTAGAGAAATTGATAAAAAATTGATCACAAAACAGTCAAAAGGGTTGTGTAGGGCAGTGCATAACAATAAGATTCTGGTGCATTGAAACAAGCAGTTTCAATCGCTCTAGTCTTGTTAGTAGTAGACTTGCAAAAACATTTTGAGTTAGAGACCGATGCTAGTGGCATCATTACAATCAGTGCAATTTCAACTTAGGATGGAAGACTAGTCACTTTTTGGAAGTAAGAAGCTTTCTCAGACGCAAATGCTTTGAAAATTTGGAGACGTTATTATGAGATAACTTTCAACGTTTCTACAAATCATCACACTTTAAATTTTTTCTTCTTCCTAACCTTATTTCTTCTTCTTCCTAGCCTGATTTGATTCAAGAGATTAAAGACTCACAAGTTGATGATTACTATTGTTAGTCTACATTAAGTAAATTGTCATATAATAGTGAGAATAAGGCAATCTTAAATTTCCAACTTGAGAAAGGTTTCCTTAAAGGAAAAGGAAAGATGTGTGTGCCTAGCTCCCAAGAAGGGAAGTTCAAAAAGGAAGTATTTTTTTAGAACCACGATGTAGCTTTCACAAGACATCCAAATGTTGAGAAAACTTTGCAATTGATTAGACACACATTTTGGTGACCAAAGATTATCAGATATGTAAAGAATTATCTAAGTCAGTGCTAGTACTTTAAGTGTCAAGTAAACAAAACAGAGAGGGTACATCCTCCAGGTTTGCTAGAGCCATTGGAAATACTGCAACATTGTTGGGATAGTATTTCTATGGACTTCATAATGGATTTACCTAGGACACCACTTCAAAAGAATGCTATTTTTGTAGTTGTAGATCAGCTAAGTAAAATGGAACACTATATTCCTCCTAAGGAAATAATGGAAGCTCCACAATTTGCAGAAATGTTCATACATAAAATCCTGAAATTACAAGGTCTTCAGGTTAACCTAAGTCTTCGAATAGTGATCCTAGGATCACAAGAAATTTTGGAAACACTTGATTAACCAGTTGTTACAAGTAAACTCAAGATGAGTAGTGGAGAGAGACGGTCAAATGGAAAGAGAAAATCAAATACCCGAAGATATGCTTCAAGCATATGTTTTAGAAAAGAAATCAGATTGTGAAAGTTTCCTTCTTTTAGTGGAGTTTGCTTACAATAGTTGGAAGCACAAAACTACTAAGTTGACACCTTTAGAGGTGATTTACGGATATGTTTCACATAGTCTAGCTACTACAAGCTTATCGAGGGAATCTCCAAGTGCTTCACAGTTTCTTACAGATGTGAAGGCTTTAACGATAGCTCAAACCAATCTTTAGTAAGCTGCCACGAGAAGAAATCTTTTGTACATAGACATGAGACATCGCGAATGTTCCAAGAAGGCGATCACATGTTCTTATTGGTTCCACTATCTTCTTTATTGACATTGGGTTAGAAATTGTTATCACCTAGATTTTGTGGGCCTTGGATAATAATTAAAAAAAGTAGTGATATCACATACAAGTTACGATTGCCAAATGATTGTAAAGTTCACCCAATTTTCCATGTTAGTAAGTTGAGACCATACATTTGTCGAGATGGGAATCATATATATGGTTGAAGTTGCTTTAGGATATAGAACGTATGAGTCAGATGTTTAGTTTAGAGTTTTGAATACGAATGAACAAAAGTTACGAAATTGCTCCATACCATAATATTTAGTAGCATGGACCAGCCTTCCACTCACAAATGCTACTTGGGAATCAATGGCTCTGATAGTATCTTACTTGATCATTGAGGACAATGATCTTTATAAGTGGGTGAGAGTGTTAGATTTGTTTAGACCACCTTGGTCTACCATTGGTCTATCTGCATTGGTCTAAGATCCTAAACAATACGAGTCTATGTATTCTCAGAGTGGCCATATGAAGGGTGTTTGGACCTTAGAGAAGACTCTAGATGTGCATAAAAATAAGGGCTATTTAGAGTTGGCAAGAGAGTGGTAGGTAGCTAATTGAGACCTCACTATTTGCTGGGTGAAATTTCCTAGTCGATAAGGTTGTTGTTATTGCTCTATGAGTGACAGGCTGAACATTGTATCATCTCTTCTTATCTTTCATATTTGAATCGTCTCCTTTTGGAATGTTGTTTGCTTTTCGAGCAGCTCAATTGATATCCTCTCCTTTTCTGCATGTTATCGTATAATTTATTATTGTAGTTCTCTGTTTACAGGTTGGTTCGAATGTGGTGACTCGTGTGGAGGATGGGAAGGTTGCCTTGGGACGAATTGGCTCCTTATGCGAACAGGTGCTTTCTTGCTTTATGTTTGTGAGCGCAGATTTGTATTATATATGCGAGATTTTCTAGTGCACGTACAATCATGTTCATTTATAATTGTGAAATTATTATTATTTACCACTTGCCACAGTTGCGCGTTAATCCTCACTGTTCATACTCGACCGTCACTGATTTCTTTGTGGATGTTTGTATAGTGGTCAATTCATTTGTCACGTACTTGCAGGTGATCTAACTTGGTACATGCTAATAAATTGCATTGTAGGTGTGGAAGGTCTACAAGGAGTATCAATGCCATATTTTCTGCTGTCTGTACTTTTTCTGATGTTAGTATTTCTGATTGGCAGCAGCCTTTGTCTCTAGGGTTGACCTGTACTTTAAAGTCTACAGATTGTTAGAATGCCACATTTTTACGATTTGTGCTTCCTCTGGTCGCTGTATATTTTATAGATAGCACCCTTCACTCCTTGGGTTTGGCCTAGGTTCAGTGGCTTTATGGATGGTGAGGATAATATGTCCAAATGCAGCAATTTTAGTTCCTGTGTCTGGATTCGGTATGTCTGATGGACTTGATCTTCATTTTTGGGGTTGTCCTAAGGTCAATCACACTTCTAAATCTATGGATGGAATAGATTGTATGCCAAAATAACACACTTTCTGTGTTCTCTACTTATTTTTTGGGTTTTGAATTTGTGATGGGTAGTTCACTCTCTGGGATCTGCCAAAATAACACACTTTCTGTGTTCTCTACTTATTTTTTGGGTTTTGAATTTGTGATGGGTAGTTCACTCTCTGGGATCGTCCTAGGTCAGTGCCGTCTTTTGAAAGAGTTGCGTTTTGTGCTGTGAACATATAAGTGATGCTAGTAGTTTCTGACTGCTTTTGGAGTGTTCCCAGTCAATGTGGAAGACATTTCTTCTTTCTGAAATTAATCTGACTGCATGTTCTGGAAGTGTATATTTTAATATATTGGAATTTCTACCAATGAATGGCATGTAAGACGTTGTTTGTTTCTTTGTTTGTTTATTTTGAGATCAATCAGACCACATGTTGCTGGAAGTGTGCATTTCAAAGTGTAGTGAAAGTCTTGGTTTGTCAACTATCTGAACACGTAGGTGAAGGAGTTGGTAGAATCTGGTGTCGAAGTAATTATAGTTACATCTGGAGCTGTAGGCATGGGCTATCGGCTTCTTCGTCATCACAGAACATTGAACACTAGGTATGCTTTTTGCTAAAATTTGTATGTTATACTGCTGTATCTCTAATTTCCTTCGATATTGATTATTAATAGTTTAAAGAATACATGCTATGAGATGGAGACACTTTTGGTTTAGAATCTTGAATTGGAGCTATAAACGTTTTATTTATGATGTATTTTTTCTGGATTGAGAAGTTTTGAAGATTTGTGTACACTTTTATAGTTTTGCAGAATTGGCAAAGCGAGAAACCCAACCAGATGGGAAGGCATGTGCTGCTGTGGGCCAAAGCGGATTGATAACCCTTTATGATACATTATTTAGTCTAGTAAGTCACTTTTTTCTTTGAGCTGATTTTATCCATAGACAACTAAAATACATTCATACGTAGATATTCATGCGCTGGTTTTCAAAAATTGGTTTATGGTTGTGTTCCATCAGGCACGATGTGAGTAATGTAATGATATATTCTAGGGTTTCTGTTGGCATGGAAAAGTCAATAGGATTGAAAGTTTCATGATTTGCGATGCTATTTCTTGCTAACTTTGCTTTATTTGTATGAGTAATTGAATTTAGAGTTTACGATTTAAAGTTCTTTTCTGATTGCTCGATTAATGTTTTTTTGTGTTATGTTCTGTTTTGCAGTTGGATGTGGCATCATCACAGCTTCTTGTAACAAGCCGTGATTTTCGTAGTATGGAATTTAGAAGTCAGCTTGTCGATACTGTCAATTCTCTGCTTGACATGCAGGTGGTTCCCATATTCAATGAGAATGATGCAATTAGCACACGGGAGGACAAGTGCAAGGTAGATGTCTGATGAACATCCATTTTACTTCCCTTGCGAGTATTATTTGACTTGGTTTTCATTGTGAATACCTGAATGTGAGTCCAGGACAATGGTCAATTTTTTTGGGATAATGATAGCTTGGCAGGACTACTAGCATCAGAAGTCAAGGCAGATCTTTTGATCTTCCTTATGGATGTGGATGGGCTTTACACAAGGCCTCCATCACAACCAGATGCAAAGCTGATACATACGTTTGTTGAGGAAAAGCACATGAAAGAGGTCATGTATGATGAAAAGCCTGGATCGAAGGGAGGCATGGAGGAAAAGGTTCATATAGCTCAACGTGTTGCTGAAGATGGTGTTCCTGTTATTATCACTAGGTAATGTCTCTGTATGATGTATTTATGCATTAGCTGTCTGGATGATACGATATTTCTACTGAACTTTCTATGTCTCTACCTCGTTAGATTGGACCATCGCTGTTTTTAAAAGATGTGATGTGATTGCGTATGCATGCTTTATGATTGGATCGTGAGATGCCGCTGAAGAATGCTAATTATTTTTGTTATGTTTTTTCAATTTCAAAGTGGGTTTTTACCAGATGCAATGAAGCGAATTTTGCACGGTGACGAAATAGGGACCCTTTTTCACAGGGATGCTTCCCGATGGCAGAAAGCAGAGAGCAATGGTTACTGAGTTACCATTCTTTATTGTATGTATTATACAGTTTCCCAAATTAGACTTGAGGGAAATTTGTTTCATGTCTATAGATCTCGCACCCTCATTTGTGGTGTCCTAGCTCTGTGAGCATGTTTTATGTCTTCTACTTGGTATCATGATTGGCATGGTGCTTATAAAACAAAGTCCAGTTCGATGTGAGGAGGTGGGGCCTAACTACATTATGGCCGAAAATTTATGTAATAGGATCGGAAGAGATGAAAGAAATCCAACTTATCAGTGATGATATTGAATCAATGGAAATTACTGATCCTAAATTTGTTCAGTCTGTCATTTCAGACACTGTTTTCGTGTTCTTGGGAATGTTTAACGAGAATTTCAAGCAGCCTCGCGTCCAGAAATTGTTCGAGTACAATTCATGCCGGTACTACGGGCTAGTTCCTCATATAAATCACAAGCTAAATCAATCAGCTGTGCCAAAATACGATCACACGTATTGGTAGACGTGGCAATCATGTAAGTCACAACCAGCGGCTGCTCAACACCTCTCTATAAGAAAAGCTTATCATCTCCTGGTAATCAGAAGGTGCAAACGCATCTTGTTCTATCTGTGCGTGCTTGCCCCCCCCCCCCCCCCCCCCCTCTCTCTCTCGTGTTTGAATAGGTATCAATCAGATGCTGTATCATTTCGTTTTACTGTGCAACGGTTCAACATGGTGGTAGCATAATATCAATAGAGCGTTATCGGAGCTCCGAGTCAATAAGCGCCAAGAACTTGGATGTTTGGTCAAATAGTATCGCAGAGGAACTGGATGTTCTTTCTAGGGAAGCAAGCTTCTGCATTGGGTAAAGATAGGCTGCGAAATACCCTGGTTCGGGTGGGCAGGAGTGGGAAGCAGATGTGGACAATGGTGAAGACCGTTTGGCGTCTTTTGTTTTGTGGTTGTGCTTTTTAAAGCAAGTTCGATCATTGAGATCTACCGTGGTCGTTGTTCCGTTTGTCATCTGCAAAGGTGAGCACATACGCCAGGATCTCCACAAGGTCTAGTCTACACCGTGCCTCAACAGCCGCTGGCTTCGCCCGCCCACTCATTGGAACTGTCCATCAGCACTCCGAACTCCGCCAGCGCCAGTGCCATTCTGATGCCCGACGAGTTCTTTCCTGCTGATCGTGGGCAATACCTCGGGCCCTCGGCACAGCGGTGAGGTTGCTGAAGTCCCGACGCAGGAAAGAATCTTGTCCCTGAGGTCCAGGTGTCCTCGATCTGTGACCTCGATCTGTGAACCAAACCATACTCACAACTGAATCTATGGTTAAACGGGGCTTTACGTGGCCTCTTTCATGTGAGTGCACACGCCTACTCATGCGTGCATGTATGGGAGCAGTCAGTGCTGTCCTTTGCCAACGAATTAGAATTTAAGATTCTTGTGGAAGTCGAAGCTCATCGATTTTTCACGAAGACCATAATGTATGGTATATGCCTGATATGCGAAGCCTTGCCGTTTATTTCGAGGAACTACAGTCAGCTATTTTGTTGCTTATTTTAGATTCTTCTCATTGCTATTGTCTCCATTGTTAGAGGTTTATGAAATCACTCTTCACATAAATACTGAATCTGCGTGGAATTGGGAGCCGATAAGACACGGAGAAGCTGAATAGAATGCTCATCACAAGGCTTGCTTCTAGGTCGATATCTAAGGTTTAATTTTAACGAAGCAAATTTGTATAGGGAGATTAATTGTAAAGCTTTTAGAGCAATGTATTCATTCTTAACATATGTTTCCATTGACAATGTCATGTCTATAGCATTATTTGAGACAAGGGCATGTTACATGGTCTCTCTTTTTTAACAAGTGGTGAAGGTCTAAGAATTAGCTATAAGCTCCACATAAATGTAGGTGCATTGTTCGCACAAAGTGACAAAATTTTTTTATTAAAGTCCTCCACTAAGTGCTTTATTATAGTCCTTGTCGATTAAGTGGGAAACAAGTGGGAAAAAAGTAGAAGTGCTTGAAGCTAGAGAAGTTTTAAATTTTGATTCAATCTCCATCCCAAACCTAGATTTGTTCCCTTGCATTCAAATTTCGAGTGACCTATGTTAAAAATAAAGATGAAGATCATATATATTTTGCAAAGGATTTTCTTCAAATAGAAGGAAAATACAAAAATGAAAATGGAAACATTTACTTAGCAAGTAGTGGAGGCTAAAAGAGAATCAATCAAAAGAGAATGAAATCCAAAAATTGAATTGGAAGAGGAGTGGATCCTCCAAGTAGTGGAGGAGTTATGGAGAACTCTCAAACTTATAATGAGAGCTCGTGGTCATTTGGCTACAAAAGAGGCAAGGGAGAACACTCAAGAACAGAGGAAGAAGGCGTTGAAGTCCCCTTGTAGGTATAGTTCATTTGATTTCAGTCATTTCATTCTCTTCAGAGTCTCATAGACTGTTTAGCTGCATACCAATTTCTTGGTAGCTTGATTGTGAGTCATATCTCTCAATATATGTATCCACTTTGAGTTTAAATATTCGTTGGAAAGCTTATCTTGAGTACTTCCTTTATCAAGAATAGTTTTATCGAATTCTTTATGCTCTATTGTGAGTTATTTAGTTTTTAGTGAAGTCTGAAAATTGAGTGGACAAGCAATCTCTTTTGAGGCAAAGAGTTGTCAAATCAAAACTACTCCAAATTGAGTGTTTGATAGTTCATTTGAAAGCTATTATTGTCTAGTTTGAGTGACCAAAGTCTCAAGTTCATTGCATTCACAATTGGTACCAGTTTTCATTTTAAGGTTCAGCTGTAGATAAAAGTCTTGACCTTAAGAAGGTCTTCTACACTTTTTGTCGCGAATAGGAGAGGAATTCTCCAACAATTGTATCAGAGCATTGGAGTTTGAATAAGAAAAACATTGGAACTGAAGTAAAGCTAAGGAGAAGCCACAAATCAAGGGGGAGCTTCATAAAGTCAAGACAAAGCGCCAAAACACAATTGAGGTAAACTTCAAACTTGAAAGTATTCAATGGCTGATTTAGGACAAGTTGAGAAGCTAGATAAAGATCATTTTCATTCTTGGAGGTACAAAATGACAAATTACCTTAAAGGTAAAGGTTTATTGAGTCTAGTTATTGGAGATGATTCACAATCAGTGGACCTTCAAGATCCTAACATTACTTCAGCACAAAGGAGATAATTTGCTGATTGGGAAGAAAGGAATCAAAGGGTGATGTTCCTCATTTCACGAGTTATTTCTAACACTATGATTTATCATGTGCAAAGCCTAGAGATAACAAAGGAAGTTTGGGAAGCATTGGAGAAGGTGTATGCTACCTCAACAAGGTCTTGGAAGATGAAACTCAAGAATGAGCTCAACAACATGAAGAAAAGCTCAAACCAAAGTATTAGTGAGTATACATTGAGGATCAAGGAGCTTCGAGATCTGGTAGCATCAATTGGATGCAAGATAGAAGAGGAAGACATCATCCAAACATCCCTCATCACAGACATTCTTTATAGAGATCCTCTACCAACATTCGACGAGTGAAGAGAAGTGGAAGCCTCTCATCACAAACATTCTTTATAGAGATCCTCTACCAACATTCGACGAGAGAATACCAAATCTCATGGCTTGAGGAGTGAAGAGAAGTGGAAGCCCCTCATCACAAGCATTCTTTATAGAGATCCTCTACCAACATTCGATGAGATAATACCAAATCTCGTGGCTGAAGAGGTTGTTCAACAAGGAGAAGGCAACAAAGGTAAGGACATCCATAGTCAAATGTTATATGCAGGTCGAGGTAGAGGAAGGAACTCAAGAGGAGGCTCACGAGGAAGAGGAAGAAGCTATAACAACGCAAATTCCAACCAACCTAACTCGAAGGACAACAAGGATAACTCAAATGACAGCACATATGGAAGAGGTTGAGGAAGAAATACAGGAAGAGGTCGAGTTCATCCAATCCTCATAAAGGTATAACATGCTATCATTGTGGTTAAATAGGACATTATGCAAATGATTGTTGGCAAAAGCATGGAAAGCTGAATGGAGGCAACCAAAGGAGCCAAAATAACTATGCAAGTACATCAAGTGAAGGAGACAAGCAAACCATGCTTGCCATGAAACATGAGTACAATAGCCCGACAAGTGATGATAAAAAATGGTTTATAGATTCAAGTTGCAACAACCATATGATATGCCAAGGAGATTTACTCACAAACCTACCAGCTCCAAGTGGAAAAGGATGTGTGGAGACTGGTGATGAAACTCAACACATAATTGAGCATATTGGAGACATCAAGTTTGGAGACAAGAAGGTATTGACTGATGTTCTTCATGTTCCTATTATTGCGAAGAATTTGATTTCAGTAGGAGAAATGGTAGAGAAAGGATATCATGTTATCTTCAATGAAAAAGGATGCATTATAAAGAATCCAAAAGAAGGATTCAAGGTAGTTACTCAAGGAAGGAAAGAAGGTAGGATGTTCACTTTGGATATTCACCAACCACATGGAAAGGTGATGTATATTCAGTTTGGAAACAAAAGGATTACTGAGATTTGTGGCACAAAAGGTTTGGACATATCAACATTCCCAAGCTCAAGGACATAAGCAACCATGAAGTGGTAAGAGGTCTTCTAAGATTCAATGATGTTGGACTACATATGCTTTGTGAAGCATGTCAACTAGGAAAGCAAACTCGATAACCATTCAAGAAGAGCAACTATGTGGCAAGGAATGTCCTCGACTTGATACACACGGATATATGGGGACCATCACAACAAGCATCAGTGGCCGGTAATAGATATTTTGTCACTTTTATTGATGATCATTCAAGCAAAGTATGGATGTTTTGTAATAGATATTTTGTCACTTTTATTGATGATCATTCAAGAAAAGTATGGATGTTTTGCATAAAACAAAAATCAGATGTGTTCTCCATGTTCAAGAGATTTGAAGCACAAGTCGAAAAGGAGACAAAACGCCACGTAAAAACCTTGAGGTTTGATGGAGGAAGATAATATTTCTCCAAATAATTTTCAGATTTTCTTTATGAAAATGGCATCAAGCAACAATTTACATGTAGGTACACGCCTCAATGAAATGGAATAGCTAAAAGGAAAAATAGATATATCACAGAAGTTCCAAGATGCACGCTCAATGAGATGAAGGTGCCACTAAACTATTGGGCTGAAGCAGCTAGTATGGCTGTTTATTTGATGAACAAGTGCACAATAGCTGGAGTGCATAATTTAACTCCCGAGGAGGTTTATTCCGATAAGAAACTTGATCTTACACATCTCAAAGTTTTTGGATGTGTGTGTTATGTTCACATCCTTCAAGAACTAAGAATAAAAATGGAGGCAAA
Organism: Ceratopteris richardii; assembly: GCA_020310875.1. Taxonomy (NCBI): domain Eukaryota; kingdom Viridiplantae; phylum Streptophyta; class Polypodiopsida; order Polypodiales; family Pteridaceae; genus Ceratopteris; species Ceratopteris richardii. The sequence continues at coordinate 126,424,474 of CM035406.1, forward strand.
GTTAGAAAAATGTATTTTCATATTCATCGGAGCAAAAAGGATATAGGTGCTAGAATCCGATGACAAAGGAGCTACGAGTCTCATGAGATGTGGTATTTGATGAGCTAAGACCATGGTTTGGAGACAAAAGAAAAGAGAAAATTCTTGAAGAAGATTGCGAAGATGATGGAGGTGCTATCCAAGAAGAATTTTAGCATACAAGCACTCAAATGTCAAGTCCAGAAGCCTCGACATCACTTGGAGAAAGCTCAAGATGGAACGGGAGACTGAGTCATTCCTCATCACCAACATCAAGTTATGGAAGATTTGAAGTTAAAAGTGCTGCCCAAAATAGTGATTCAAATGCAAGTGAAGACGAGTATGAAGAGGTGATTACACGAAAGAATAAGTTGAACTGGTTGAAGAAGCAATATTCAAAAGGAAATGAAAGGAGGTCTTCAAGAGCAAGGTATCCAATTCAAAGGTTGAGCTATGATAGTTTTATTGCAAAGAATTTTGCAAATATGACACAGGTGGACACAGAAAAGAACCGGATGCATATGAAGAAGCATGTACACAAAAAGAATGGCAGCAAGCTATGCAAGAAGAGATAAAAGCTCTCAAGGACAATCACACATGGGAGCTAGTTCCAAAGGCTGAAGGTATGAAGATATTTCCAAATTAATGGGTGTTTATAATAAAGAGAAATGCTGATGGTTCTCTAGCTAGGCATAAAGCTAGACTAGTAGCAAAAGGATTCAAGCAAGCTAATGGCATTGACTATGAAGAGACTTTCAGCCCGATTGCAAAGATGGGAACTATTAGAACCTTGATTGCAATGAGTGCAACAAGGAGATGGCCATTGTACCAACTTGACATAAAAAATGCTTTTCTTAATTGTGAATTGAAGATAGCTCTATATGGGCTGAAGCAAGCACCACATGCTTGAAACCAAAGATTGGTTGAGTACCTCACAAGGTGTGGGTATAGTCCAAGTAGTGCAAATCCCTCTCTCTACATGAAGAAAGAAGGCAAACATGTATACATCTGCATACATGATGATGTCATCATAACAAGAGTAGGAATACAAGAGAGAAAAAGAAAACTCGGTAAGGAGTTTAAAATTTCAGATCTTGGTGAGTTGAAATATTTTTTAGGCATTGAGAGTCGATGGGAAAGATGGCATCTACTTGATGCAAAGAAAGTACCTGTTGGATATTCTTTTCAGATTCAGAATCAATGAATGCAAACCACTCACTCAACCTATGGACACAAATGTGAAGCTATGCTCAAATGATGGAGATAAGTTACATGATGTAACTACATATAGGAGTATTATAGGTTCATTGATCTATGCTACGATCACCAGACCAGATTTGTGTTATATCATTGGAGTTCCTTCTCAATTTATGAAAGCTCCAATAAGTGAACATTTAAATTCAGCCAAACGAGTGCTAAGATATGTGAAGCACGTGGTCAATCATGCTTTGTTTTATAGATATGATGAAGAATTGCAGGTAAATGGCTTCAGTGAGGCTGATTGGGTTGGTTTGAAGGAAGATAAGAGATCCGCTTCAGGTTATGTGTTCATGATAGGTAGCAAATCTATGACATGGAGCTCGAAGAAGCAACCTACTGTTGCACTATCATCTACAGAAGCTGAATATAGAGGATTAGCCTTTGTAACTTGTGAAGCTATGTGGATTAAGAAGCTCTTGGTTGATCTTGATGTGCACGTAGAGACCATTCCATTTTATGGCGACAATGTGTCAAGCATTCACTTGACAAACAATCCAATGTTTCATGCACAAAGTAAGCACATAGAAGTGCATTATCATTATGTTCGAGGAAAATTTTTGAGCAAGGATGTGGATATAAAGTTCATTAGAACCAATGACCAGGTTGCAGACATGTTTACAAAGTCCTTAGATTCTTCTAAGATAAAGAGGTTCAATGATGAAATCAACTTGTAGGATATGGCTAAAGGTGCAAGCTCATATGTGAGCTTGAGGGGGAGTGTTAAAATAAAGAAGCAAGATCATATATATTTTGAAAAAAGGAATTTCATCAAATAGAAGAAAAATATAAAATTGAAAGATTGAAGCATTTACTTCAGCAAGTAGTGGAGGTCAAAAGGGAATCAATCAAAAGAGAATCAAATCCAAAAACTGAATTGGAAGAGAAGAGTGGCTGCTCAAAGTAGTGGAGGAGTTATGGAGAAGACCTCTCAAACTCATCATGAGAGCTCGTGGTCATTTGGCTACAGAAGAGGCAAAGGAGGACACTCAAGAATAGAGGAAGAAGGCGTTGAAAGTCCCCTTGTAAGTAGTTCATTTGGTTTTAGTCATTTCCTTCTCTTTAGTCTCATAGACTATGTCCAACTCGCATACCAATTTTTGGATAGCCTAATTATGAAAGTCATATCTCTCAATATATGTATCCATCTTTAGAGTTCAAATATTCATTGGAAAGCTCATCTCAAGTTCTTAAGCTGATCTCAAGTTCTTCCTTCATCTAGAATAGTTTTATCAAATTTTGTATGATTTGTGAGTTATTCAATTTTTAGTGAAGTCCAGTTTTCAGCCTAACTAAGTGGACATGCTGCTAACTAAGTGGACAGGCAGCCTGTTTTGAGGCAAAGAGTCGTCGAACCAAAACTACTCCAAATTGAGTTTTTGATAGCATATTTGAAAGCTATTAGTGTCTCGTTTAAGTGACCAAAGTCTCAAGTTCATTTCATTCTTTGGGTGGTACCAGTTTTCATTTTAAGATTCAGCTATAGGTAAAAGTCTTGATCCAAAGAAGGTCTTCTACACTTTTTGCTGCGAATAGGAGAGGAATTCTCCAATAACCTAAAGGTTTTAAACATGCCACTTTTAGAAATGATTCGAGATCAATTTTCAAATATATTTGATCATTTGAAAAATATTTATAGTCCTTGTTTACAAGTGCAAACATAAGTTGGATATTTATGCACCTAAGACCATGGAGAATTGACCTAAAAATTTTTGAACGTGCCATTTTTGGAAAGGATTTGAGATCAATTTTCAAACATATTTGATCCTAGGGAAAATATTTATAGTCCTTATTTACAAGTGAAAATATAAGTTGGATTTTTATGCACCTAAGACCAGGAAGAATGGTAAGTGTCATAAAGTGACATGCAAGAGATGGTTGAGCTTGTAGTTTCTAATAATCACTCTCATGCTAGTTAGATAATCGAATCTACCTTGCGTGTATGGATTTTCTCTCACCAAGAGTATATTCTTGAGCTTTTTATGCTAAACTTTGTTGTTTTGTAGAAGTGGCACTTTGGGGAGAAGTTCATGATTTCAAAAATTCCTTCAATGGAGTGCCCTGCTCATGTGCCAAAGAGACATGATCCACCAAAAGTCTACTCAAACATGTAGGGCATTGATTTAATAGCACATGCACGGTTTCTATGGTAGGCCAATATAACACCTAAGCATTCTATGTTTTGCAATGTTTGTCACTTAGAGTAGTGATGGCCTAATAGTCATACATGTGCTTGTTGTAACAAGATTTTTCTGCTCTCCATCATCTATACATGCTTCTTGCTAACAAATAATATCATTGTGATATCACATCTCCTTCATTTGTCTTGTCCCTACATGCTTCGTACTAACAACTAATATCATTGTGATCGAGTCACATCTCCTAATTGGTCTTGACATGTTTATGCAAGGGTCCAAAAGTCAAGATAGGTACAAGGGTTTTAGCCCAATTAAGAACTACTTCTAGGTTGAAGAGAAGCATTATGAAGTTCATCAAGCAGACCTTGTAGGGATTTGCCTGAAGTGAGTTACGAAAGGTGACACCAGCAAGCCGTCTTCCATTGGTCTTATGGGGCTATATGACTACTTGGTTGTAGTCTAAAAATCTATCAATGAATCTATAGACCTTCTTGCAAGTGACCTGACCCATTGTAACAAATGATTTGTGATAGGAAATAGATAATGTTGTGAATTATTTTTTGCATTAACTTTCTTCGAGTTAATACAAACACAACTTTTCATTCTTCTTGGGCACAACTACAATGGGGGATACCCATTTGGTATGCTCAATGTCACATAAATCAAACTTCTTTCAATCTATCTATTGCTTCCTTAATCTTGGAAGCATATTTATCATTATACTTGTATGGTCTTTGCTTTGTGGGTTTTGCATCTAGATTCATAGGTATCTTATGGGACCAAATCTCTTGATCTACCACTTTCAAGTCCTTATACGTCCATGTGAATATGTCTCAATATTCTAGTAATAGAGCTATCAAATCTTCCTCCTTATTAGCTCTTAATCATCACTTATGTATGTGCAGTTTTTTGCTTCTATTGTTAGTAGTACTTTCTTCGTTCTTTCTTTATTATCATATGCTTCTCCTATCAAGGCCTCTCTTTTCATCACTCTCATGAGGAGTTTCTGACCATCAATCTCATACTTCTTGAAGTTTTTTTGTTACTTCCAACAATGAATTTTCATCTCCATAAGAGGGTTTCTTACTCTTTCTTCTTCTTCTTCTTCTTCTTCTTTTTCTTCTTCTTCTTCTTCTTCTTCTTTTATCCTCTTACTTTAGGGTTTATGGTTTCTTCACTCATGAAATCCATCCTTTGGATCCTTGGCTCCTATAAGATACAAATATTCCACTTCAAGTTCACTAGATGTGTCTCACCTAATGGATTCTTCTTCTTCTATTGTGTTTTCTTCATGTGCCAATAGTTTTCACATGAATAAAGATACATTGTAACCATCCTCATCACAATGAGGGTTCCACTATTCTTCATTGACAATTATATCCATGGTCTCAAGTTTTTTTGCCCAATATTGAGGCTCAAATTCCTTGTTTGGAAATATTATCAATGCCCGATGATATGAGTCTTCTACAAGCTGTTTAATATCCTTTGATGTTCTTGGTTCAATGGCAACGAGGTGCATAAGTGGGTATCATCATGGATCCTTGATGGATCTTAAATATTCATAGAGTGTGTTATTATTGAGTCCCTTGCCTCATATGGATAAGAAAGTTCTTCCTATAATCATATCATAAATGCTGGATTTCCCAAAATCATGTATGGAACAGGTATGCTCAAACTCCACACCACAAGTGGTGACTGTGATCCCTTCTAGCAATCCTAATGGATCTTTGATATGGCCATTTGAACCTTCATTTGTGTGGGTCTCAAGGCTAGTCTGCTCCATTGTATCCATCACGATGTGGTACCAATAGAAATACCTTTGCTTGAATCTATGATTTCTTTGGTGGTGTAACCCTTGTAGGCTATGGAAATATAAGTGTTAACTTCTTCACCTTCGCTCATGTCTCCTACTTGGTTTATTGAGATCTTTGGTACCTTTCCTGGTCTTATGTTAGATCAGAGGGATTCAAGTTCTAGAGGTTGATTCGCTTCAGAGCTCTTCTAAAGTGAGATGATATTTCACTTTAGTGTTTTTGAAAGTATTAGTGTTTCTCAAAGTATTGTGTTTCTAGGTATGATCAAAACTTCCTTTCTCACCAACACTATGGGTGCCCTCATTTGAAATGATCAAGATTCCCATGATCTATTGAATTGAGGTAACCCATATAAGGAATTAGACTCAAAGTCTGACCCTCGTTGTCAAGGTTCTATCTGATCTCCATATAGAGATGGAATGTCTTGGCTTGAATGGGTAGGGGCATTGGCAGTTAAGGAGGACTAACACATGTGATAGTCAACAGAGTGGCCTAGGTGGACTTACACGTCAATGAGGCCTAAGGCAAATGATTCAAAGAAAAGAGTCCAAGAGAGAAGATGAAGGATGAATAAGGATACAAGCGACTGAATGAAGACCCGAAAATTAGGCCTATCATTTTTTTGGAAGATGATTCCCTTTGAAATAGTGATTCTTATCATTACATCCCATTGTAAATCCCAACCGAAGAGTCCTCGAGCTTGAGGAGTATTAGATGCACCCATGTATCAATTTCCATAATTTTTACAACTCATTTGAACCCCCAAATTAGCTTAGGGACTTAATTTTTAACTAGGTTGAACACTAGGTCTGAATAGAGCCAAAACTAGTCAGAAAACTATAAAAAGAGCTAGAAGGATAATTTTTGAGATTGGCTTGTTGGAGAATGAATCAATTTTAGAATATTGTAAACTTGTTTTGGATAATCAGAGATTCCATTGTCTCCGCTCTTACCATGTATGCACGTGTGTTTGTGTATGTGTGTGCATGTTAGTGTGCTTCTCACTCACGCACTCATGTGATCACTTGCTCATGGTCATCATACCACCCTCATGTCTCCAGGGATTGACAATTATGAGGTGAATCTCCTCAAGTTGGTGCTTGCCATTGTGCTAGAGTGACATGAAATTTGGCACCATAGTCAAGGATCAAGATTTGAGGACAAGCATGTGATGGTAGTAGAGAATTGACATTGGAATCATAGCTATATTTCTTATCTTTTACCTTTTTACTTCCTTCCTCATCATCCCTACCATCCCTAGTCACTCCCCAGGTCCATTTCCATCTTTGTGAAAAAATTATGTTTTTTGGTCATATCCCCACTCCATTGCATTCCCTTCAGTTCACTTGTGAGAGCAAGAGAGAGAAAGAGAGAGTGAGAGAGATCTTGTGTGTTGTGTAGGAGACCACATGGCCAATGTTTGCCCAACCATGACTCAAACTCAAGGGAATCCTAATAACCAATACTGCACAATAGAGAGAAGATACACTAACCATATGGTGCAAGATTGCCCATACAACAAACAAGTGGTTAGACAAAATTACCAACAACCATATCAACAACCAGGGAGATTCCACAACCCATATCAACAACCACCATACTTTAGGCTCTAGCAACCTTATCAACCCCACTACCAAGCTTAGCAAAGACCTCAACCTAAGCTAGGCAACAACCTCCATCCCCTACCAATGTTATTCTAGTCAAGTATGCTTCGACAATGTTATTCTAGTTAAGTATGCCTCGGGAGAGGATAACTTGAGCAGAGCCCTAGTGCTTGCACCTTTGCTAGTTTTAAAAAGTGATCCTAATGCTCAAAGCTTTGACTCGACACGATAGCCCTCAAGCTTACTACATCGATTCACCTGAGCATAATGAGATCTATCCATATAAAACCCAAGTAAACCAAGTTGGGAACCTGAATACTCAAACATGATGTATGAAAATCCTAAACCCAGACCCCAACCAAGGCAGATGAGAGCCCAAGAACCTAGAGGGCCATGTTATAGATGTTAGGGTGATCATTTTATTTATGATTGTATGCTTCCTCCATCTAGACCATCCCAATCAATGACCATTCACGGCTTTTTCCATATTGTGGTAAGGAACACATCTTAAGAGACTACCCAAAGAATCCGGCCACTATTCAAAAGGTTGGCTTGGTTGTGGGCTCTAATGGAAGTGTGACAACTACAACCCCCATGCAAGTAGTAACTAGAGCTCATATGCTACGACAAACTCAAGGGTTGGGTCAACAAAAGAATCCAGAAGCCAATGAGACAAAGAGCATGACTAAGAGAGAATGAGAGCTTGGAAGAATAGCCCTGAAAGAATGAAAAGACAATGGGCAAGAAAGATGAGTGAACTAGAAGAGAGCTTAAGGGAAACAAAAGAAAAGTTGATAGAGATTGCATCCCACACACACTTGCAAACCCCATCTTCCTTATCGCACCAAAACCATTCCCTTGGTGGTGGTAGAGGAAGATCAATCCTAGTAGACCCCACCCTACAAGATTTAGACATGATATTCAAGCCATAGTAGGCCAAAATTCAAGAAGGACCGAATGTGGTAGAGCTAGATAAGTGTTATCCTCGAGCCGACCTAGAAATCAAAAGGACCAAGCTTTGTGCAAAAATGGTAGAACTAGCCAAAATTCAAGAAGGACCGAATGTGGCAGAGCTAGATAAGTGTTATCTCATAGTTGACCTAGAAATTGAAAGGACCAAGCCTAGAGCCAACCTAGAAATTGAAAGGACCAAGCTTTGTGCAAAAATGGTAGAATTGAACAAGCTTAAGCCATGTTTGATGTAAGCCATGTTTGATGTAAGCCATGTTTGATGTAAGCCATCTTTTCAATCACATGAGCTTAGCACAGACCCACTTACATTATGAAGGATTGTTGGAGAGATTTGAAAGGATGATAGCCAAACGTAGGAAGTTTACTACACCAAAGACCCAACATAGTGGAAGTAAGAAGCTAAGCTTACCACCCAAAGAGGCCTATGTTCCTAACTCTACGAGTGACATAGTTTCTTCCTCTGTAAATAAGTTCTCCCAAGAGTCCTTGAGAGAAATTCAAGAGGAGAAATGGGCCAAGGAGAGCAAGAACCCCCCCTCCCATTGAGATAGTGGAAGATCTTCATGATCAATTCCCTCAAGACATTCCATGTATCTATGGAGAGAAGGAAGATGTGCAATCTACCTCATTTCACAAGCCCATGAGATTCTAAGTCTATTCACATGAGATCCCCCACAGTCATGGTAAGGAGCAAGGACTGAATTATACTCAAGAATATAGACATAATAAAGAATGTGAAGAGATGGATAGGTATGTGCTTGAAGATGAAGAGGTGTTGCAAAATCCTTGATCTACACCAGCCAAATGAACTCCAAGAGTATATGGTGGGCCCTTTTAGCTTGCCAATGGATGTATTAGACACCTTATGTACCTTGGAAGATCACTCTCAAAAAGATAGATCAAAACAGATAAGTTGGAGTTAGCTCAGAGGTGAAAACTTGCTATTCTTGGTTCATACACCTGTCCAGTGTTTTACATAATTCTCTGAGCACAGCAGCAATTAGCTTAATTCCTCTTGGGGAAGTCTAGGTAGCTTAAAGAGCTAACTTTCAAGAGTAATCTCATCAAAAATAACAAAGCACACACTGAGAATGAGTTTTAACAAGTGATGACATCATCCCGATTTTCACGGGCTGCTACAGAAATAGACCAGTGAGCAGAAAAATCACCATAACTCAAAATGTAAAAATCCAATGATTATGAAAATTTGTATGGTTATACTAGACAGTAAGCTGAATCCAACAAGCTTTAAATCACTGAATGTGGATAAGTAACCACTGAGAAACACCTCTGACAAGATGAGTGAAAAAGTCGGGTACCTGACAGAGAGGTGAAGATGAACAGACCCTGTTGACTTCAAATGAACATAACTGAAGATTGCAACATCAAAATGACATGAAAATTTATGAGCATATAGTAGACTTATAGAGCTAACGTTACCAAGTTAAATCACTGAAAATGATGCACCAAGCTCAGAGAAAACATCTCTGCAAGATGACTGAGAAAACTGAGAGTAATGGTAGTGAGTAGTACACTTCACAAGAACATGGAAAGATGAAACCAAATAATCATGAAAATGAAAGTATATTTCTTGTACAATACAATGACTTACTGATACATATGTGTGCCTTGTAATCACACCTTGATATGGCATAAAGCTCAGCTCTTGGAGGTCTTCACATAGGTCTCTCTAACCACGACTAAAACTGCCATCTATTTATAGTTGAGTTTGGGAGGCTAACTTCCCTCAATCACTCTCCAATCAATCAATGATTGATTTGATTCTCTACCTACCACAAATCACGAATTCGTGGCTCCTCTTTCCATTCTTGATCAAGTGGACTCAACCACTTAAGATTCTCTTACTTTTACATTAAGTAAACTCTTCAAAAGTTACAAGAGGTAGTTCACAAGTGAACTTTACATAGTCTTCTTTTTAAAACTTCTTCTAAGACTTTGTGAGACTCAAGCCAATACTTAGGCTTGTCATAGACTTGCTCCAACAGCTCCCCCTCAAGCCAAGTATGCTTGAGGTCTTCAATCTTCCAAGATTACCTGCAAACCTATCATAGCCTTGAATTTGCAAAGCTTTGTACCATCCAATGCTTTGGTTAGAATATCTGCACATTGTTGATGAGTGGACACATATGATATTTGAATCTCTTTGCTTAGAACCTTCTCTCGTACATAGTGATAATGAACTTCAATATGTTTAGTCCTTGCATGAAAAATAGGATTAGCAGCCAAATGAATAGAACTCATATTGTCACCAAAAATAGTTGGAGTTCCAAACTCCAATCCAAGATCTTTGAACAATGTCTTCATCCACATAGCTTCTTGTGTAGCTATGGCAAGACCTCTATATTCAGCTTCAGTAGAAGAGAGAGCAACTGTGGGTTGCTTCTTGGATGACCATGAAATAAGCTTTGAACCTGCAAAGGTAAGATAACCTGAAGTGCTCCTTCTATCTTCCTGGGAGCCAGCCCAATCTGCATCAGAAAATAGCTTCAAACCTAAATCAGATACATAAGGATAATAAAGTCCTTCATTTATGGTTCCTTTGAGATACTTGAGAATCCTTTTGGCAGCATCCATATGTGGTTTCCTTGGTGTGTGCATAAATTGACTTAACACACACTATAACATATATCTACTCTTGTCAATGTGGCATAGTTGAGACTACCCACTAGACTTTGAAATGATGTGATGTCCTCTATGAGTTCACCTTCATGTGAGCTCAATTTGTGATTGACCTCCATTGGAGTACCTGCAATCTTACAATCTTGCATCTTGAATTTTGCCAACATGTCCTTAATGTACTTTCTGTGAGTGAGAAACAAACCATGATCTTTGTAGACAACTTCCAAACCTAGGAAGTAGGTAAGTGAACCCAAATCACTTATCTTGAACTCTTCTCTCATCTGATCTTTGATCTTCTTCATACCATCTGCATCATTTCCTGTCAATATAATATCATCTACATATACACATAGGTAGATGACCTCAGAATTACTCTTTTTAATAAAGAGTGAAGGATCTGCCTTGCTTGGTTGAAAGCCTTTGCCCTGCAAGAATGAAACAAGCCTGAAATTCCAAGCTCTTGGAGCTTGCTTGAGACCATACAATGCTTTGTTAAGTTTACACACATAATCATGATAAACTTGGTTCTCAAAACCAGGTGGTTGTGCCATATATACCTCTTCTGTTATCCAACCATTCAAGAATGCATTCTTTACAAAATTCTTGGAAGAGGCAATACTAAGCAAAACCCTAATAGTAGGCATCTTTGCCACAGGAGAGAAGGTCTCCTCATAATCAATTCCCTCAGTTTGTGCAAAGCCTTTTGCTACAAGCCTTGCCTTATACCTGTTAATGGAACCATCAGAATTCTTCTTGAGTTTATAGACCCATCTTGAGCCTATTACCTTCATGGATGAAGTCTTGGGCACCAAATCCCAAGTGTTGTTTTCCTCAAGTGCTTCAATCTCTTCCTTCATTGCATGCTTCCATTCTGTTTTTGCTTTGGCCTCTTCAAATGATGATGGCTCCTCTTGGTTTATGTCCTGTGCTATGTAGATAGAATGTTTAGTTACTAATGAGGTGTCAAACCCATACCTTTCTGGTTTTTTCTTTTCCCTCATAGATCTTCTTAGGCCATGATGTGATGATTTTGCTTCATGTCCAAGTTCCTGCAATTTTGCTTTACCTTTAGACTTCCATGCTTTGATCTTTTCCATGTGAGATTCTTCATCATCCTCTGAGGTGTCTTGTTCTTCAATCTTTGATTGTTCTCTACCAAGCTTTGGAAAATCTTCTTCAAGATCATATGGTAAATTGATCTTCCTGCATGAATCTTCATACCATGAATTGTTCTCATAAAAAACTACATCTCTGCTTACCAAGAATCCTTTGTTGGTAGGGTTGTATAACCTGTAGCCCTTTTGATTGTTGTCATATCCAATAAATACACACCTTTCTGCCTTTGGATCCATCTTGCCTCTAACCTGTGAAGGAACATGAGCAAAAGCAATACATCCAAAAATTTTACAATGATCTAAGCTTGGTCTTCTTCCATTCCAAGCCTCATATGGAGTCATCCCATCAAGGGATTTTGAAGGCAACCTGTTAATCAAGTAAGTAGCTGTAGATACAGCCTCAGCCCATAAGTAATTAGGTAAATGCTTTTCATTTAACATAGACCTTGCAGCTTCAACAATTGTCCTATTCCTCCTTTCTGCCACTCCATTTTGCTCAGGAGTGTACCTTGTAGTTACCTCTCTTTTGATTCCTCTTTCTTGAAGAAAAGAATCAAACTCATGGGAGAAGTATTCTCCCCCTCCATCTGACCTTAGCCTTTTTAGTGATTTACCTGTTTGATTCTCCACAAGAGCCAAATATCTTTTGAAACATGAAAAAACTTCATCTTTGTGTTTCATAAAGAATAGGATAGTCCATCTGCTGCAATCATCAATAAAGGAAACATAATACCTTGATCCAGATATTGAAGCTTCCTTGCTAGGTCCCCATACATCTGTATGAACCAACTCCAAGAGATCTCCATGCATATAACCTTTCTTCATGAATGGTAACCTGTGAGACTTTCCAAATTGACATGCACTACACTTATAAATCATATGTTGTTTTGACAAATTAGGAAGTCCAAGTACACTTTGGTCCCTGCAGATTTGCTTTAATGACCTTTCACCAATATGTGCTAACCTTTTGTGCCATACTTCCAATTCTGTGAGTGTCTGACTACCATAATTAAAGAGAGCAATGTTTCTAGTGTCCTGTAATTCAAATGTGAAAAATCTACCTGTCTTTTCACCTTTTGCAATTCTTCTGAATCCTTGACTTGGATCTTCAACAAATGCTCCTGCTTTTGTGAACCTGACTTGCAACCCTTTCTCTACTATCTGCCCAACACTTATCAAATTCTTTGTAATGGTAGGGACATAGAGTACCTTACTGAGTAGGTTGATGTTTCCATCAGGTGCTTTGACATTGCCTATTTTCTCCACAGGATGTTTTGTATCATCTCCTGTTTGTACCTCATGCTTATTCCTTGGATCTTCTAAATCTGATAGGAGTGCCACATTTCCTGCCACATGATTTGAACAACCTGAATCTATGTAGAAAACATGCTCATCAGATTTACCTTGTGGCATAGCTATGTTCATGATCAATAATGAATCCTCTTTGTTTGAGTCTTCTGTGTAGTTATTGTAGTCTCTCCTTCCTTTGTAGCCTCTTTGATAGTTTGAATGATTGTAGTTGTTGTAGTTGCCATGGTAGTTGTTGAACCTTCCTCTTGAGTAGCCATAACTTCCTCTATTGTATCCTCTGCCTCTTTGATTCCTGGAATTCCTAAAGCAATTTTCAGTTGTATGATTAGTTAATCCACAAATAGAACATGAGTTGGAGTCTTGGGATCTCCCCCTGCCTTGTCTACCTCCTCTTCCTCTACCTCTGCCATGTCTTCCTCTACCTGCATAGTTAGCTTGATATGTACCTGCTTCATCATCCACTTTCTTTGCCTTTCCTTTGTTATCTTTAGACTTGCTTTTATCCGTGTATAAAGCTGAAGATTGATTACCTTTAGAGCTTTCTCCATTTTTGATAAGCTTTGCCTCTTGAGTAAGTAGTTGTCCAATGAGTGTGTTGAAATCAGGTACATGCATGTCCATGTACAAATCCATAGCTGTGGTGAATGCTTCCCACTTATCATCTGCCTTCAAGCCATTGATGACCTGCCTTACAATTTGCTCTTCATCTATTACCTCTCCAATGCTTCCCAACTGATCCGCTATGTCCTTGAGCTTTGTGACAAAATCAGTCACATTTTGTTTGGGAGCCTTCTTGAGAGTTGTGAAATCCAGCCATAGTTGATGCTTCCTAGCTTTGGTACTTGAAGAAAAGAAAGCTTCACCTGCATCCCACACTTCCTGAGATGTCTTACAACTTCTAATGTGAGGCAACAAAAAATCTGAGATAGAGTTGAGGAGATAAGACCTTGCAAGTGCATCCTTGGAGCACCATGTGCTCAATCTTTCTTGTTCTTCTTGTGTTGGTTGACTTTTGTTCCTGAAACTTGGCATAACTTCATCTCCAACCACATAACCATATAAACTTCTACCTTGGAGATAAGCTTCCATCCTTAATGACCAAGCTAAGTAGTTACCTCTGTCCAATTTGTCAATTGATGAAGGAAATCCATCTGCCATGTTGTCCAACCTTGCTCTGATACCACTGTGAAGAGATGGATAGGTATGTGCTTGAAGATGAAGAGGTGTTGCAAAATCCTTGATCTACACCAGCCAAATGAACTCCAGGAGTATATGGTGGGCCCTTTTAGCTTGCCAATGGATGTATTAGACACCTTATGTACCTTGGAAGATCACTCTCAAAAAGATAGATCAAAACAGATAAGTTGGAGTCAGCTCAGAGGTGAAAACTTGCTATTCTTGGTTCATACACCTGTCCAGTGTTTTACATAATTCTCTGAGCACAGCAGCAATTAGCTTAATTCCTCTTGGGGAAGTCTAGGTAGCTTAAAGATCTAACTTTCAAGAGTAATCTCATCAAAAATAACAAAGCACACACTGAGAATGAGTTTTAACAAGTGATGATATCATCCCGATTTTCACGGGCTGCTATAGAAATAGACCAGTGAGCAGAAAAATCACCATAACTCAAAATGTAGAAATCCAATGATTATGAAAATTTGTATGGTTATACTAGACAGTAAGCTGAATCCAACAAGCTTTAAATCACTGAATTTGGATAAGTAACCACTGAGAAACACCTCTGACAAGATGAGTGAAAAAGTCGGGTACCTGACAGAGAGGTGAAGATGAACAGACCCTGTTGACTTCAAATGAACATAACTGAATATTGCAACATCCAAATGACATGAAAATTTATGAGCATATAGTAGACTTGTAGAGCTAACTTTACCAAGTTAAATCACTGAAAATGATGCACCAAGCTCAGAGAAAACATCTCTGCAAGCTGACTGAGAAAACTGAGAGTAATGGTAGTGAGTAGTACACTTCACAAGAACATGGAAAGATGAAACCAAATAATCATGAAAATGAAAGTATATTTCTTGTACAATACAATGACTTACTGATACATATGTGTGCCTTGTAATCACACCTTGATATGGCATAAAGCTCAGCTCTTGGAGGTCTTCACATAGGTCTCTCTAACCATGACTAAAACTGCCATCTATTTATAGTTGAGTTTGGGAGGCTAACTTCCCTCAATCACTCTCCAATCAATCAATGATTGATTTGATTCTCTACCTACCACAAATCACGAATTCGTGGCTCCTCTTTCCATTCTTGATCAAGTGGACTCAACCACTTAAGATTCTCTTACTTTTACATTAAGTAAACTCTTCAAAAGTTACAAGAGGTAGTTCACAAGTGAACTTTACATAGTCTTCTTTTTAAAACTTCTTCTAAGACTTTGTGAGACTCAAGCCAATACTTAGGTTTGTCATAGACTTGCTCCAACAAAGAACACTAAAGTGTTGTTCCACCTCATCTTAGAAGAGCTACTCAAGATTAAACCTGAATTATGGAAGCACATAGCTAATCAAGTGCCAAAGGTAGTTAAATTACACTCTCAATTAGGGTCACACAAGATTGTGCCAAAGATACCCTTGGATAAGATAGGAGACATGAGCAAAGGAGAAGAAGGAAATATATATCTTCCCATCACTTATTAGGGTTACACAATCAAAGTGATTTTAGACTTAGGTGTAGGAGTTGTGATTGATACTACCTCCCTATGGAAGTGTTGGGGCAAGCCAACACTCAGGATGAAGTTGCAAATGGAAAATGGACACATTGAGAAACCCCTAGGGTTGCTAGAAGGGATAACTCTAACCATGTGTGGCATGGAGTTTGAATATACATTCATCATATGTGGCTTTTGTAAGAAGCATGTGTATGAGATGAATTTGGGTAGACCTTTCATGAGATAGTTGTAGATATTGTAGGATTGGGGAATTAATTCCTTGTACTTACAACACGTAGCTGTCACAACTAAAGTCGATCTCAAGGACTACTCTCATAGAGATGTACCCCCCTTGCAATGGAACCTATACCATAGAACCTCATATGACACGGAGTCAGTGCATTCCATAGGATCAGGATCTGCATGGATGCATGAAGACACTCATCTATGGATGTGTAAAGTTGTAGTATAGGAAGAGAAAAGAGTGACATCTAGAAGTGTAGGTGCTAATAAGAATCCTTGACTAGTTCAAGACCAAGCCTATGCACCTATGGTGTTTTCTGATGAAGAAGCTAAACTGCATGGTTTGGCATAGATTCTAGCCATAATGGACATAGCGGTCAATAAAGAGTAGTGGACCCCCCATTGAGATGAGGATGGCTTTTTTATTTAAATTTCTACTATAGAACCACTCATGTGTGATTCTGTTATATAAGAACATGAGCAAAGCACAATTGAACTGAAGGAGATTAATGATGAGGACAAAGAATCGATCCTCATGGAGCCTTTCTGTGCTTAAAAAGAAGAGTATCTGTACTTCATAGATGCTAGATTCAAGAGCATGAAAGAAACAATAATCGAGAAGAGAGGCTGATAGAAACAAAGGACGATCAAAGTAAGAATACAAAACGAGAGAAACCTATCACCTTGTAGGCAGGGAATGAAGTAATATTTGAAGTGCCAGAGCACTTTAGAAAATAGGAGATAGAAGATCGAAAGGTCATGATACGAATGCCTAACAGAGAAGCTCTCGTAGTAGTGGCCTATGAAAATAAAGAGGGGACTAAAAATATCATAGTGACCATAGAGGAGGGTGAAGATAGATGCACATATGTAGGGCACAATTTAAAAAAAGAAGAAGAAAAAGAGTTTACTTCATTACTAAGGAAATATAGAGATGTATTCACATGGATTTATATGTACTTGAAAGAAGTAGACCTGTATATCTGCTCTCACCAAATTTCCGTTTCCTTAGAAGCCACACCCACCAAGCAAAAACATTACACTTACAATGATAATTATGCAGCCAAAATCAAGGAAGAAATAGACTTTTAAAGTTAACGCAGCTACCTTACAAGATAGTTATGCTTCCTATCACTAAACATCTTTTAGATCATGTGGCAAGGAAGGAAGTATAAATTTTCCTTGATGGATTCTCAGGTTACAATCAAGTAGCCATTTCCCTTGAAGACCAACACAAGATGTCATTTTCCACAGAATGGGGAATCTTTGTATTTCATGTGATGCCATTTAGGCTCACCAATGCTCTTGCTACATTCCAAAGGCTGATGTGTCATGTGTTTAAGGAATTCTTTAGAAAGAACTAAGAGGGCTATGTTGATGCTTTGTGCACTTATTCCAACAATAGACAAACACATATCCTTGAATTGAGAGAAATCTTTGACAAATGTAGAGAATACCAAGTTTGCTTGAACCCAAAAAAGTGTGTTTTCATGGTCAAGCAAGTCAAGATTCTAGGACACATATGGGATATCTATTGATGAAGATAAGGTTAGATCTATTGTGGAGCTACATAGACCAAAGAATTTCAAGTAAGCACAAGCTTTCATGGGACACAATGGATATTACTAATGCTTTATCCACATGTATGCAAAGCCCTTGTACAACCTTCTAGCTAACTTTGAGTGGAATGAAGAGTGCAAGAACTCTTTTAATGATCTTAAGCAAGGATTGTGTTCAACACCAATTTTGAACACATCAGATTGGACTAAGCCATTCCATGTTTAGGTGGATGCTTCCAACTCTCATACATGCTAGCACAACCTATGGCTGAAAGGAACAATATTGATCTTCCCATTGCCTATGCAAGTACATAGTTGAATGAAGCAAAACAAAAGTACACCACCATAGAACGAGAAGGATTAGGTATGCTCTATGCAATTGAGAAGCTTAGATATTTGCTTGCAAATAATTTTATTTTTTTTACAGATCATCAAGCATTACTATACCTTGTAAAGAAACCTTACACTACAAACATAGTAGTAAGATGGTTTCTCTTACTAATGGAATATGATTTTGAGGTAGTTGTTAGGAAAGGAAAGACTCACCTTAGGGCGGATCACCTTTCTGCAGTTTCTTCAGGAGAATCCCCACATAGAGTATCAAATGAACTTCTTGATGCTTATTTGTTCAACTTGGAAGTAGTGCCTAATTGGGCTAAAATTATGGTGCCTATTATTACTTTTGGACCCAAGCATCCCATAATCAAAGCAATGGCTAAAGAAGTGGTGAAATCTCAAAAGTATCATATAATGGCACAAAGTATATACAAGAATATTGGTCAAGGGATTTTAGCATGTTGTGTGGAAGAAGAAGAACATAATAAATGGTTGCAATTAGCACATGTAGGTGCATTAGAGCAACACAATTCAAAATACTGAACCCTAAAGACTCTGAAGATATTAGGTGTGTATCGGCCAAAGATGGAAGCAGATGTCTATCAGATGTGTAAGAATTGTCCAACATGTATTAGTAGACCCCCTTAGTGGAACATGCTTCTTTGTATCAAGTGTCATTTGACTTTTGATGAAAGCATTTCCTCCAGAGATGACTTTAGCAAGGAAGAGGAGCCTAGAGCAAGAGGCCCAAGATTATGCTCTTGTTGGAGATAATCTATACATGCAAGGACAAGATGGCTATCTACAAATGTATGTCCAAGAAAGTGAATATCTCAAGATCTTAGAATTTAGTGATCAAAAAAATTTTGTTCTCAAGTCTTTGGTGGCCAACCCTTCATATGGATGCTCATACCTATGTGAAGAGGTGTGATGTATGTCAAAGAACTTAGTATTTGATACGTAAGGATGAGATGCCACTAAGACCCATGATGGGAGGACGTGCATTCTCCAAGCAAGGAATAGCCTTCATTGTTCCTATTAATCCCCAACCAAGAGTTCACATGTTGAGTATATCATTGTCGCAATGGAATATCTAACCAAATGGGTGGAAGTAAAAGCAACGAGGAAGAACAACACACAAATAATGGCAAACTTTTTATTCGAGAACATATTTACTAGATATGGCTTACCGATAGAGTTGGTAAGTGATCGTGATACCCACTTTTTGAATGAATTCATCGAGTACTTGTTACAAGAATTCATGGTTATTCACAAAAATTCATCCATGTATCATCCACAAGCCCATAGACAATTGAAGAGCACCAATAAGCTCATATGCACTGTTTTTTACCAAGCTCCTGACTAACAAACATTTTGCCATTGAAACAAATAATTGCATCATGTTGTTTGTGCATACAGAGTGTCCTATAAAATGATACTCAACACCACTTCCTTTTAGATGGTGTTTGGTCAGAATTCCGCTCTACCCTTAGACTTCTTGATACCTACATTGAAGTTAGCCCAAGAGTATCAGTGGACGGGCCATGAGCTATCTTCTAGGATCTTTGATTTAGAATGATTGGGAGAAACTCGATTGAAAGTAGCTTCTGGGATATATGCAGCTAAGAAAAAGTAAAAGACATACTTTGATGCACATATCAAGGATAAAGGCATGAAAGCAAGAGATCTTATCTTGGTATTTACACTAAACCAACATGCTCCAAAGTTGGAGAAATGTGGCTAAAGACCCATGATCATCAACCAAATATCAATAAGTAGAGTTTTCAAGTTACCTACTAAGTGAAATATAATCCAGTTACATTAGTGGTCGTAGAGTGAAACTTTACCAAGAACCTTTGATGAAAGAAATTTTAAGTCTACTCAACTTTGCAAAGAATCACAAAGAAGAAGAGAAATGAATTCTAGAAGAAGCTCAGGTAACGGCCTTAGAGTATTAGCATCCAAAGTATGAAGTCAAGGAGACAAGGTAGAGATCATCCTAGGCAAATTAATCATGAGGCACCAAGGTATCATATGGCAATGTGCCAAACCAAAAGGGCTACCTTTCACCATATAATTGATAGACATCCTTTCATAACTATAGAAGTAGTACAAGGTGTGGGTGCAAAGACTATCAAGGCCTTGATTGACTCAGGTGCATCCACTAGTGTTGTTAGACTTTCTTGTTGTCAAGTCATGGAATTGAGCATCAATCCTTGTTGGAGTTTGAGGTATGCGAAAGGATGCGAATAACACAAGGAAGAAGAAGAAGCTTGGAGCACAACACACAATACTAAATGTATTACCAAGTGAATGTACAAAGATAAGTGACACGTTAGGGTTATATGCATATATACAAACTGGGGGGAAAGACCCTCCTAAAGAGGGAAAAAGTGCCTCGGCGGTTCTAAATGTGTTCACACATCACTACCAAAATATATCAATGAATCCTCCTTATGAGTGATGCAGTGAGCAAGGAGTAGGCACTTCATGTATAAGGAAGTGCCAAGCTATGTGAACAGAGATCAATCCACAAAAGGAAGTAAGCCCAAAGCTCTGTGGAAAGCTTCAAATTTCTTTTGAGGCAGAGCCTTTGTGAAAAGATATGCAATGTTTTCGTGTGTGGACACATATGCCAAACTAATCTCTCCAGTAGAGAACCTCTCCCTAACATAGTGATAATGCACCTCAATGTGGTTTGTGCGAGCATGGAGCACAGGGTTTCTCACAGCTACAATGAGCTCTTACTGTCTATGAAGATGGTGATGGCAAAAGACTAGCCAACACCCAAATCAACCAAAAGGCATCTGAGCCACACACACTCAATAGTCACTATGAAAGCTTCCCTATACTCATCCTCACAACTACAAGAGGCCATAGTAGGGCGCTTCTTGCTCAACCAAGATATGCATGAGCTACCAAGCATGAAGCAGAAACCATTAGTGACATACAAGTGTCATAGCAACCAACCTAGTTAGAGTCAGAAAAAGCATGTTAATTTGGCAGTAGTGATCCCCCCTTTGGGATAAAACAATCAAAGTAGCCGAGTACTACTAAAGTAGTGAAAGATGTGCTTAACCTCCTACCAAAACTTGACACCTAGGCAATGCATAAAATTACTCATTTGTGAGATAGAAAACTTAATATTAGGCTAAGTTATCTCTAAGTAAATCAAGCATCCTACAATGTCTTGATAGGGAACAACATCAAATGCATCTTGAGCATCATGAAGACTCAACCATAAACCTATTTCCATAGGATTGACAATAGGTTTTCAATCTTGAAGGCCAAAATGCTACAATAATGTGTCAACATATTTTTTTGACATAGAGCTATTCCACCATCAAGTTACATAAACTGAATGCCCAAATAATGATGCAAATTCCACAAATTCGATATTTTAAATGAGACATGCAAATAAGCCTTAAAATCAACAATATGCTCCTAATTAGGATCAGTGAGTAGTATCTCATCAACATAGACAACAATGATCAGAATCACATTATTTGCATGCTTAACATATAAGGTGCTCTCCGTTGAATTGTTCTCAAACGATATATCTTGTCATACCAAGCATGTGGTGCTTGCTTCAAACCATATAATGCCTTTTTCAACCTAAAAACTTTGTTTTCATGCCCTTTCTGCATAAAACCACGGAGCTGAAAAAAATACACTTCTTTATGTAAGTCAAGATTCAAAAATGTAGTTTAATGTCTAAATGATGTACATTCCAACCATGATAAGCTGCAAGTGCAAAGATGCTACAAACGGTAGTCATCCAACATGCAGGTGCAAAGGTCTCATCAAAATCAATGCCTCTTTCTTGAGCATAACCTATTGCAACAAGCCTAGCTTTGTGCCTATCAATTGTTCCATTATGTCATTCTTCATAATATCATCATATTATGATTGCATAGCAACCTCCCAATTTTTTGAATTTTGTGCTTCATCAAAAGAAACAGGCTCATTCTCATCATAGAGACTAGAGGCAGCCATAGCATAGCAATTTGATGCCAAAGAAGCACTGTGAGAGCGTTGTCATGAGGAAGGAGATAAGAAAGAGAGCTCACACACACAGATTGAGGCAAGGAAGAATGATCTTCTTCTTCTTCTTCTTCTTCTTCTTCTTCTTCTATTACATAAAAAGAAATGTACAAGAATGACCTAAAAACAAGAATACAACTATTGCAATATATAAAGACCAATACATAAGGAAAAACCTAATGTCCGTGAATGAGCCCGGCAAGAAACAAATGTGCCATCACTCTCGATATATAAATATAATAAATCTCAATGAAGTGTCCCTGACGTGACCACTATACATGTTAGAGAAATGAAAAAGTAATACGTTTCATCCTTGATCATCACATGTTGAGCTTGATATCTAAACACTCCCCCTCAAGCTCAACGCCATGTCCTCTAATCCAAGCATCTTCTGAAACTTCTTCAGCTTCTCTACTCCAAGTGCTTTAGTGAAAATATCAGCAACCTGCTCATCTCTTCTCGCATAAACAAGATCAATATCACCTGCTAATACCTTCTCTCTGATGAAGTGATAGTGTACCTCGATATGTTTTGTTCTAGCATGAAAAACAAGGTTCCGTGCTAACTGTATGCTGCTAAGATTATCACAATAGATGGTGATAGGCTTTTTCACTTGCATACCTAAATCTGCAAGTAGCGTCTCCAGCCATGATGCCTCACATGCTGCCATTGCAGCACCTCTATACTTAGCCTCTGTACTTGACAAAGCAACAGTGGGTTGCTTCTTGTTGCTCCATGTAATAGCTGCACTCCTAAGTGAGAATAGAAAGCCACTAGTAGATCTTCTATCTGGAATGCTACTAGTCTAATTTGCATCAATGTATCCATGAACCTACAAATCTACACCAACTTCATAAGACAATGCATAATACAAAGTAGCACTCACATAACGTAGAGTGCACCTCAGAGCATCCAAATGTGGCTTCCTGGAAACCCGCATAAACTGACTTTCAAGTTCAATAGTATAACTTAAATCAGGCCTTGTAATTATGAGATATACAAGACTTCCCATAATTTTCCTGTACATAGTAGCATTTTCCAATGCTTCACCTGATGTAGTATCCAACTTCAAATTCTGATCTAATGGCATAGAAATTGGATTATAATTAGCCACACCATACTTTTGCAGCATATTCAAGGCATATTGCCTTTGCAACATCCATATACCTGTTTCTGTATGTATAAACTCAATGCCCAAGAAGTAGTACAGCAAACCAAGATCTTTCATGTCAAATTCCTGCATAAGATGTTCCTTTACCTCTTTGATGCCTTCTTCAATATCACCACCTACAATCAAGTCATCAACATAGATAGCTACAACTCTGATGCCATCATCACCCTTCCTTGTATATAATGAATGATTTGCATCACACATAGAAAACCCAATGGTGGTTAAGTAATCAGCAATCCCTGCATGCTATGCACAAGGAGCTTGCTTCAGCCTATACAAAGCCTTTTGCAACCTGCAAACATATTCTGGATGCTTTGAATCTTTATATCCTTGTGGTTGGTCCATGTATACCTCTTCCTATAATTCACCATGTAAGAAAGCATTCTTCACATCCATCTGATGCAAAGTCCATCCTTTTGTTGTAGCTAATGCAACAAGTGTTTTGACAGTAGACATTTTAGCTATAGGGCTGAATGTTTCCTCATAATCAATGTCATATGTCAGTTTATATCCTTTTGCTACCAATCATTCTTTGTACATACTTATGCTACCATAAGT
This sequence comes from Ceratopteris richardii, assembly GCA_020310875.1. Taxonomy (NCBI): domain Eukaryota; kingdom Viridiplantae; phylum Streptophyta; class Polypodiopsida; order Polypodiales; family Pteridaceae; genus Ceratopteris; species Ceratopteris richardii. The sequence continues at coordinate 126,447,934 of CM035406.1, forward strand.
GTTGTGCTTTACCTTGTAAACCCACTTATAGCCTATGGATTTCTTCCCTTGCGGTAATGGAACCAACTTCCATGTATCATTTCCATAAAGCCCAACCATCTCCTCATCCATAACCTTTTTCCAATGTGCATTTCAAATTGCATCTTCAAAACAAGAGGGTTCATAAAACGGAATATACAAGAATGACCTAAAAATAAGAATACAACCATTGCAATATATAAAGACTAGTACATAAGGAAAAACCTAATGTCCTCGAATGAGTGAGCTGGCAAAAAACAAATGTGCCATCACTCTCGGTAGATAAATCTAATAAAGCTCAATGAAGTGTCCCTGACATATACTGGCATGACCACTATACATGTCAGAGAAATGAAAAAGTAATACATGTCATCCTGGATCATCACATCTTGAGCTTGATATCTCAACAAGCATGATTAGTACAATGTGATAAAGGTGCATCTAATTTGCTATCTTGTAAATTTTTCACTAGCTATTTAGGCATAGTTTTTGACTCGTATATATCAGCCCTCTCATCAACAAGTGCATCATGTAAATATGCATTAGAAATGGAATGATCTACATCATCATTGTTGGAGTTAGACGTCTACGGAAGCACATGACCAACACAAGGAAGAAGAAGAAAGTTGGAGCACAACACAAAATACTGAATGTATTACCACTAGAATATATAAAGATAAGTAATCCTTTAGGGCTATATGCGTACATACAAGTTGGGGGAAAAAACTTCTTAAAGAGGGAAAAAAGTGCCCCAGCAGTCCTAGTGTGTTCATACACATCACTACCTAAATATATCAATAAAGCCCCCCTAGGAGTGATGTGGTGAACACACTCATGTATAAGGAAGTTCCAAGCTATGTGGAATCAATCCACAAAAGGAAGTAAGCCCAAAGCTTTGCAAAAAGCTTCAAATTTCTCCCTAGACAGAGCCTTCATGAAAAGGTCTACAATGTTCTCCTGCATGGGCACATATGCCAAGCTGATCTCTCCAACAAAGAACCTCTCCCTGACAGAATGATAATGCACCTCAATGTGCTTAGGGTGAGCATGGAACACAGGGTTCCTTGCAACTGCCAATGCAATCTGACTATCAATTAAGATGGTGGTGGCAGAAGACTGACCAACACCCAAATCAGCCATAAGGTGCGTGAGCTACACACACTCAATAGTCGCTATGAAAGTTGCCCTATACTCAGCCTCACAACTGGAAGTGGCCACACTAGGTTGCTTCTTGCTCAGCCAAGATATGCATGAGCTACCAAGCATGAAGCAAAAACCACTAGTGGACACACGAGTGTCATAGCAACTAGCCTAGTCAAAGTTAGAAAAAGCATGTAAATCTGGCAGTAGTGATCCCCCCTTGGAATAAAATAATCCAAGTAGCCGGGTACCACTCAAGTAGGGAAAGATGCGCTTAACTTCCTGGCAATGCTTGACTCTTGGGCAATGCATAAACTTTCTCATCTGTGGGACAACAAAATGTTGTAATAATGTGTCAATACATTTTGTTTGACACAAAGCCATTCCAGCATCAGCGTGCATAAATTGAATGCCCAAATAATGATACTGCCCAAAATCAGACATCTCAAATGAGGCATGCAAATCAGCCTTAAAATCAACAATATGCTACTCATGAGGACCAGTGAGCAACATGTCATCAATATACACAAAAATGATCAGAAGTACATCATTAGCATGCTTAACATATAAGGTGCTTTCAGTTGGACTGTTCTCAAAACCATGTGCAATCAGATAGGCATGTATCTTTTCATACAAAGCACGTGATTCTTGCTTTGAACCATATAATGCCTTCTTTAACCTGCACACCTGGTTTTCATGCCCTTTCTGCATAAAGCCACGAGGCTGAAAAACATACACTTCTTCATGCAAGTCACCATTCAAAAATTTTGTTTTAATATCCAACTGATGTGCATTCCAACCATGATGAGCTGCAAGTGCACAGATGCTATGAATAGTAGTCATTCGACAAGTAGGAGCAAAGGTCTCATCAAAATCAATGCCTCTTTCCTCAACATAACTCCTTGCAACAATCCTTAGCCTTATATCTATCAATTGTTCCATCAATCTTACGCTTAAGCTTGTATACCCACTTAGTTCCAATGGCCTTCTCATTAGGAGGCAAGTCACATAAAGACCAGGTACCATTTTTCACGATAGCATCATATTCAGATTGCATTGTAGCCATCCAATGTTCAGACATTTGTGCTTCATCGAACAAAAAAGGATCACTCTCATCACAGAGACTAGAGGCAGCCATAGCATAGCAATGTGATGCAAAAGAGGCACTATGAGAGCCTGAATGAGTATGGTATGACAGAGGTGCACCTAATTTGCTTTCACGCAAAGTTTGCACCAGCCATTTCGGCATAGTTTTCCCCCCCTCAATATAAGCTTTCTCATCAACAAGTGCATCATGTAAATCTACATCAGAAGTAGAATGATCTGCATCATCACATGAAACCTGTAAAGGCTGAGAAGTTGTCTCATTAGGACCAGACTAGACTGTCCACCTATAAAAAGAGGCAGCAAGGTATCATACATGTCTTTGGAGCTAACAACTGTCTCTTTCATACATGAATGGAAAGGTTGAATAGCACCTTCCACAAAAACAACATCATGGCTAACCAAAATGTGTTTTAGTCTATGGATGATACAAACAATAGTCTTTGCATTCAAAACTGTACCCAACAAAAATACATTTTACTACTTTATCACCCAACTTCCTGCGATGTTGTTCAAGCACTAATGCATATGTTGGACAACCAAAAACACACAGATGGGCAAAAGCTGGCTTGCAACCATGCCAAGCCTCATATGGAGAGATAGACTTCAGTGCTTTAGTGGGATACATGTTAAGTACATATGATGCACACATGATAGCCTCAAGCTAGAAACTATGTGGTAACACCTGACCCTTGACCATACACCTCGCCATCTCCATGAGTGACCTGTTCTTCCGTTCAACACCTGCATTCTATTGAGGTGTATACAACATTGTACACTGATTTTTTATCCCACGTTCAGCCAAAAATGCATTAAATTGAGAAGACATATATTCCCCCTCTCGATCAGATTGAAGGGTGCCCACTTTACATGCTGACAGATTTTTAGCCAAAACCAAAAGCTATTTGAAGAACATGAACACTTCGGACTTTGCTTTCAATGGATATACCCATGCATGCCTGGAAAAACCATCAATGAAAGTCACGAAGTAAAGATAGTTTCCAAAAGAGGGTGTTTGCATAGGACCACAAACATCACTATGGACAAGCTGCGATTTTTAAGTAGCTCGAACTGAACAATCTTTTGGAAAGGAGGAACGTTGATTTTTGCCCAAAATATAGCCTTCACAGACATGTTTTTGGATGCCTCAAGTTTTGGCAAAGAGGACACCATTTTAGATTTCTACAGGTGTAGCAAACTAGAAAAATTCAGATGACCAAAGCATGCATGCCAAAGCTTTGCATATGACATAGCCTGAGAATCATGTACTACACATGCTAAATCATTCATAGATTTTTCATAGTCTATGAGCTTATACAACCCACGACATAAAATGCCAGAAGAAATAATCATGTTGCCATTTGAGAGATCATGAACTGTACATCTGTCATCAACAAATTATACAACCAAGCCAATCTTGGCTAATGCAAAAATTGATAACATATTTTTCTTGATCGTGAAAGAACTACCATTAGTAGTAGTCAGAATGATCTTACCAACTCCCATGAGAGGATAAGAGGAGTTGTTGGTGCATGTGACAGTATTCCCTGTACAGGTAGGCTCAAGTGAAGTGAAGCAACTATGCTACATGGTAATATGTTTGGTTGCCCCACTATCAAAATACCAAACATCTGAGTCTACTACAGACATACACTGCTCATGAGAAGATGGGTTAAAACTCCAAAAAATAGTAAACACCCATTCTTCATTCTACACAAGATTTGCAAACTCTGTTTTTGATGTAGAGGTGCCTACAACAACCATTCCAGCCTCTTTTTTCTTCGCCTCTTTTGCAGCCAGTTTTGGACAATTCTTTATGATATGATCATTTCCTTTACAGTACTTACAATAAAATTTCTGCTTTTCTGATTTCTTCTCTTTAGTAGATGAGCTCAGTTTACCTTTGCCCTTCTGACTAGCCAGGAAAGCTTGATCTACAACATGCATAATGGACATGTTCAGCCATTGCTTTGGTGGGACACTTGTTAAGTACATATGCTGCACACATAACAGCCTCAAGCCAAAAATTATGTGGTAAAGCTTGACTTTTGACCATACACCTCACCATCTCCATGAGAGACCTGTTCTTTCTTTCAGCAACACCATTTTTGTTGAGTTGTTTTTGACACTATGCACTAATGTTTCATCCCACACTCAGCCAAAAATGCATTAAAAATAGAATACATGTATTCCTTCCCTCGACCAGAATGGAGGGTGCCCATTTTACATGTTGACCAATTTTCAACCAGAACCAAGAACTGTTTGAAGCACATAAACAGTTCAGAATTTGCTTTCAATGGATACACCCATGCATGCCTAGAAAAATCATCAATAAAAGTCATGAAGTAAAGGTACTTCCCAAAAGAAGGTGTTTGCATAGGACCATAGACATCACGATGAATAACCTGAAATTTTTTAATAGCTCGAATTGAACCATCTTTTGGGAAGGAGGAATGCTACATTTTTCCCAAAATACAACTGTCACAGATATGTTTACCAGGTGCTTCAAGTTTGTGCAAAGAGGATAGCATTTCAAATTTTTGCAGGTGTAGGGAACTAGCAAAATTCAGATGACCAAAGCATGCATGCCAAAGCTTTGCATTTAAGATAGCCTGAGAATCTTGAACTGCACATGTTCATTGATAGATTTTGCATAGTCTATGAGCTTATACAACCTACAACATAGAATTTCTAGAAGTGGATAATGCTAAAACTGACATTATATTTTTCTTGATGCCTGACACAAATAAAGCATCTGATAATGTACAAGAACTACCATGAGACATAATCAAAATGATCTTACCAACTCCCATGACTAGACAAGAGGAGTTGTTGGCACATGTGACAATATTCCCTATGGGGGCAGGCTCAAGTGAACTGAAGAAACTATGCTACGAGGTAATATTTTTGGTTGCCCCACTGTCAAAGTACCAAACATCTGAGTCTATTGCAGACATACACTACTCATGAGAAGATGGGTCATAACTACAAACAATAGTAAATGCCCATTCTTCATTCTACACAAGATTAGCAGACTGTGTTTTGGGTGTAGAAGCCTCTACAACAACCATTCTAGCCTCTTTTTTATTTGCATGTTTTGCAACTAGTTTTGGACAACTCTTTATGACATGATTATTTCCTTTACTGTATTTGCATAAAAATTTGTGCTTTTCTGATTTCTTCTTGTTTTTTTCTTCCCTTTTTGGCTATACAAAATTAGAAATTTTTTGCTAACTAGTAGATGAGCTCCATTTCCCTTTGCTCTTGTGACTAGCTAAAAAATCTTGATATGTGACATGCATAATGGACTTGTTTTGCGTAGATTTGGTCTTCTTGTAAAAACATAGAGACTAACCCCTCAAATGTTAAGGCATTTGGATTTTCTTTCATCATCAATCAAAGAGTAGAAGAAAAACTCTGGTATGAATTTGGAAGACCATTAAGAATGTTCTACACAAGTGAACTATCTGGCAAGACTTCATCTACAAAAATCAATTGCTCCTTCAAATCTTTGATCTTTGAAAAAAAAGTGTCCATAGGATCTCCTTCCTTCATATGCTTACTCTCCAACTATTTTTGAAGGCAAGCAATATGAGCCACATTTCTTGCTTGGTACAAAGTGGTAAGTGTATCCCAAAGTGTGTTCACACACATCACTACCAAAATATATAAACAATTCTATCAAAGCTTATATCATAGGATAAGGAGGAGAACCCCTTGCATGGGTGAGGTGGAACTTCCCATCTCCATTCAAGACTTCCATATAAGAATCGAAGTGCTATTGTGTCATGATGAGGATCTTATCAAGCCTCTCATTTTGGATCAAGATTGGATCTATGATCATGCAGTTAACTTGAACCTAAGGAGTGGACTTCTTTAGGTTTGGTTGCATAATAAATGTATCACTATCGAACTAGGAAGATGCCTCATCACTATTCTAGAAATGGTACCGATTCCTAGTCTTTCCAAGGCTAATCATGAAGATAAAGATGTTATTCTTGTCCAAAGCTCTATGATGTAGCAGGGTGTGACTCTTAGAGAAACAACATGCAAGATATCGGAACTCCCTTCTTTTTCAAAGACATTAACTGTCACAGTAACTTAAGCACGGAAACAGGTGAAGCAGCTGGAGAAGAATATGGAATCCCAAAATCAGAACCTGGCTCAAAGCCAGGTGATTCATGCTGTGAAGAATATCTAGAGACGCATGAGCGAGCATCCATCTTCTCCCTTTCCATAACCACTAGTACTTATAAAGCAAGTGACAAAACCAAAGTGGCCAAGGGATGTACCTCCAAGAAATCATTCTCAAGGAATATTTTCCATTTGGGTCCCTAAGCGATCGATAAAGATTGACCACCATTCAAGACAAATCTAGGTGTGTAAGACCTGCTTGCAAGCTGAGATAGCTACAGATAAGCTCTTGGGGCTGCATCTGTTCTCACCGATACCCATCCCATAAAAATCAATAAGAAAAGCTATTGTAAACACATATTCAAGTCAAATCAAACCTAGTATTACTTGGAAATGGGTGCCTAAAAAGCCCTAGATCCAGGTAGATTCATCTCTGAAACCCTTTAGTGTAACCGCAAGAAAAAATTGTAATCCCATAACAGAAGTTTGGAGAGTCAAAACATGTAACAAACCCCTTAACCCCACTATGTAAATCTCCTTGCATGATGGTAGATGTATTTTGACTACTTTGCACATCCCAAGTATGCATCTAGGATCCTCAATTACCCTTGCTAATGCCCACCCACATTCACACTACACATCACACCTATTAACTCAATAACCATCATGGATATGATGTTGGTTCTGGAAAGGGAATGAGGCCTCATCTAGTTTCTAACACAATACTAATGTGATCTTCTTCTTCTAGCATATCCACACATTGACTTCCGCTACCATTATGGTCGAAGCAACACACACTAGCTCTTAGGTAGGACCTAGTTAGCAAACAATAGACATTGATAGATTATCTATTGTAGACGTACCCATGGAGCAACCAGAGGCTCTGAGGAACCTACAAATGACCCTAATTCAGGATCCTCCAATGGGCCACACGACACGAGTTAATAAGAATTCTCATTGGTTTAGTGAGATGGTTAGAACTCTCGGCAATGCAGCTTACATTTGGGAAGCTAAGATTTAGTACAATAAGATATGGGGAAAATATCATTTCTTCATAAGGGAGCTTGGGTGCTTGCAAAATGCAAATGAATCCCAACAAGTATGGCAAAAGGCTAGGCTAGCAGAATACTTCAGTGAAAGGCTATCGAAACCTGATTTCATGCACTACTACTACTACCTCATCAATGCTCTGGAGCCTAGCAAGGACACAAGAGCATCCAATATCTTTGTGATACCATCTTTACTATGTGGAAACGAGTTGGGGGTTTTTACTGACCAATAATTAGTTCGAGAAGCTTTAGATATGCATGGTATGCACATCCCCAGAAAGAAGGATGAATTAGTCTCAGATAACATGAAGAATAGTAATCTTACCAATCTCAAAGATATGGTAGCTATGATACCCAATATAGCAGTCTGTATGTAGCATTTTACCTTTCCAAGGTAGGACCAGTTTACACAACCTCATAAGAAAGTATGGTTCAGCTTGTACCTAGTAGACACTCAGAATATTACCATCAATATTCCACACTAGATCATTTACCAAATTCATGGAGCTCACAAGAGATGGCCCTGTAAAACCATCCTTCATGAATGTTGTGCTCTCATGCGCATTATCTACATGTGCCTGGCATACGATGTACCGATTCAGCGAGCCCCTCTCCTAGAACCAAGTTCAACAATTTAAAGGTAGAAAGGCCTCTACACCACCATCAAAGTGAATGAGAGGATCAACCCCATGTGTTCAACCTAGAGGATCAAATCTGAATCCTGACATCTATCTAGCATCGGAACGCATTGTACGACCCTTTACACTTCGATTGCAAAGGCATAAGTACTTATGGTCCTCAGTTAATGTTCCCACCAGTACCGTCAAACTTAGAATTTCGTGGTGGAATGAGTCTTGGAGAGTTAGGTTATGTGGATCTCGAACAAATCCTCAGAGATATGAACCTCGAGTTAGAAGAAGAAGATGGTAACCATCAGCACTAGTAAGATGAAGAAGAACATGGCAAAGAAGAATAAACATCGAGCAAGTGTTAATCAATCAAATCTGAGAAGAAGAAGGTGTCAATCCACACTTTATTGAATCTCTCCAGCTCATGTCAGAGTCTTGTGGAGTGTTGGAAGTCGTACATACTATTTTGTAGAGACCACAACCTCAATATGACCAATGGTGCATTGACACAAGACCATGCCTTGGAAGAAAATATTCAAATACCTATATCTCAAAGGGAAGCAGTCACGATTCAAGAGACAACTTCAATAGCAATGGTGGATCTTACTATAGAAACCTTCATCTAGAGATCACCTATCTCGCCCCCATATCCTCCATCCCCACCTCAAACTCAAAAAGTACAAATTATTGACATAACCACCGAAACCACCCATCCAAAAGAACCCATTTTCCACATCCCACCCCTTACTGAAGTAACCACAAATACCACCAAAACCATCTTCCCCACCCATTCCTTTAGTTTTTGTGCACCAATGTCCCACGTACAACTATTCTCCATCACCAACCCATTGTACACTACATTCTTAGACCCACTTGAGCCCGTCCTTGGTCATCCATTCACACATATTATGATAGGAAACCCACCTCCAACCAAGGAATCCTTGGATTTTTTGCATTTTGTATCACCCATGTGCCTCTTATCATGAATCCCTATACTTCCACATTTTCTTCCATATTGCGAGAAACACCTGCAACCACCTTACCACCAATTTGGGCAACCTTCATGGAAACCATGAACCACATTTCAACCATCTTCTTCATGGACACCCCATCCATTCACAACATCTTCAGTATTCATTGAAACCATATGCACAACAGTTACCATACCTATCCTTATGGTCGAAGGGGCACACACACTTATCACTAATCCTATGGATATCTCACCATCCACGTCACCACCTCCACCACCCACACTTCCTCAATCTCCCCTCCCCCCTCCACCAACTTCATCAGCATGTACACTACCATCAGGCACAACATTCACTACTCCTTTTCCCACTTCCCAACCCCTTGCACTCTCAATCATACATATTGCATTTAATAATCTAAATAATGCATTAAACACCAATGTAATAGTTAGTTACAGCAAGAATATTAGCTACTTGAAGAGCGCAATGAAACACTCACAGTGGAATCCCGTGGTATTTGCTAGTATTGATCCTTCTTTTGGGATGGCAGAAAAGGAAGCCAAGGTTTGGGGTGATAGGGTGGGTGGTAGGTTTTTGTTGTTGAGGGAGTTTGAGATGATAGTTCTATTGAGATGAGAGTTCTAAGATTTTTTTCATAGGTTTCCTTGATACTGCCTTCTAACTATTTTCCCTTATCATTGGAGTTTTGAGGATTTTTTGAAATTTAGTCCTTTATCTCTAGGCTCGAATTCCAAATCACTCCTTTTTGACCTATCAATATACTTTGGTGGTTCTTTTTGGTTGCTCTAGAGTATGTTAAATTACTCTACAGAAATACGTAGGTTCGGGGAATGGGGATTACTAGATATTGTTCTAGTGCATTTATATTCCCATACAAAATGCATCTTAACTTTCAATACGCTAACAAATACATGACACAGTTCTTATAGAAGAGCACACATATGGCACCAAAGTATCTCTGTATATTACTGATCAGAATACAGGTTCTCTATATACATAGTTCTGACTTAACCCTATTCTGCTCAATCTCTCTCTAAGAGATTTCAATAGTCATATGAACAAGATGTTCCTATTACATGGTATGTCTATTGAATTCATCAGAAGTTCAATCGACCTATTTACAAATTATATAAATTGAGATTCATAATATTATCCATACCAATGACATGATAACATTGGCACATATGATGGACTCAAACCCAAAAGTTAAGGATCATCCATATCAAATGAGGGATTATTAATTCTTCCTAAATCATAAAGAAATTCATCAAAACCTTCATGGAGATTGGAGACTCTGAAATCAATAATTTCTCCAAAAATATCCTCATTCAAATTTTGATGAAGTTGGGAAGTCCAGGCAATAGCTTTTGCTTTAGCTTCTATAAAATTAGTACTGAGCTTTGTCGAAAAATCTGGAGTAGCTGCCTGTTCTTCCTCATGTTGTAACTAGACTCTATACAATTCTACAATTTTTTTACTTAATCTAGCTTTCATATCAGCAACCTATTTCTGCAATTCTTCATGATTCTGCAATAGTGACGAAATCTCTAGCTCCTTATCTACAAGCATCTGAACACAATCAGTATTAACTTGATGAGCTTCCCATAATTGAACTTCCATTTCTTTAAACCCTTCAACCTTGTCCATAACAACTTGAAGACTTACAGTAAGTGATACAATTTGATCATTTGTAAAATTATGCTATGTCAATAAACTACCAGTCTAATTCTACAAATCATCTTTATCAGCATGAACTTGACGAAATTCATCTTTAACTGCTTCAATTTGCTCAGTTAGTTCTTGATGATCTTCAGTTATCTCTTCAATATGAATTTCTAAATCATTAATCTGATTTTTCAAGGATTGAACATTCTCACTAGAACAATTAGCCTGTCTTGCTAATGCATCATGCAATTCAACATTCTGTTGCTTTAAAAACAGCAACTCAACATGATCCAATTGTGTCTGAGAAGAAATTCGAACATTTTGATATTTCCCCATCTGAATAGAGCACAACATTAACAATCTAGTAGGATCCACAATCGTGCTAGCTTGAACCTAATAATCCACAAGTAGTGGCTTTGTCCTCATGGTTCCACATTGAACATAACAAAAGTACACACACTTAGTGGAATTTAATGAAAAAAAATCATGCCACTTGGTATAAACAATGGTGCAATTAATGTGTGCACTAATAACATGTGTAAGGAAAACATGATTAAAAAAATCAACAAAGGTCATGGACCGGTAATCACATGATCAATGGATCTCCAATCACATCATGAATGGACCTTTGGTTGCACTACCAGATCTCACGTTCATAAGGTTTGTCTTCTAGTCCCGAAATTCCCCTTTGAATTGCTCAAAATCCTTTGGAGTCCCTTTGGTTTCCTAGTCCCACTTGAGGGTCAACTTCAAATTATCCTATCTGAAAATCAATGCATTATTCTTACAAAAAATAGTTGAGACCATGTGGGATTCAAAACGAGCTTTCCAACGAGCTAACAAGCTCAAAAATGGACTTTTGATGAAAAAGTTCTATCAAATCAAGCTCTTGGGGGTCAAAACAGGCAAACAGGACCTTTTGGAAAAATCACGATTTTGTGTGAAAATCGCGATGTTGGACAACCTTGAAAATCGCGATTTTGAGGGATCATGAATTTCGCAATTCTAAACAATCCTCAAAAATGCAATTTTGAATGAAAATCATGAAAAATGTGATTTTGAGTGAAAATTGTGAAAAACGCGATTTTGATTGGGAATCGTGAAAAATGCGATTTTGAGTGAGAATCGTGAAAAACGCAATTTTGGCTGAAAATCGTGTTTTTATGAAAATCGCGATTTTGAGAATGACCAGAAAATCACAATTTTGATTGAAAATCATGTTTTCTCAAAATCGTGTTTTTGACATGAAAATCACAATTTTGACTGAAAATCGTGTTTTATCACAATCGTGTTTTTGGCCTAAAAATTGCGATTTTGAGAATGACAAGAAAATCGCGATTTTGATTGAAAATCGTGTTCTGAAAATTGTGATTTTCTACGTTAGTGAAAATCATGTTTTCTGAAAATCGTGAAAATTGTGATTTTGGATGAAAGTCGTGTTTTTGAAAATCGCGATTTTGGAGCCAACAGAGAACCGTGTTTTCCCAAAATCGTGTTTTTTTGGCTCAAAATCGTGATTTGTGAAAATCGCGATTTTGATCCAACTACAAATTGCGTTTTTGGCTAAAGATCATGATTTGTGAAAATCGCGATTTTGAGCCCAACTAGAGAATCGCGATTCTGAGAATGTCATTGTAGCTTAGATATATTGCAAGTATATATTCTTTGACCTCCTTCCACATTTGAGGCCACCAAAAATCCCTTGATATGAGTTCTATTGTTTTATTTACTCCAAAATGCCCTATTGCAAGGTTGTCATGACCTTGTTGAAGTACTTGGATCCTGGCTTTCCTAGAGGGACATACAATAAGTTCTTATAAATAGTAGCCCATCCTTTTCCTAGAACTCATTTACGTCTTGAACTTTTCCTTCTTGAATTTTTTGCTTGACATTACAAAACCATTTATCATGTGGTAGAGGCTCATGAATCAAATGAGTCAGTTGAATCTTCATGGTGGCTTGAAGAGATAGTTGCTAACTCGAGTTGTTGAAGCTTGAGTAATACACTCTCTTGTTGGTCAGAGGCCTCTTCACCTTTCTTTGGTGCAAGGTAAGATCTTCTTGACAAGGCATCCGACTGGCAATGCTCATGTCCTAGACGGTATGTGATGACAAAGTCAAACTTGGATAAAAAGTTACTCCATCGAGATTGCCTTCTACTGAGGATGTGAGTGGTCATAAGATAGTCCACTTCTGTTTGACAAAAAGAGAACTTCTCCAATTTTGCATTTAAACCTTTTTCTCTTAGTTTCTCTAGGACTATCTTTACATGACATTTATGATCCTCTAGACTTTTTGAGAATATCAAGATATCATCAAGCTACGTTACCACAAAAGAATCTAAATACTCTCAAAAGATATCATTCATCATATTTTGAAAGATGGTTGGAGCATTTGTAAGACTAAATGGAGTAACTACATACTCAAAATACCCATATCTTGTTCGAAATGTTGTCTTCCATTTGTCTCCTTCTTTGATCCTGAAAATATTTTTACCTCCTTGAATGTCAATCTTTGTGAGGAACTTTGATTTCCCAAGGCATTCCAGGAGCTCTGATATGAGTGGTAGAGGGTATCTATTATTTATAGTTACTTTATTCGACCCATGATAGTCTACACACATTTGGAGAGCCCTATCCTTCTTCTTTACAAATAGGATAGGGGCTCCTACAGGAGACTTTGGGTGTCTAATAAAACCCTTGGTTATATTCATCAATATTCTTATGTAATTTTGTAAGTTCCCCTCGGGATAGTCTATAGATTCATCCGAAGGGTGGTTGTGCTCCCTCTTGAGGTTCTATGGCATAATCATAAGATCTATGCTCTTGGAGGATAACTGCCGCATTCTTCTTCTCAAAGACATCTTGAAAATCTTGGTACTGAGTAGATAGCTTTACTCGTTCATCTTTCTTTGACTCTTGAGTTGGTACGACATAAAACATATATGTTGGTTCCTTCCTTACTACATGCATTAAGGTTTTGGCTAATACATATGTTGGATTCTTCTAGATATCTGGATGGGTGATTTTCTTCTTCTCCCAATGGATTTCTGGATTATTTTTCAGAGGCCTCATGGGCTCTTGCAGCCTTTACCTATTCGAGAAAGACCATGGGCTTCATTATCTATGGATTTCATCACATATCTACAAAAATCGGATAACTATGATGCCATTCTTTTTATAGTGGATAGATTTACAAAGATGACACACTTCATTCCAAATACTAAGGCAATCACGGGTGCAAACATTGCTAGACGTTTTCTCAGATACATCTTTAGACTTCATGGATTGTCTGATCATATTGTTAGTGATTGAGTTCCATAGTTCATATCCAACTTTTGGAACAGTCTTTGCAAGCCCCTTGGTGCTCAAGTTAAATTGTCTACAACCAATCATCCAAATACTCATGGACAAATAGAACGGGTGAATCAAGTCCTAGAATAGTACCTCTGTTGCACCATAAACTATCATCAAAATGATTGGTTCAAACTTTTATGCTTTATAGAGTTTTCCTATAACAACAATGTTCATATATCCACCAAACAGACTCCCTTTGCAAATTATAGACAACATCCAAGGATGGATATACAACTCTCAAATCATTTCAAGAGCCTAGCAACTAGAGATAAGGCCCAATACCTCATGGATATTCACAAAGAACAAAAGGAAGTGATCCATAGAGCTCAAGATCATTGTATTTGAAATTCATCCTATCAAATTGGAATGGTAAAGTTCCTTTAAAGGATTTCAATAAACTAATATGAAAAGAATTATGTATATTCAAATGAGAAGGTATCTTTAATCTAAAAGCATTCTCATTTATTTTTTGAATAATATGAAAAGGTCCATAATAATGTGGTGCAAGTTTAACCTTAGGATGTTGTGAAATATTTTTCAAATGTCTTTTGATTATTCGTAACTATACCAAGTCATTTTCATTAAATTGTTTAGCTATTTTTTTCTTATTAACATTACACATGTAATATTCTTGACTCTTCTTAATGTGCTCATGAACCTCATGAAGTGTAGAAATATGATCTTGAGCATATGAATCAGGCATAGGTATATGAGTTTGAGTGGTAGACATGGGAGTGGGAAGCTTTTTACCATAAACATTTTCATACGGTGCATGTCAAGTAGTGGTATGTGTTGTGTTATTATATGAAATTTGTAGTAAATGAATTTTCTCATCCCAATTATGTGGATTATATAAAGAATAACAATAACAAATATAAAATAATACTATTCATAGCTTCACTTTACCCATTACTTTTAAGATGAAATGTAGATCTAAAGACTATTTTGGAACCTAAATTTTGAAATAATGCAACCCAAAAGTCATTACAAAAATGAACATCTCAATCTGATAGGATAACTTTTGGAAAACCATGATGCAGAAAATACACTTAATTAATAACTTACCAAAATCCTATGTAGTATGGGTAGGGTCCATGGCCTTATATAGAACCAAAACCTATTACTAAACATGTGAAAAGAATTTTAGCAATATTGGAATTGAAATAGAAAAGGAAAGGTTTTATCTTGGAAATGTTAAAAGAAGAGAGAAGTAGAAGTAATGTTAAATATTAGTTAAAAGAAATGGGGTATCAATGAATGAAAATAGGTTAGTGGATAAAGCATATCTCTTGCAAGTGAGAGGTGGTGAGTTTGAATCCCCTACATGCTAAAGAGGGAAATAAGTAAGCTCTTATTTCCACTCATTAGTTAGAGATGGTTCACGCATAACCAATGGAACCAAAGGGAACCATGAGTGCCAAAAAAGCCAAAGATACCAAAGTTATGCCATAGTTCTATGCCTTAGTCGATGCCTTGGAGTAATTCACAAGAGTAACCAAATGGAGTAAGCCATAGGAGTAACCAAATTGATTACCCGAATTTGATAAACAAATTCGATAAACGAACCGAACTGGACCGTAATTAGATCAGTGCACAGTGCATAGTGCATAGTGTGATAGTGCATAGGAGTAAGCCAGAGGAGTAACCAAATGGAGTAAGTCACAAGAGTAACTGAATGGATTAATTGAATTGACTAACCAAATTCGATAACAATATTGATAAACAAACCGAACCAGACTAAAATTGGAATAGTTCACAATGTATAGTGCACAGTGTGATAGTGTGATAGTGTGATAGTGTACAGTGCACAGGGTGACAATGTGATAGTGTGACAGTGTCACAGAGGACACAAGACACAGTAATAGATTCGAAAAAAAATCAAAAACCATCAACGAAGAAGAAGAAAGAACATGAATTGACAAACACAAACCCCGACCGGATGAGAATTAATGAACCGAAATGGGTACCGAATCATGAACGGATGTTGTGAATCATAAATGGATGTTGAGAAGTACAACTCCACGTACGCACATAGGATTTGATACCACTATTGACCAAATCTTGTAGAGACACATATGTAGAGATAGTACAATAACAAAATCTCACAAAATCCCACATAGAATAGAGAGAGACAAGAGACTCAACAAAAGATTGGGTATAATCTCCCCCCACATACTTGTAGTGTATGTGCACAGGAGTAAGCCATAGGAGTAAGCCACACGAGTCTATTAGAGTATGTGTATTTTTAGGTATTTTTCATTACATCCTGTATAGAAGATACATGAGGGAACTGCTTCAAAAAGCATGCATTTAGAAAAAATCTAGTTTATTTATAAAACATCACTTTCTAAGAGATCTATTATTTTTATAAAAATGTCACTCTATAAGCGATCTACTATTTTTACAAAAAATATATCAAAATTTATATTTTAAATGTCTTGAAAAATATCTGAGTAAATCCACATGCATTCACAACCTCATGATTCTTCACTTGCTAAATAAAAAACACAATCACATTAAAAACCATTTAACATTCCATTATTCCATAAAATATAACACTCTAGTTACCAAGAACCATGAGAATACATCCAATTTTCCATGTGTCCATGTTGGAGCCATATCATATTTCACCATTGATGGGGGAGATACCCAGTCCTTCACCACTTATCGAGGTTGATGATCATGAAGAATTCAAAGTCAAGCATGTTCTAGATTCGAGAATATCCCAAGGAAGATTGGAGTACCTTGTTCATTGTAAAGAGTATGACATCAATAATCATACTTGGGAACCTGCAAAAAACCTTCAAAGAGCACCAATCAAGATTTGAGAATTCCATAAGAAAAATCTGATGAAGCCAAGGCCAGAGAACATGATTGCTCCTCCTATAACTCATCACTTGAGGGGGAGGTGATGTCATGGAGAAAGAAAACCATCTTGAACATAAAATTCCTTGTGACCTCTGTATCTCATGATTGGTTTAGAATTTGGAGAAATCAATGCTTCCATTGCATCCAAAACATGCCAAAACCCTAAAATTGACTCTCTTCTTACCCATAATCAATACATCCTCAGCTACACAGACTATGCCACTCGCTGGGTTAAAGCTTGGGCTATTAAATGCCCTACTACTTTGGTGGTTGCCCGGTGCTTGAGACATGATGAGTTTCCATGCTTTGGTCTCCCTTTGGAGATTGCCTTTGATTGTGGCACACATTTTGATAATGATCTAATTACTCAGTCATTTCAAATTACACATAAATTCAGTACAACATACTACCCACATGGGAATGGATTGATAGAGAGTACTAATAGAAGATTGTTGTCTATGCTAAAAAGACTCATTCAAGATTGTCTTGAACATTGGGGCAAGTTAGTACTGGATGTTTGTGGGCTTATCACACTACTTATAAAGTTGTTATTGGATGTACTTTCAAATTGGCTTATGGTTTGGAAGCTATTGCCCCTATGGATATTGTTGTTCCTAGTCTATGCATGGCTATTGAATAGAAGCTCTCTCTTGAAGAATCTCTGTATTCCTGACTTGATGAACTTTTCTCATTGGATGAGCAACATTTTGAAAGCTTCATACTGATGTAGGAGTTGCAGATTTGACAAGCCCACACCCATGAACATTATCTTAAAACTCCAATCTTTGAAGAAGGTCAATCCTTTCTCTTCTAGTTCGCATGCAAAGAGATGAAGTAGGTGTGTGGGCTTAGGTGCGAACACCTCCGAGTGACATTCCCAAAAACTTGATTTGAACATTTCTTCGAATGTCTATTTATAACATGCGGGGAGGTACTTGATGCGTGCATACTAAGCATAAGCCACACAAATGTTGGGGGTGGTGCTCATGTCATACACCAAATTGTAATTTCCATTGGTAAATCCCGATGGACGTACTTGTGGTGCTTCTACATTTCTAAAAGTTTTGAGCACAATTTGCATCATATCTCAAATTTTAAGCATCATTTGGCCCACAACATCTGGCATGGGATTCAGTCAAACCATCCATTGTCAAATTGTTGCCATCATGTAAGCTATTGATGGTGGTCCCTGTGGTGGCACTACGCACAAATAGTTGAGCCATTCCTTACACTGTGCGTAAATTAGATGTAGAGGTGCATGGTTCCATGTGCACAACATTTTAGGGTATGTCTCTAGAAGCTTTTTCCACCATGCCGGTTGATAGATCTTTCCTTTCTACGCCTCCGGAGGAAGGTCTTCGGGTTGAAATGGAGTTGCAAAGGAAGGAATCTTTCCTGTGACTCTCTGTATTTTTGCATTGCAATCTGCCAAAATGATATCGTATTGGAGGCCGGTATTGGAGTTCTGATGATATGATGAGACGTCTCGATGACAAGTTCTTGAAGTAGCTAGATTGTAATATTGTTTCTTCTATGACTCTCATGGTCTGATTTTGCACCACCGTGCACTCTTCATGAGAACCTTCCATTTCTTCCACTTGTCTTAGCCATGGGAGTTGTGGTGCTTCGAGAGTATCCTGACCTTCTTTTGTTTGTCGTCCCCCTAGGATGGGTTGCGGATCATAGTCCTCTTCAAATGTTTGTTCCATAGGAATGGAGACTATCTCTTCATCTGTGGTAGCCTCGGGTGGGGATGGTGGTCTTTCGTATTGTACTAGGCATGCCTACAATTTTGTGACTTGTTTTTGGAGATCTTGTAGGGCCTCTGAGTCAGTGATAAGTGAAGCGATTGAGGCGGTGGCTTGGGGGGCAGTTGTCGTGTCTTTTTGTCGTGTCTGCTTCAATTGATCCAGTTCCTCTGATAATTGTTCATGTGCCTTGAGTAAAGTGGCATAGTCTTCAAGAATGATTTTGATGCTTTTAGGGGTCACAACTTGAAATTTGGAGGGACTAATGGGTGCCCCAAGTGTGCTTTTGATGGCTACCTCTAAGTTTTCCTGATTCTGTAGTTGTAGATGTCAATTTTCCTCATGAGCACCTACAAGGTGTCACTTGATTAGGACCATATTGCATTGGAGTTTTGAGTTGCGCTCTAGTTGTATGTGTGGATGGCCTTCCACACTTGGATTGCTTCCTGGTCTACGTTCTGTAACTTTGCTTCCAATATGCTATGAGCCTCCTATAAACTCTGAAATTGTGTTTGGAGGCTGGCATTCTCCTCTTCTAGTGTAGCAAGATGATGTTGTAGCACTTCACAGTGCTCTTGCAATCATTGGTTATGTTGCTGGAGCTGATTGTATTATGTCCTTAATTGTGATACCATGCAAGCATGGTGTCAAATGCATTACCTATAGATGAAGGTGTATTTTGTACAGTGGAAAATGCAAGGGGAGGGGATTGGGGAATGGGAAGAGTAAATGATGTGTCTATTGGAGATGTATGTGCAGGTGAAAGTGGTGGAGGAGGGATGGGGGAAGGTGGAAGTGTGGGGGGAGGGGGAGGTGCCATCGGTGGTGAAATGTCCATGCTCTCAACCGGGGATGTGAGAGTGGTGGCTACCATATATATCAGAATGGCAAGTGGTGTGTGTGTGATCGTGGGGAATTGGTGTGGTGTGGATGTTGAGAATGGGATCAATGAGAAGGGTTGAGCAGTGGTTTGAAATATTCTAGAAAGGAAATCATGGACAAGTTGAAGGACAGGTGGGATGGGGGGTGGGAAGTGCAAGCCTGGAGGCGGAAAGGTTTCGAAAGGAGGTTTGGTGACAGGGAATCCAAAAAATGTGGACCTATTGTCGGGATGGCAATGACAGAGGTCGTGGAGGCTGGTTGTCCTATGGTCGTCTCCATGAGAGATTCTGTTGATTCAGTTGTGATGGTGGTGGCATGATAGACAGGGTTGTCAAAGGAGGAGAACACGGTTGAGCTAGAAGTGGGAGTACAAAAGAGGAAGGCTTGCTCGGTGGGTTGGGTAGTTGAGATTGTGTCTTCAGCTTCTGTTCGAGGAGGCGATGGTGGGGGGGTCAGTGGTAGTTTCTTAGTGTACTCTTTAGTGGTGATTGTGTGCTCTTGGCCAGGAGTTCTTGCTTCTTGGGAGGTTTTCTCAATTGGTTCATATGTAATAATAGGTTCTTTTGCACTAGTAATGGGAATCTGGATGTTTTTACTAGACTGTGGTCGTGTTTGGAATTTTCGCGGATCATATTGTATGGGAGGTCTCTGTATCGCTGATTGAATTGCTTCCACTACTCCATAAGTTTTTGCCATCAATAAGAGACCCTCGCTATATTTAGATTCGACTCCACCTTCCTCCAAGAGCTGGGCCATGAGCATTCTACTATTTTGTTCATTGAGCAATTGTTGTGCCCACACTCGCTCCATGATCTGATACAGCCTCCTGAGTACTGTTGTATATGTTGGGGCTCCTATGGTTTCTTCTTCTTCTACTTCTTCTTTGCCCTCTTCTCCCTCTGGTTGTTCTAGTTGTTGAGATACAGTTCTTTGTTGAGCATCATCCCAATATACATGGTGACCTTTTGTGGATTTCCTTCGTCTTTGGGAAGAGGTGCCTTGTTCTTCTGTGTCTGAAAAGAATTCTACATCAGAGAGTTGTGTATTATGCAAGAATGATTCAAAGTCGAAGGTGCTCATCCCTTCAACTTCTCTGGTGGTAGCAAATTCAAATTCCGTTGGGACGGGAGGAGCTAATGGGGCAGCTTGTGATGTGCCTTTGGATCCAAATCTAGGTATTTGAATGGTAAAGGGAGGCATGGTGGCATCCCCTCGTGGCGAGACTTTCCGAGTTGTCAGAACTTCGCATGTCTGGACACAAGGAATTGAGCCACTCATGCACTTGGATTAATGTGTGGCAGTTTTATGTCTTTTAAACATTTGTAGTTGTGACCAAGTTAAAGCGCGTTCAATGGGTACATCATATGCTAAGCAGTTGTAGATGATGTGTGTGATTGCACAACAACCATTCACCACTAGCTTCCTAGATGACCTTTTATTTGCTCTATATAGCTGCTCCATAATCCATACAGTAAGCTTAATCGATAGTGCACCTGTCTCCGCCAACTACAGAGCGAACGAGATCAGTTTGTGGGGCTGGGTGAATCGATCTTGACCTGGAAATGCAAAATGGTGCATGCACATATGGAGAGGGATGGACACATTTGGTGTGAGCACTGCCATATCTTTTATCTTTTGTAATTTCTAGTTCTTCATGTTAGTGGGTATTAAAGCATCCTTCTCGGAGGGCACATGCATGCCGTGCATGTTCAAGGCAGAGCTCACCAATTCCAACGTAAGTTCGCACCTTTTCAACTCATTGTTTGCCCAATAAAGAAGGAAGATTGAATGTTCCCGGTTTGTCCTTTTCCTCATTCGCCTGTAATGTTGATACCAAATAGTAGCATCATAGAAAATCTAGTTTCGATAGGGGTGCCTCAAAGTACTCTGCCAGCCTTGCGCATTGCCTTATGCTTTGAAGTTCTAGTGTGTTCTAGAGAGTCTCAAACTCTTTGGAAAAGAATTGGAATCGCACCCATGACTTGTCATACTCACACTTGGACTCCCAGATATACTTAGCCTCTCCTAAGGCTCCTGGCATGCCATTGAACTAGTGAGAGTTTGCATGGACTCTCTCAGTTATTCCTGTGGGAGGGTCCGATATGGGTATTTGCTGGAGATGTTGCAGCTCTACAGGTCATTTAGTTGGTGCCTTGTCAATAGGTAGACTCTCCACATTAATATCTGTAGTACTTACTCCTACCTGTGAGCTCGGGTCTGCTGCTTCTGCCATGAGACTGCTTGTAGTTGTTGATGCTTATCTGCTAGAAGAATAGAGGCATATTAGCATTGCATAGGGAACCTGATGTTATGGTGTTCCCTCCACAAGACTAACATGATATCCAAAGTGGTTAGGGGTTAGCAAGTGAAGTGTTCGTGATGTGTGTGACTATTGGTTAGTAGATTAGTGATTCCCCTAGATGCATACTTTTGGATGTGCACTGTACTCAGAATGCACCTACATCAGAGTGGACTGATTTACAAAATTGGGTCAGGGGGTTTGATACAAGGTTTAAGTCTCCAATTTTTGATCGTGGGATCGTAGCTTTTAGTGGTGATGACATGTAAAGATTTGTGGACTGGATTGTGTTGGATTTGGGACTTTTTGGGTACCCATTTCCCGACATTCCTAGGTGTGACTGAAGATGTAGTGGTGTGGAGTGTAGATGTTTGCCCTGGGATTTGTGCCATGAGTGCTTGTGAGTGTTGATTCAATCTTGTGAATGCAGGTGAAGCTATTTGAGCTCGTAAGCAGGTCTTGGGCACCCATATCTATCTAGCATTTGGGATAGCCTTCATTGACCGCTTTGGGGCCCAAATAGAAATGGTTTGTCTAGATTGATGCCTAGGATACTCCTTCGTTGTAATCCTCGACATTGTAGCTTGTTTGGTGCATCTTTGGGATCCTGTCTCCAGAGCCGAGGGTTGTTCACCCTTGCATACCCAGATCTATTTCATGCCAAGAGGTACTTTATATTGCACTAGTCGTTGCAAAATCAATGAAATTCAAGAAGTAAAATTTGTTCCCAAAAGAAGGTGTTTGCATAGGACCACAAACATCACACACTAGCACTTTGAATGCCATTAGAACCTCTTGAATGTAGAGGGAAAGTTCCACTTCTCCCATGCAATGGGTTTCTACACCTCCCAATCCTATGAGATATGCCTCAATAGGGTTGACCTTCAATTGCAATTCTTGCCAGTAGGAAAGTTGGACTGCACTAGTGGCTGCTCTTGAGTCAATTAAAGCTCTCATAGTCCTTGCACTCTCTCCTTGTCCTACCTCTAGGGTCACAAAAGGTCATCGATTGACTATCCTATGGGAACGTTCATGTGAAGCTTCACACATGGCCATGTGATAACTTAAAGCTTCTTGAGTGTCAGACATAGGTTGATCCCTACGCTGTCTTTGCAATTTCATTCATCGGATGCGTTCTAGAGCTCCTGCTTGTGCTTCTTCTCGAACTCGCTTTTCCTCTTCTTTACGTTTCTTTGCAGTATTGAGTCGATTTAGCATCTCCTCCGTGAGGGGTTCTTGATATAACTTGACTCTCGATCCACTGATGTAACTTTCTAGGATGTCGCCTTCTAGAGTGGCTAGTTGAACTGCTCCACTTGTGGAGATCCTATTGATAATCATTGGTCCATAGCCCCTCTTCTCTAATTTTCGAGCATGTTGCTTCAAAGTGTAGACTAAGACTAGGTCTCCTGCTTTCAAGCCCTTATCCTTCACATGTGCATCAAAATATGCCTTTTTTCTTTTCTTGGCTACATAAATTCCTGTTGTTGCTCTCAGTCTTGTTTCACCTAATCGTTCAAGATCGAAGATTCTAGAGGATAGCTCATGGCCTGTCGAGTCATGCTCTTGTGCTACTTTCAATGTAGGTATCAGGAAGTCCAATGGTAGCACTGCATTTTGGCCAAACACCATCTGAACAGGTGTGGCTTGGAGTACCGTTTTATAGGCAACTCTGTATGCCCAAACAACATGGTGTAGCTGTTTGTCCCAATTAGAGTGTTTATTATTAACCAATTTTGTCAATACATTGCATAGAATCTTATTGGTGCTCTTGGCTTGCCTGTTAGCCTATGGATGATAGGGGGCAGACTTCTTATGTATCACCAAGAATTCTTGGAGAAGGTTTTCTATGACTTGATTCAAGAAGTGCATGCCTCTATCACTTACTATCTCTATGGGTAGCTCGTATCTAGTGAACACATTCTCAAATAAGAACTTAGCAGTCGTCTGAGCATCATTCTTCGTTATGGCTTTCACTTCTACCCATTTGGTTAGATAGTCAGTGGCTACAATGATGTATTTAGCATGTGAACCTTTGGCTGGGGGATTAATAGGACCAACAAAGTCGATTCCCCACTTAGAGAATGCACATCCACCCATCATAGGTTTCAATTGTGAAGAGAGATGGTGGATGCAATCCGAAGATGAGTTGGTGCTGCTACAACCCGCTTCACACCAGCCAACTAAGACTTCAGAGTTAATTATTAGACCCTTTGAGCTTCCTAAATCCACCAAAATATCAGCCAAGTACTTTGGAACATGTATCCCAAAAGTTTAAGTCAAGACAGACTAGTTGTGAAATGACTAGCTCCCAAAACTTGCTATTTTGGACATACACCTGCTGGAAAAACTAATTAGTGCTCTCAACCTGGTAGGAATCAGATAAATTCCTTTTGGCCATAGCAAATATACTGAGCAAGGTTGCTAATCCAAGTTAAAACACTTCAAATGATGAACTGAGGACTCAGAACAACTTTTAACAAAATCTGGAATATGCCTTCCATTCTCGAGGCTCTATAGAGATATACTAGTGAGCAGTAAAATAGAGATTTCTCCCAGATTACAAATCCAATGACCATGAACATTTTTATTAGAAACTAGGCTTTGAGATCTACCCAACGCACATTAAAACACTGAAAAGGGATCCGTATAGCTCGCGTTATGAGCTTCTGAAAATACTGCTCTGAGTGAGTATAGCAAAGAACAAAACAGAGAAGTAGATAATCATAAATGTATAGATTCACATATGATTACAACCACATTGGCAATGAATATTTGCATAATGGGAGTAGAATGATAGAGCTATCGAGTAAGCTCTTCAATCTCTACAAAATGACATGAAGTGGTCACGTACAAGGCTTGCTAATTGCCTCTTCCTTCTTGCTCCTTTTATAGCTATTCTTGGAGGGAGTTTTGAATTCAAATTCGAATGGCTCCACCTAAAAGTGATCCCCAAAGTTAGAAGATATTCCCTCAGCTCAAAAATTCGTGGTTTTAGGTAGTTAGAGCCACGACTTTGCTTTAACATCATGGATGAGGTAAGCCATCCTCTTCCTTTTTCTTTTTTCAATTACAAGAGATAAAATGTACTCTTTTACAAGAGGTGTTCACATGATTACACATGTGACTTACAAATGATCATAATACAAGCATGTAGGCTTGGGTAAAATGCACCAACAGCTCCCCCTCAATCCTAACATGCTTGTCCTCCAAATAAGTCTTCAATTGTCCTTGATTTCCTGCAAGCCAATCATCAACTTGAATCTACTTAGCTTTGTACCATCAAGAGCTTTAGTCAACATGTCTGCACATTTCAGATCTGTAGAGACATAGGATTGTTGAATATCCTTGCTCATTAGCTTCTCCCTTACATAATGGTAGTGGACTTCAATATGCTTGGTTCTAGCATGGTATACCAGATTAGCTGCAACATGTAGTGAGCTTGTGTTGTCACCAAAAATGTGAGGTGTTGAAGAATGAAGTCCAAGATCTGTGTACAAAGACTTTAACCACATGATTTCTTGAGTTGCATTAGCCAAACCTCTATATTCGGCTTCAGTAGAAGATAATTTCATGGTTGGTTGCTTCTTGGATGACCAAGAAATGATTTTTGAACCTGCAAATGATATATGCCCGGATGTGCTTCTTCTATCATCTCTAGATCCGGCCCAATCTGCATCTGAGTAGACCTTTAGCTCAATATCTGAAGTAAATGAATAAAACAAACCTTCATTCATGGTCCTCTTTAGGTACTTGAGGACTCTCTTGGCCGCTTCCATATGTGGTCTTCTCGGCTTATGCATAAACTGACTCAATATGCTAACACTATAGCATATATCCACCCTTGTGAGTGTTGCATAGTTCAAACTTCCAACCAAGCTTCGATAGCTTGTGATGTCTTCAATTGGCTCTCCTTCATAAGCACTAAGCTTATGATTTTGCTCCATAGGTGTACCTGCACACTTGTTATTTTCCATCTTGAACTTGACGAGCATGTCATGCACATACTTCCTTTGTGTGATGTACATACCTAAACCTGTGTAGATTAACTCCAATCCAAGGAAATAAGTGAGTGGTCCGAGATCACTTATTTTGAACTCATCCTTCATTTGAGTCTTTACTTGTTTGATTCCTTCAAGATCATTGCCTGTGATAATAATATCATCAACATACACACATAAATAGATCACTTCAGATCTATTCCTCTTTATGAACAAAGAGGTATCCACCTTGCTAGCTTTGAATCCTTGGTCTTGCAAATAAGTCACCAATCTGAAATTCCAAGCTCATGGAGCTTGCTTCAATCCATACAAAGCTTTCTTTAGTTTGCATACATAGTTAGGATGATGTGCATCCTCATATCCATGAGGTTGTACCATATACACTTCCTCAGAAATCCATCCATTCAAGAACGCATTCTTTACATCAAGTTGATAGAGCTTCCAATTTCTAGATGCAACAAGACTAATGAGAACCCTAATTGTAGGCATTTTTGCAACAGGAGCGAAAGTCTCCTCATAATCAATACCATGGGTTTGAGCAAACCCTTTAGCAACTAACCTTGCTTTGTGTCTATTTATACTTCCATCTGGATTCCTCTTGATTTTGTATATCCATCGAGATCTAATTACCTTCATAGATGGCTTGTTAGGTACAAGCTCCCAAGTGTCATTCTCCTTCAAGGCTTCCATTTCTTCATCCATTGCATCTCTCCAAGCTTTCTCGCTTTGTGCTTCTTCGAATGTGGTAGGTTCTTCATTGGTTGAATCCTTGGCAATGTAGATTGAGTGCTTGGTGACCAAAGAAGTATCATAACCAAACCTCTTTGGTTTCTTCTTCTCCCTTGAAGACCTTCTAAGTGGTTGATGTGAGTTCTTGGGTCCATATGTAGCATCCTCCATATTTGCTTTACCTTTGTTCTTCCATAGCTTTAGTCTTTCCAAGTCTTCTAGGTCAATTTCCAAATCACTTTCTTCAATCTGCTTTGGCTCTTTTGGTTGAAGTGATGGAAAATCTTCATCCAAGTCATAAGGCAGCTTCACTTTCCTATCATCATCAAACCATGATTTGTTTTCATAAAAAATTACATCTCTACTCATAGAAAATCCTTTATTGGTTGGATTTTACAATCTATATCCTTTTTGGTTTTGGTCATAACCAATGAATACGCACTTATCTGCCTTGGGATCCAATTTCCCTCTTACTTGAGAAGGAATGTGAGCATAGGCTAAGCATCCAAAGATTTTACAATGCTCTAGACTAGGTCTTCTTCCATTCCACACTTCATATGGAGTTGTTCCATCTAGTGATTTAGATGGAAGTATATTTATGAGATATGTGGCTGTAGACACAGCCTCTGCCCATAGGTAGTTTGGAAATCCCTTTCCGTTGAGCATGGACCTTGCAGCTTCGACAATAGCTCTGTTTCTCCTCTCTGCTACACCATTGAGTTCGGGTGTATACCTTGTAGTGACTTCCCTTTTAATGCCTTTTTCATGCAAGAAGGCATCAAATTCAGAAGAGAAGTATTCTCCTCCACCATCTGATCTGAGTCTTTTCAAAGTCCTACCTATTTGGTTTTCAACAAGAGCAATATACTTCTTAAAGCAATTAAACATTTCATCCTTGTGCTTCATGAAAAACAGAATGGTCCACTTGCTACAATCATCTATGAAAGACACATAATATCTTGAGCCTGATATAGATGGCTCCTTACTTGGACCCCACACATCTGTGTGCACTAGATCCAAAGTATTTTGATACATATATCCTTTCTTATTGAAAGGTTGTCTATGAGCCTTGCCGAGTTGACAAGCTTCACACTTATAAATCATGTGTTGCCTTGTGATATTAGGCAAACCAAGTACACTTTGGTCCCTGCAAATTTGTTTGAGTGTCCTCTCACCAATGTGAGCAAGTCTTTTGTGCCATATCTCCAACTTTGTTAGAGTTTGAGATCCATAGCTAAACAAATCTATGTTCTTTGTATCTTCCACTTCAAAAGTGAAAAGTCTTCCTGTCTTTTCTCCTTTGGCAATCCTTCTAAAGCCTTGCCTTGGGTCTTCAACATATGCTCCAAATCGGTTGAATAAATGCAATCCTTTTTCAACAATCTGTCCAAAACTTATTAAATTTTTGGTAATTGTACGGACATACAAGACTTTGCTTAAGAGGTTCATATTCCCATCTGATGTCTTCACATTACCTATCTTCTCCACTGAGTGCTTTGTGTCATCTCCTCTCTGCACTTCATGCTTCTTATGAGGATCTTCCAAATCAGAAAGTAAAGCCACATTTCCTGCTACATGGTTTGAGCATCCCGAATCAATGTCAAATATGTGAAGATCATCCTTACCCTTCTTCACTGATAGATTCGTAATCAATAATGAATCTTCTTGACTTTGGTCCTCTGCATAGTTATTGTAGTCTCGTCTTCCTTTATGGCCACTTTCATAGTTGTTGTTGTTGTAATTGTTGTTGTAGTAGTTGTTGTTGTTGTAGCCTCCATTGTATCTGCCTCTATTTGATCCATAGCCACCTCTATTGAATCCTCTTCCTCTTGAGTTCCTCGGATTCCTGACACATTCTTCAGTAGTATGATTAGATAAGCCACATATATTGCAAGGTTGAGATGATTGGAATCTCCCCCTGCCTTGCTTTCCACCTCTGCCTCTTCCTCTACCTGCAAAGTTTGCTTGGAAAGAGCTACCTTCATCTTCATTCTTCCTATTCTTTGACTTGTTCTTGACCTTAGCTTTATCAGAATATAAGGCAGAAGTTTGATTACCTCTTGAGGACTCACCACCATTGCTAATCTTTGCTTCATGAGTGAAGAGTTGGCCCATGAGTGTGTTGAGGTCGAGTACATGCATATCCAATGTATAAATCCATAGCTGTTGTGAATGACTCCCACTTGTCGTCTGCTTTGATTCCATTTATGGTTTGTCTAATGATTTGCTCCTCTTCAATTACCTCTCCAATGCTTCCAAGTTGGTCGGAAATCTCCTTCATCTTTTTGACATAATCAGTCACACTTTGCTTCGGGCTTTTCTTCATTGTTGTGAACTCCATCCACAATTGGTTCTTCCTTGCTCGAGTGTTGGAAGAGAAGAAAGAAGCAAGTGCATTCCAGGTCTCTCTTGATGTTTTGCATCCCCTGACACGAGGTAAAAGAAAATCAGAGATTGAGTTTAGAATATAGGACCTTGCAAGTGCATCCTTCGAACACCAATTTGAAAGTCCTTCCACTTCTTCATGTGATGGTTTCCCTTTGTTCCTCATGGTTGGCATTGCTTCATCTCCGGATATGAATCCATATAGATTCCTCGCTTGAAGGTAAGCCTCCATCCTTAGAGACCATGCCGGGTAGTTGTTTCGATCCAATTTGTCAGTTGTTGATGGAAATCCATCTCCCATGTTGCTTGACTATGCTCTGATACCACTATGAAGAGAGATGGTGGATGCAATCTGAAGATGAGTTGGAGCTGCTACAACCGGCTTCACACCAGCCAACTGAGACTTTAGAGTTGATTATTAGACCCTTTGAGCTTCCTAAATCCACCAAAATATCAGCCAAGTACTTTGGAACATGTATCCCAAAAGTTTAAGTCAAGAGAGACTAATTGTGAAATGGCTAGCTCCCAAAACTTGCTATTTTTGGACATACACCTGCTGGAAAAACTGAACAGTGCTCTCAACCTGGTAGGGATTATATAAATTCCTTTTGGGCATAGAAAATAGACTGAGCAAGCTTGCTAATCCAAGTTAAAACACTTCAAAAGATGAACTGAGGACTGAGAACATATTTTAACAAAATCTGGAACATGCCCGCCATTCTCGGGGCTTTGTAGAGATAGACCAGTGAGAAGTAAAATAGCGATTTCTCCCAGATTACAAATCCAATGACCATGAACATTGATATACAGAAAATAGACTTTGAGAGCTATCCAAGGCATGTTGAAACACTGAAAAGGGATGCGTATAGCTTGAGTTATGAGCTTCTGAAGTTACTGCCCTGAGTGAGTATAGCAGAGAACAAAACAGAGAAGTAGATAATGATAAATGTATAGATTCACATATGATTACAACCACATTGGCAATGAATATTTGCACAATGGGAGTAGAATGATAGAGCTATGGAGTAAGCTCTTCAATCTCTACAAAATGACATGAAGTGGTCATGTACAAGGCTTGCTAATCGCCTCTTCCTTCTTGCTCTTTTTATAGCTATTCTTGGAGGGAGTCTTGAATTCGAATTCGAATGGCTCCACCTAAAAGTGATCCCCAAAGTTAGGAGATATTCACTCAGCTCAAAAATTCATGGTTTTAGGTATTTAGAGCCACGACTTTGCTTTAACATCATGGATGAGGTAAGCCATCCTTTTCCTTTTTCTTTTTTCAATTACAAGAGATAAAATGTACTATTTTACAAGAGATGTTCACATGACTACACATGTGACTTACAAATGATCATAATATCAATCATATCAAGCATGTAGGCTTGGGTAAAATGCGCCAACATCAATGGCATCTCATCTTTTTGTATAGGATACTGAGTTTGCTGATAAACATCACACCTCTTCACATAGGTATTTGCATCCATGTGAAGAGTTGGCCACCAAAGACCTGCAAATAGTCTTGCCTTGATCACCCGATCTGGTCCAAAATGTCCTCCTGCTACACCTTGGTGAGCAGTTTCCAAGATCTTAAGATATTCACTCTCATGGACACACAGTCTTAAGTAACCATTTTTACCACACGTGTATAAATTATCTCCAATGAGTGATTAGTCTAGTGCCTCTTGTTCTAAGCTCCTTTGTCCAACCAACGTCATATCTTGGGGAAAGGTTCTCATCCTCAAGAAGGCTACTAGTGGCCCACTCCAATCTGGCGCTAAAGACGCTCGATAAAGAGTGGCATGTTCCACTGGAGCTCTAATGTTGCAGATTGGGCATTCCTTGCACACCCTATGGACATCTACTTCCATAGTTGGCCAATGCACTCCAAGTCTCCTTAGTGTCTATAAAGTTCTTTGCCTCGAGTAGTGTTGCTCTAATGCACCCACATGTGCTAATTGCAACCACAGCGTACTCCTCTTCCACACAACAAGATAATATTCCTTGATCAGTATGCTTGTACATACTACTTGCCATGATATGGTACTTCTAGGCCTTTACTACCTCCTTATCTTGAGTGTTTATTATTGGGTGTTTAGACCCATATGTCAATAATGGCACTAATGTCTTGGCCCACTATGGTACAACTTCCAAATTAAACAAGTAAGCATCAAGAAGGTCATCTGATACTCCTTGTGGGGCCTCTCCGGATGTGAGCCTCGAGAGATGATCTCCTCTTAAGTGAGTCTTGCCTTTCCTCACCGCTACCTCAAAGTCATATTCCATTAGTAAGACGAACCACCTTACTAATCTACCTGTGTTGCATGGCTTGTTTACCAAATACAGTAGAGCTTTATGATCAGTAAAAAATTTAAACGTATTTGCAAGCAAATAGTGTCTAAACTTTTTAACTGCATATACCATACCTAATCTTTCTCGTTCAGTAGTGGTATAATTCCGTTCGCCTACATTCAATTGTCTATTGGCATAAGTGATTGGAAGATCCATGTTGCCTCCACTAGTTGGTTGTGCAAGTACACATCCAATGGCATAATTGGATGCATCCACATGAACATGAAATGGCTTGTTCTAATCTGGTGTAGTCAAGATTGGTGTTGAACACAATCTCCTCTTGAGCTCGTTAAAAGAATCCTCACATTCTTCAATCCACTCAAAGTTAGTCAAGAGGGAGTACAAAGGCTTTGCAATGATCACATAAATATGAATGAATTGGTGATAATAGCCACAATGCCCCATAAAGGCTTGTACTTCCTTGATATTATTTGGCCTAGGTAGCTCTGCAATAGCTCTAACTTTCTCCTCATCCGTGGATATGCCATTCTTTGACACTATGTGTCCTAGAATCTTGCCTTGCCTGGCCATGAAAACACATTTTTCTAGGTTCAAGTAGACTTGATATTCTCTACATTTGTCACAGATAGCTCTCATCTCAAGGATATGGGTTTGTCTAATGTTGGAATGAGCACAGAGATCATCAACATAGACTTCCAAATTCTTCCTCAAGAATTCTTTAAAAACATGACACATCAGCCTCTGAAAGGTAGCTGGTGTGTTGGTAAGCCCAAATGGCATTACTCGAAAGGCGAATATGCCCCACTCTATAGCAAAAGTTGTCTTATGCTGACCTTTTGGAGCTATGGCCACTTGATTGTATCCAGAGAATCCATCAAGGAAGCTATATACTTCCTTGCCTGCTACTCTTTCTAAAAGATGCTCAGTGATAGGAAGCGGATAACTATCTCTGATAGTGGTTGCATTAACCTTCTTCAAGTTAATGCATACACATAGTTTTCCATTCTTTTTGGGCACCACTACAATGGGGGACACTACAAGAGAACAAGGATTATGACCACCACATGCTAGAGAGATGACTCCCCTCCCAACCAAATGCCTCTATATATATAGCTCTCTCCAAGGGACTGCCTTCTTGGGCAGGTGGATACTAACCATCCAAGTGTCAGCCATGTAACTACATGTGCGCCAAGTGTCCCAGTTAACTCAAGTTAACTCAAGTGGATGCTTCTAGAAGGCTCTAGATCTCTTTGGGCAAAATACTCTCCCCATGTCTCCCATGGGGATTGAACCCAAGACCTCCTCCTTCACATCCTTGAGACTTAACCACTAAGCTAAGTGGATCAATTGTTCACAAGAGCACAAGACCTCCTAGTAAGTCTAAACTCAAGATCTTTGGTCATACATACGGATGACCAAACGGTGTCCGATGTCAGATCTGTCTGAATCGGCCAGACCCTTGGATCATAGACTTACTTTATTACATTCTTTCCCCCTTGGAAAATATTTTCGTCCTCGAAAATAGAGCTATATACATACTATAGGCAACCCCTGAGCCTCATGTTCTAAAACTGGAAGAACATGGTCATGTTCTAGAACTGGAAGAACATGTCTCATCTCTGTGGTGGCGTCCCTGCCCAAATGATTCAAAACACTGGCTCATTTTGCACTTTGATGAACTAAACAAAGTACAAACAAGAATAATAAGGGTGGATCTAAAAACATCCCTGGCCAATTCATAGTTTCTAGATGTGCGATCTAGGCACAAACATGTGAATTGGGTGGATTCAAATTACTAATCCATTTCTAGGCATAACTGGTGCATGGACTTAGTAATGAAGGTGGGATTCTTATCCCTTACAAGACTTTGAGAATTCTTGACTCACCTGAATTTGTTTTGGAGAACTTGAAGTTTGGTTGTCCCAAACATCTAACTTAGATGTTTGTACAATGGTTTACTTTGATCCAACAGTTACTTGATTTTTTTCCTCGACTAGAGGACTACTTTGTCCTAATGAGTTTAAAAATCCTTTGTAAACTGTAGGAGAAAGTTTACCATTTTGGTGGAGTCAACCATACCAACTTGACCAATACAACTTCAAAATGAAAATTATCCAAAGGACATTTTCTTCAAAGACTTGAGCTAAAAGTTCTTGGGAATTGTCAATCTGTTGAGCAATTCCTGACTTCTTTATTCTAGAGTATACTGGACTCTAGGAAATTATTTATGCTATAACTTGAAGCAAACTCAATTAAATAAGTCCATTTAGACTTATTATCTTTTGAAGATTGAAAAGGTTCTTGTACATAACATCTATCTAGGATGTTCAAGTTAGTTAACCGGCTAACCCTGGTCTTTTGCAAAAGGAATCAGATACCATGTCTGAGCCAATTCCAAAAGATTTGGAAAGCAAAAAGAAATAACTAAAACTCTGTACAACCAATTCATACTTCGAACATACATAAACTTGTTATGAGTCAAAGTCTAGTTGACTCAGGACTTTAACTTGTCAACGATCTATTTCAACAAGGTATTGAAGCATTGTCTTTATCTTTAAGAGAAATAAGCTGGATTCTCCAAAAGATTCAAAACAAATCAAAAACATTATCCAACCACAAGATACTAGTGTGGTAACCAACATCAGTGTGTCGACCCACTGAGGTTCTGTCGATGAGTTTCGTATTGAAATAATGCTTCACTTGAGACTAAGTTCAAGTCACATTCAATCTTTTTGACTCCTAATCGTGAATGCAATTCTTGTGCATTTCTTTGAGTCAAAAGAGTGAATTTATCAAGTTACACTAGGAACTTGATGCTTTGACTTAGTCAATTAAATCTTTAGTTGAAAAGATCAACTCAAAATCAAAGTCCAACTTCTTTCAGAAATTTATCAAATATTTTCTGATCAATAACACTTAAGCTTGAAGTGTTCTAAGAAGATCTTGGAAGTTACTTACTTCATATCTTTAGTTTCCTTGATCTTGAAGTTATCTTGAAGTTATCTTGAAGTATCGTAAAGATACTACTTTCATCCTTTACGAATTAAACTTTCCTTGAAGTCTTAATTCCCTTGAGGATGAAACCTAACTTCAAGTTCCAAACAAAGACTAAAAGATAATCATCATCTCACGGTCCGATGTCCCATACCATCTTTCCTACATCAATCTGAGTATAAAATCCGGTGTCCCATACCACCCTATTTTATACTCACATTGACGTGTGAGTGAATTTTATCCTAAAGTCTACAACATCTCTTGATAGAGAAACAAAATCTCTTGATAGAGAACCTTCTAGCTTTAATTCTTGACAAGAACTTCGCAGTTTTAGGCACTATCTCTATTGTTGCTCTAGCACAATGGTGAGAACCACGTTAAGAAGCTTCACCTCCTTAATTGTCAATCCGCGGAAGAGATAGGAGTGATATGAAGATTGTGAATGTGAGATGAAGTGAGAGTGAAGGTGAGAAGCATAGAAATGCACACACACATACACACACACTACGAAGAGACAAGAAAGACACAATGGAAGGTGAGAAATCAACTCTATTACTCAAGAACACTATTACAAGCTCAAAAGAACTCTAACCTCAAACAAGCTAACCCCAAAAATGAGCTCTCTAGCTCTTTTTATAGTTTCTAGACTAGTTTTGACCGGTTTCACATCTAGTGACCGGCATAGTTAAAAAATAGGTCCTAGATGCTATTTGAAAGGGTAAACGGTGTCTAAAAATAACGAAAATTGATACGCTCATTCTACCTAAGCTCCTCAAGCTCGAGGACTCCTCGGCTTGCAAAAAATGGAGCTAGAAAGTAAGAAAAGGGTTTTTCTATGTTACATATGTTACAATAGTGATAAAAATCACTGTTGGAGGTTTTTGAAAAGTATTTCTAAAACATGATTCTTTGAAAAAAGATTCCACTAGCTCACTGCTCCGTCGTTACATGCTTCCGCGTCTTCTATGCCTCTGGCTGCTTCCAACACCCCCTCCCTCTCGCTTCTGTCGTCCCTGACAGAACCTTGTTGTGAGGTCTGCCGGATATAGTTTTGTAGGAGGTCTTGAGCGAGGGTGTGCTCGGAGATACGAATGCCTCGGGCCAGATCGGCCTCGAGTTTCTCCTAATCGTTCCAAGTCCATTATTCTCGCTGATAATTCATGGCCGGTCCACTGATGTTCTTGTGCAACCTTAAGGGTCGGTATCAAGAAGTCCAAAGGAAGCACAGCATTCTGACCAAAAACCATCTGAAAGGGAGTTGCATTGAGTACGGTCTTGTAGGCCACTCGATATGCCCAAACAGCATGATGTAACTGTTTGTCCCAATCTGAACGTTTGTTGTTCACGAGTTTCGTCAGTACGTTACAAAGGATCTTATTAGTGCTTTCAGCCTGACCATTGGCCTGAGGATGATATGGTGCGGATTTCTTGTGAATCACCATAAAATCCTGTAACAAATATTCAATGACTTGGTTTAGAAAGTGAGTGCCTCGATCACTCACTAACTCTATAGGCAGTCCATATCTTGTAAAGACATTCTCAAATAAGAATTTTGCAGTTGTGTGTTCATCATTCTTTTTCGTGGCTTTTGCCTCTACCCATTTCGTAAGATAATATGTGGCAACAATAATGTATTCCGCATGTGTACCTTTTGCAGGGGGGTTAATGGGTCCTACAAAGTCTATACCCCACTTTGAAAATGCACGTCCGCCCATCATGGGTTTCAATGGCATTTCATCTCTGCGAGTAGGAAATTGAGTTCTTTGGCACACATCACATCTCTTAACATAGGTATGAGCATCCATGTGAAGAGTGGGCCACCATAATCCTGCAAAGAGGATGGCTTTGATCATCCTATCTGGTCCAAAATGACCTCCTGCAACACCTTGGTGTGCAGTCTCTAGTATGCTCAGATAATCGCTTTCATGAATACATTGTCTTAGATATCCATCTCGTCCTCTTTTGTATAGATTATCGCCAATAAGTGAATAATCTTGAGCTTCCTGCTCTAGACTGCGTTGTGCTAAAGTCATTCCTTGAGGGAATGTCTTCGTCCTCAAGTATGTCACTAATTGTTCACTCCAGTCTGGTGTGAGAGACACGTGATATAATGTAGCATGCTCTACTGGTGGTCTTTCACAAAAATCATGGCATTCTTTACACAACTTGTAGACATCTGCTTCCATCGAAGGCCAATATACTCCTAGTCGATGCAGAGTCTGTAATGTTCGATGTTTCGAGTGATGTTGCTTTCATGCACCTACATGTGCTAATTGCAACCAATTCGCATGTTCTGATTCATCTACACAACAAGCAAGAATCTTTTGATTATCCTGTTTATATATGCTTCCTGCTATTATTTGGTATCTCTGAGACTTGGTAATCTCTCCCTCTTTGATCTTTATCCTAGGATTCTTGGGTCCATATGTGAGAATAGGGACTATAGGCTTAGCCCATTCTGGTGCTATCTCAAGGTTAAACAAATATGCGTATGGTAACTCATCCACTACTCCTTGAGGAGCTTCACCTGAGGTTAATCTTGAAAGGTGGTCAGCTCTAAGATGTGTCTTTCCTTTCCTGACTACTACTTCAAAATCATACTCCATGAGTAATAGAAACCAACGTATTAGTCGTCCTGTGTTACATGGTTTGTTGACTAAGTACAATAGGGCTTGATGATCTGTAAAGAACTTGAATTTGTTTGCCAACAAATAGTGTCTGAACTTCTTTACCGCATAGATCATCCCTAATCCTTCTCGTTCAGTCGTGGTGTAATTTCTTTCTGCTGCGTTCAATTGTCTGCTCGCATAAGCTATGGGGAGATCTATGTTACCTTCACTCGTGGGTTGTGCTAACACACATCCTATGGCATAATTGGATGCATCCACATGTACATGGAATGGCTTAGTCCAATCTGGGGTAGCCAATATAGGTGTTGAGCACAAGCGTCGTTTGAGTTCATTGAATGAATTTTCACATTCATTTGTCCATTCAAAGTTGGTTAAAAGAGAGTACAAAGGCTTGGCTATGATTGCATACATGTGTATGAATCTCCTATAATAACCACAATGGCCCATAAATGCTTGTACCTCCTTTACGTTAGTTGGTCTAGGTAGTTCTGCAATTACTTTTACTTTTTCCTCATCCGTAGAGATTCCATTTTTTGACACAATGTGTCCTAGAATTTTGCCTTGTCTGACCATGAAAACGCATTTTTCTGGGTTCAAACAAACCTGATATTCTCGACATTTATCAAATATTTGTCTTAACTCCGGGATATGCGTCTGTCTTACATTTGAATGAGCACATATGTCATCGACATATACTTCCAAACTCTTGCGTAAGAATTCCTTAAAAACATGACACATGAGTCGCTGGAAAGTGGCGGGTGCATTTCTTAAGCCGAATGGCATCACACGAAATGCAAATATGCTCCATTCAGTGGCAAAAGCCGTCTTGTGTTGGTCCTCTGGAGCAATGGCTACTTGATTATAGCCTGAAAAACCATCAAGGAAGCTGTAAACTTCCTTGCCCGCAACTCTTTCCAATAGATGTTCCGTGATAGGAAGAGGATAACTGTCTCTAATCGTGGCGGCATTCACTTTTTTAAGGTTAATACACACACGCAATTTTCCGTTCTTCTTGGGCACTACCACAATGGGGGATACCCATTCAGTATGCTCAATTTCGTAAATGAATCCTGCTTCTATCAGCCGATCTATCTCCTCTTTAATCTTCGCAGCGTAGTTATCATTGTACGTGTAAGGTTTCTGTTTTGTCGGTTTTGCATCTGGAGTCATAGGGATTCTATGAGAACATATATCTGGGTCTACTCCTTTCAAATCTTTGTAACTCCAAGCGAACACATCTCTATATTCGCGCAATAGAGCAACTAATTCTTCTTCTTCTTCAGCTGTCAAATCATGCCCTATGTAGGTACATTTTTCTTCTTCTCCTTCTATGGCAACTATTACTTTCTTGGTTTTCTCTCGGTTATCATATACTTGTCTGTCATTCGCCTTTCTATTAGGCATTCGTACCATGATTCTTCTATCTTCGATTTCATATTTCTTGAAGTTCTCGAATACTTCAAATAAAGATTCTTCTTTTTCTGACATGGTTTCTTTCTTCTTTCTTTTCTTGCCTTCACTCTTGTTAGTCACTTGTGTGGTTAACCTCACATCATTCATAATTTCTTCGTGTCTCTGAGGATGAGTTTGTACTTCGAAAAAATACTCTTCTTCTGATGCAAAAGGTGGGTCCATGATAATTGATTCTAAATCAAAATCACTCGCATCCTCAAATGCATCAGTGCTAGGTTCACATTCTTCTAAAATTGCATCGCTCGTGATTGGCTCTATCGTGAAAACTGAAATTTCATAGCCATCCTCGTCACAGTGGGGTGTCCATTGTTCTTCATTGATGGCTACATCCATGGTTGCTAGGATTTCTGCCCAACCATGGGGTTCAAACTCTTCGTCAGGGAATACTACAGGTGCGTAAGCTGGATCTTGAAGGGTTCGTGGATGTTGTTCTGCACCTAAGGTCCTTGCTTCTAATCTTTCTTCCTCTTGTTTTGCAACTTTACATATCCATAAATGAGTGTCCTCGTGCAACCAAGAAGGATCTGATTCTAATGAGTGCACGGATTCCGTCTCTACTGGTGTCTTATGGATGGTATTCCATTGTATTGGGGGTACATCTCGATGTGAATAGTCTTTAAGATTGACTTTGGTAGTCACCCCTAAATGTTGCAAGTACAAAGAATTGGTTCCCCAATCTTGTACAATTTGCAACTGACGCATGAATGGTCGTCCCAATATCATCTCATAAGCATGATTTTTTGCAAAGTCACAAATGGCGAAAGTATGCTCAAATTCTACACCACAAGTGGTGAGAGATATTCCTTCTAGTAAGCCTAATGGTTTTTCTATGTGTCCATCAGCCATTTGTAGCTTCATCCTGGTGGGTCTTAATGCTGGCTTACCCCAACGTTTCCATAAAGCGGTGGTAGCTATGGCTACTCCGGCTCCTGAATCTAAGATGGCTTTCGTGGTGTAGCCCTGATGGGTTATTGGAAGATACGTGTTACCTTCCTCTCCTTCACTTACATCTCCAATCTTTTCTACGGGTATCTCTGGTACCTTATTTTGTGATCCTATTTGTGAGGGAGTAGTAGCAAGCTCGGGGAATTGATTTGCTACATGTTTCCACAATTCTGGTTTTACCTTTAACAACTCCTCTAGAGTGAGATTACACTATACTTTAGTGTTCTTGACCACTTCCGTGTTTCTAGGGATTACTGATTCTTCATTCCTCATGATTATCGTGGGTGCTCTCATATTAATAGACTTTGCTTCCCAAGGTCCTGTGAACTGAGGTAACTCTTGTAAAGAATTAGATTCAAAAGCTGTGTGTTCACTCAGTTGTTCCTCCTCTACCTCATCGTAAATAGAGGGGATGTCTTGGGTAAATTGTTCCTGCAAGTCATCTATTTCTTGAATAGGAGGATGGGTTCCTTGTTCCTTTCTCCATTTCTCTTCTTGGATTTCTCTCAAAAATTCATGTGAATATTTATGTATGGAAGACAAATTGTCTTGACTTTCTGTATTGGGTACTTGAGACAGGGATGGTGCATTCCTTTCCTGTGTCTCTGAGACAATAGGGTTCCTATGCTGATCCTTTTTCTCTTTGCTTTCAATCAAATATTCTAGCCTCTCCATTAGTCCTTGAAAATGTAATTCCGGTTTTGCCATGTTATTCCAATTAAGATATCTAGAGGCTTCGAACAAAGCTTGTGCTAGTTCTACCATCTTCATGCAAAGTTTAGTTCTCTCAATTTCTAGATCAGCTCGAGGGTAGTTTTTGCTCATTTCAGCTACCTGAGGTCCCTCTTTTAATCTAGCCTGATATGCACGAAACATCATGTCTAGATTTTCTGGTATGGGTTCCGCTAAAACTGATCCTGATTTTTGAGCTGGATTCTCTTGATTCAAGTCTTGTGAAGTCAATTCTAGGATTTTGGCTCTCGACTCTTTTAAACTTCCTTCCAACTCAGTTATCTTTTTACTCCATTTTCTCTTAATTCTTTCTCTAAAATCTTTCCAAGATTTTGTCTTTTTACTGCTAGATTCTGCAACTTCACCACTTCCGGCTGCTTTCTCTTGATTAAACTGTTGGTTCTGTAAGAGTGCCTGGGCTCTTGTGATAGCTTGGATAGGCACGTAGGTGGGGTTGGATCCATCTGCATTGTTCACAATACCTATCACATTGATCGGTGTCACATTCGAAGCATTAACTGGGTTCTTAGGACAATCTTTGATTATGTGCTCTTTGCCACAATCGGCACAAAAGCCTTGTATGTTATAGTACTGTGATTGTCTTGATATCAGGGGATGTGGACAATCCTTTATGAAATGGTCTCCTTGGCACCTAAAGCATGGTCCTCTAGGGCCCTGTGGTCTCTGTTGTCTTACTTGGGGCCGTGGATTTGGGTTTGTGTACATCACATTAGCATAGTCTGGCTCCCAACTAGGTTCCACTGGTGGACTATCATAATGATATGTTTCTACGTGTTCTGGTGACTCCGTGTAATAAGCGGGTGGACTATCTACATGCGTAGAGTCAAAACTGTTTGAGTTCGGGTCACTCTCTGTGATCAAAGGTGAAGAAGGCACTAAAGCCCTACTTAGGTTCTCTTCTGCAGCAGCGTATTTGACTGAGATGACATTCACTGGTGGGGGTGGCTGCTGAGCTAAGACGGGTTGAGGTCTCTGTTGAGCCTGGTATGGGTAGTTCTGAGGAGGCCTATAGTAATAAGGCTGAGCATTGAAATGGCCTTGATACCTACCTGGCTGCTGGTATGCTTGCGGGTAGTTCTGTCTCACGGTCTGTTTGTTGTATGGGCAGTCCTGAGTCGTATGATTCGTGTATCTTCTCTCAATTGTACAGTATTGGCCACTAGGGTTGGCTTGTGGTTGTGGTGCATTGGGACACACATTTGCCATATGATCACCACCACAGGTGTAACAACGCTTGTTCATTAGTACCCTAGGTTTACTAGAAACTCCTAGTTTCTGAGCCACTTTTTCTGCTAGGTCTTCTATTGAGCTAGACAATTTTGTGGATGCTAGAGATGAACAGTCTGAGTCCTTATAGACCTTTGAGAGTTCCAACTCGTCTCCTAAGTTGTCCTCAATGTCTATACAAATTCTTACACATTGCTCTAGCGTTCTGGGTTCTTTTAGGTACACATAGGAGCGTAGTTTAGAGCTCAACAAGCCATCTAGAAACAATGACACTTGCTTGGCCTGTGAGGGTAGCTCTTGCATTGGACATCGTTCAACATATTGTCTAAACCTACGTCCTGCCAGTCTAACTGTTTCCTGAGGGGTCTGTTTAAAGCTATGAATCAGCGAAGACGTGTCATGTCTAATCCCACTTTTAGAGAATTCAGTGATGAATGACTCTAAAAAGTGATGGATGTCTCTAAATTGCCTTTGTTGCAATGGTTGGAACCAAGTTAAAGCTGTATTCTTTAACGTTAGTCCAAATGCATTATATTGCGTGAACATGTCTTCAACTTGTTCTGCTCTTAGTACTTGCTTGAATTCTGCAACATGGTCATAGGGATCTCCTGTCCCATCAAAGTAATTTTTCATGCATTTCACTAATTGAGTGGGTCTCAATATTCGTGCATGTTCATGTGGTCTAGGTAGAGGAAAATCATCTCTACCACCTGGTATTCCATGATCTCTTTGTCTATCCGCTCTATTAGTGTCCGTGGTTGTTCTATCTCTCCCCATGGGGTGATTAAAGCTTACTTGCGGTCTCTCTTTATTTCTCTCTCTTTGATTTCCATGGGCTGATGATGTTCCTGCCCCTTGTTGACTTGTATTCATGTTCGTTCTAGATGGAGGGAATACCAATTCACCTCTCCATGTGTATGTGTTTTTAGCGTGGTCAGGCACCACAAAGACTCTTTTTGAAGTCTCATCCAGGTATACAACCTTTCCAGGTGTATCCGGGTCCTTGAACTCGTATATAGTGATGATTCCTACCTCACTAAGTAGTTCTGTCTTGTATCTCCAAAAGGCTTCATCAGTTTCTTTAAACTCTATGCTTCTGTTGTCCTGAGGGATCCATTCCGGGATTAGTACTCGTGTCAGTACAGATTTCCCTCTAGGTGTTCTAGGTTCTTCTAATGGTTCCTTTCCTTGAGATTTAGTTTCCGTCTCTAGTTGAATCACGCCAAACTCGTTGGTATTGTTTGGCTGCTTACTTAGGATGTACATCGTTCCTTCCTTGTCTATGTACGCGTCTCTCTCAAATTTCACCACTCGACGTTCCAATCCAATGGGTTGACCGGGGTTGTGCATTTGCACCACTTGCCTTCGCAAACCATCCTCATAGATGCGAGCACCTAATCGGTTGGTTCGGAGAAACTCTAGTTGAGTCCTATAGGGTCCTTCTGGTTTTTCTAAGTATGCTACATTTGACCCTACTTCTGGTCTTTCTGTGCTAAATGCCATTTCTGATTCGCTGGTATCTGAGCTCTCGTAGGGATAACTAGTGTTCAACTGTTGAGCCCACGATCGTGCAGTAGTTCTTACACTTGCCTTTGATGATCTAAGGCTTCGTCGGTCTGACTTACCTATATGTTTGCCCGATCTAAGGTTCATTAATTTTGTTCCTTGCACACTCAGTACACGCTCAGATCGTCAATGATTCTTTGTTATTACTTTCTTGATTCTTTTTAAATTTCTTTAGATTCTTGTCTTAATGTATGCGTCAGGAATTTGACTTTCCGTGGTACTTTGAGTTCTCGTTCCGTCAGACTTATGTTCTTTCCTTTAGGTTTTCGTGTCACACACCTTTACTTTAGTCTTGAACTTGATAAATTTAATTCTCTTGAACTTGAGGCGTTCCTATCGTCTTAACTTCACAATGCTAACGTTTATCCTAAGCTAAGAATTGACTGAGGGGGTTGAGTAATCTTCCAACCTCGAGTCAGCTTTTCTGGTTGCTCTGATGCCCAAGAAGCCGCGCTTCCCAAGCTTTATGCCCTTCACTGCCTTGCCTTGGTTGCCTTTGATTGCCCTTGCTAGACCTGGAAAAATTCAATATTAGACCAATTCACAGTTGGATGATCAAGCACTTGAGTATATACACCTTTTAAGTCCCTTCCCTTTTCAATGCTTGCCCCCTTGGCTTTCTAGTCCCAAACTAGGTCAACCTCAAAATAGCTTATCTAAAAATAGACGTATCCTTTAAGAAAAAAATAGTTGAGTTCACGTAGTACTCGTAAAGAGCTTTCTAACGAGCTATTAAGCTCAAAAAACGGACTTCGGATGAAAAAGTTATGACCGTTCAGGCCCTGGGGGGTAAAAACTGACAAAAAGGTTTTTCTCCAAATATGAGCTAAGGGGTCTCCTATGAATATAATCACCCAAAAATTTCCCAAAAATAGCCCCAAAATTGGCCAAAAAATGAAACCCTAAAATTTGCATTTGGGGTGGACAATCGCGATGGTCTGAGATGATCCCGATGGTCTGGGACCGTCGCGATGGCGTGAAGGTGAACAATCGCGATGGCGTGATGCGCGAATCGTCGCGATGGTGTAAGGGTGTCGTCGCGATGGCGTGAAGTGTGAACCGTCGCGATGGTCTAGCTTGCCACGTGGCACCGTCGGCGCGATGGCGTGAGCCAATCGCGATGGTGTGGGGTCAACCGAACAATCGCGATGGTCCGCGAACCGTCGCGATGGTCCAAATGAACCGTCGCGATGGCGTGAGACCGTCGCGATGGTCTGGCTGAGCCGTCGCGATGGCGTGAGCCTATCGCGATGGTGTGACACAATCGCGATGGCGTAAATGTGAACCGTCGCGATGGCTCGATCAGGCGGACAATCGCGATGGCGTTAGTCAACGATCAACGTGAACAATTGCGATGGTCCAAAGTGAACCGTCGCGATGGTCACAGATGCG
The DNA here is from genome assembly GCA_020310875.1 of Ceratopteris richardii. Classification (NCBI taxonomy): domain Eukaryota; kingdom Viridiplantae; phylum Streptophyta; class Polypodiopsida; order Polypodiales; family Pteridaceae; genus Ceratopteris; species Ceratopteris richardii. The sequence continues at coordinate 126,492,223 of CM035406.1, forward strand.
ATGGCTTGAGCCAATCGCGATGGTCTGGGCGCGATGGCGTGAGCCAATCGCGATGGTCCAAAATTCGGGTTGTCGCGATGGTCTGAGATGATCGCGATGGTCCAACTTGCCATGTGGCACCGTCGGCACGATGGCATGAGCCAATCGCGATGGTGTGGGATCAACCAAACAGTCGCGATGGTCCGCGAACCGTCGCGATGGTCCAAATGAACCGTCGCCATGGCGTGAGACCGTCGCGATGGTCCGGCCGAGCCGTCGCGATGGCGTGAGCCTATCGCGATGGTGTGACACAATCGCGATGGTCTGAGACCGTCGCGATGGTCCACCAAAATGTGATTTTTTGAGATGCAGCTATGGATTCCTATACACGCAAGGGTCGCCTACACGGTGGTGAACTCGCCTTCCTCAAAATCCGAACTTTGCAGACCATCGTGATGGTCTGGCACAGTCGGAAATTTCTGACAGAAACTGAAAATTTTACCTTTTCCAAGCTTTCCTGATGCACTGGAGCTCTATACCTGCAAGAAAACTCAAGAAAACAAAAGCACATGCAAGCACAAAAGCTCTCTCTCACTCTCTCGCATGCACAAATGAGGGGAAATGAGGAGAATGGGTGGATATGGTGAATTTTTTGATTTTTTTGGAGATGAAGATGATGATCCGGTGATGAAGATGGAGTGCGGGGGAGGTGAAAAACACTAAAAACTAAGTAAAAACAACAACAAAAACTGAAATTTTTACCTTCCAACGCTACTTCTTGCTATACTCTTACCATCACACATTCGTCCTGGACTCGATCCCCGACAACGGTGCCAAATTTGGTGTTGCTCTAGCACAATGGTGAGAACCACGTTAAGAAGCTTCACCTCCTTAATTGTCAATCCGCGGAAGAGATAGGAGTGATATGAAGATCTTGAATGTGAGATGAAGTGAGAGTGAAGGTGAGAAGCATAGAAATGCACACACACATACACACACACTACGAAGAGACAAGCAAGACACAATGGAAGGTGAGAAATCAACTCTATTACTCAAGAACACTATTACAAGTTCAAAAGAACTCTAACCTCAAACAAGCTAACCCCAAAAATGAGCTCTCTAGCTCTTTTTATAGTTTCTAGACTAGTTTTGACCGGTTTCACATCTAGTGACCGGCATAGTTAAAAAATAGGTCCTAGATGCTATTTGAAAGGGTAAACGGTGTCTAAAAATAACGAAAATTGATACGCTCATTCTACCTAAGCTCCTCAAGCTTGAGGACTCCTCGGCTTGCACAAAATGGAGCTAGAAAGTAAGAAAAGGGTTTTTCTATGTTACATATGTTACAATAGTGATAAAAATCACTGTTGGAGGTTTTTGAAAAGTATTTCTAAAACATGATTCTTTGAAAAAAGATTCCACTGGCTCACTGCTCCGTCGTTACATGCTTCCGCGTCTTCTATGCCTTTGGCTGCTTCCAACATCTATCTTGATATTCTAGGTTTTAATCCCTTGACATGATCGTTTCACGATCTTGTGCTTAACCTTGGGAACTTGAAAACCTTTAATAGAATATCTCCAATCCTTTTTGCTAGGGTTTTCAAATGAAAACCAATCAGAATTCCAAGTTCTTGAATTTCTCAAATTAAATTTCAATTGGTTATTCTTGATCAATTTCGTAGTGACAAGAGCTTTTAGCTTCTTGTCTTTAGATTCCTTTCTTAACTGATGCTTTTAGGTACCTATCCTGGCCAGGACTTTTATAGGAATCTCTCTACTGCATAAGTCTAAGCATCCGCTCATGCTCTCTAGATTTGTACCAAAATCCCTTTAAGGATAGGCAAACACTTATGTTGTACCTTCTACAGACTTAAGTACCATTTTCATGGTTGCAGACTACACTCTTGGAATTTCTTCTCTCTGTTCATACTTGGAATAGCTTACTCTTTTTCACATTTTTTTCATTCGATAAATGGAACTTGAGTGAATAATTCCTAACGGAATTTTTACTGCCAATACTTGGGCAATCTACAGAGTAGTTCTAATCGCACATTCTTGGACAATCATGGCCAAGGTTGATACTTGTGATAAAAATAAAGACTTAGTCTTTATCTTTAAGATCTCTTAAACTATCTTAAGCTTCTTTGCTTACCTGCAGGATTTTAGAGATCTTTCACTCAACTTAAGTCCAAGCATTTTGTAATGCTTTTCAGATTCCAAAGCTAAGAATCTATGATATACCTTTAGGTTATATCACTATTTGGACTTAAATACCAAAACTAGTGGTTAGGGATTTGCTGGGAACTACTTGCTATAAAAGGTTTCTTGAAAGATGCTAGTCTCACATCTGGGGAGATTTTTCTTTCAAGAACTTTTTGATTCCTACCTAGGAATCAAGTAATACTAAGCTAATGATTCATCTTGGAATCTTGTACTTTCCAGTCCAATGATTCATCTTGGAATCTTCTGCTTTCCAGTCCAATGATTCATCTTGGAATCTTTTGCTTTCCAGTCCAATGATTCATCTTGGAATCCTTTTCTTTACTAAAAAGATCTTCATATGGAATTCTAGACTTTTGGATAAGACCAAGACTTAAGGCTTTGCTTGTCCAAAAGGTATTCTCTTTTAACCAATGAAATAGTTAATTGGACTCTTTCATTAGCTTATCTTTAGGAAATAACTTAATTTTCAAAGATTACTTTGCTTGGGTCTCTTCAAGGCTTTACCACTTGAAGCTAATCTTTTAGGAAAGAACTTATTTCCAATTTGTCTTTAGGAAATATCGTGATTTCCTAAGAGATATCTGTTTAAAAAATGAAAATAATTTGAATCATTTCATTAATTGTCATGATTTAGGAAATTACTTGATTCCTAAAGATCAATTAATATTTGTCTTGGTTTCTTTTTTAAGCCTTGAGTTAGCTTAAATAGAATCAAGCAAGTTTCCTTCAAAAGTTTTCGCATCAATTGAAGACCTTGCATCATGCCTCGAGATGCATTTCTGGAAACTAACATCTATGAACACTAGAGTTCCAAGGATTCTAGAAGTTCAATACTTCTACTTATTTTCATCAATGTTTGATGAATATTAAAGTATTAAACCTTCCAAAATTTGTTGAACTTAAATGTTCAATTGGTTTGTGTTTCAACAGAAACTTCCTTACTTGGATGCATGAACATGAACATCCAAAAACAACTAAATCCTTGTTAGTTGCTAAGAATGTCTAGGTTTCTTTCCAAACTTAGACTGAGCATGCACATTGGAAAGTAGCTCTATTTTCTTGGCATCTTAATGACAAGAAAAAATGAATACTTACTTTCAACATGCTTTCTTTTCCTCAAAAAGATTACTCCTACTAAGTGGTACCTATGTATCACTTTTTGGGAAAAAAATAGACTAGATACTTAGTTGCATGATGGTCAAGATCCTTGCAACTAGGTAATTTTCTATTTTTTCCACCTAGCTAAGTCAAGTTAGAAAAAGAAAGGAATGAAAGTATACGTGTTCAGCTACTTACCAAAAGATCATGCGTATGCTCATGCATCTACTTGCATGCAAATGCATGTTCATGTATGCAAATGCCCATTTTTGGGTGCAAATGCATGTGAGTACATGCAAGTGTAATGAACTTAAGCAAATCTCAAGCTTATTAGGTATGAAAACAAGCATCCATGCAAAAACAACCTTCTTGCTATTCTAGCAAAAGGTAATTATTCAAGTGCGTGAACTGGAGAATTAACTACCTTTCCCAAGCAAGTGTGAACTTGATGTGCATATAACATTCTTTTATGCACAAATAATCTTTTCATTTTTGTGTATGAATGGAAATAGAAATTTCAATTGCATGCCTAAAAGTAAAAAGTACTTTGTATACTTTTGTGTCATTTCAATACCCTTTAGTCGTCTGATTAGCTTTCATGTTGAGATAATCATAATTGGACTATGCTTTTAGTCCTAATTAATGCATCCTAAATGAAAGCATTCGAACAAACAAATATCAAAAAGAGAACATAATTTGGAAAATACTTAGCTCGACATAGAGCTACATCCTTCCCTTGATCCTTGCGAGAAGTTATTCACTATCCTTTGAGGCCTTAGTGAGCATCCACACACCTACTCACCAAGTTTGGAAGTGCAATGATACCGAACTTATATTTTTGCTTCTTCTAAAGCAATACCAAAGTATACATGATACTTTAGTCCGTCGAGGTCGACTTGATTCTAGCTGAAAGTGCTAGAATAATGACGAAATTAGGCCTCCGGATCTTCACTCCATAGCTCCACTTCGCTTGAACTTCTCTAAAGACTTGGTTGTCAAAGCTCTCTTGATCTTAGTTATTAAAGTGCTTTAGGTTGAAATCAGGGATTTGGAGTTCGATTTCGTTGCTCTACCCTTTTTATCATGTTGAAGAAGAAGCTTTCAGCAGCAGGTTACAGATCTAAGATCTCCTGAGATAGGATTAAGACACCAAGCAGCATCGCCACCTCGGATAAGGGAGAAGCTTGTAAGCTAACAGGTCATGGGTTCGAACACAGGCTGGTGCCTCCTCAGCTTTATCTCTTTTGGCCGATGCCTTATGCTCTTCTGCAGCACTCCTCCGAGGATATAAAGAGGTTGTGAAAAATGATTTTCACGCAAGCGATCTACCTCCTTGGTTAAGCCAATTCCTGCACCCGTGCAGGTCCTGGGTTCAAAAATCCGTACATCGCTTAAATAAACCAGTGAGCTGTGCCAGCGTGAAAATACGTTTTGGTCTGCTGTCGGCTTCTTCAAAGCCAACAAGACCTCAACAATTGGTTTGCTGCTACTCTTCACAACACGCAAAGCTTTTCGACGTCGTGGATAAGAGAACGGCCTACTCTATGGGAGAATATGGGATCGAATCCCGACGTCGTTGTGGACCCTTCATTATTTTGCTCCTTGAGGAGAGTTCTTCACTGCCGAACTGTCATGTTATTACTGCCGCCAAATGCTTTCACGATTGGCGCTTGGTTTTCTGGATAGGACAGCTACCTAGCTATGGTCAGGTCTCAAGTTCGAATCCCATGCATGCTCGCAGTAGTATACTCAATCTTTTGCTAATCTACTCTTTAAGCTAAAGCTATGGCCGCCATGATGACTTCAGTATTCTACGTCAAAACATCCGTGAGCAGATATTTGGAAGAGACCTATACACGCAAAAAGTAAGGAGCAAGATGATCTAGGAGAGCTATGGAGAGGGTGGCTGTGATACCAATGCAAGAGAACAAGGATTACGACCACCAATGCAAGAGAACAAGGATTATGACCACCACATGCTAGAGAGATGACTCCCCTCCCAACCAAATGTCTCTATATATATAGCTCTCTCCAAGGGACTGCCTTCTTGGGCAGGTGGATACTAACCATCCAAGTGTCAGACATGTAACTACATGTGCGCCAAGTGTCCCAATTAACTCGAGTTAACTCAAGTGGATGCTTCTAGAAGGCTCTAGATATCTTTGGGCAAAATACTCTCCCCATTTCTCCCATGGGGATTGAACCCAAGACCTCCTCCTTCACATCCTTGAGACTTAACCATTAAGCTAAGTGGATCACTTGTTCACAAGAGCACAAGACTTCCTAGTAAGTCTAAACTCGAGATCTTTAGTCATACATACGGATGACCAAACGGTGTCTGATGTCAGATCTGTCTGAACCGGCCAGACCCTTGGATCATAGACTTACTTTATTACAGACACCCACTTAGTGTGCTCAATTTCATAGATAAATCCAACTTCAACCAAGCGATCTATCTCTTCCTTGATTTTGGTAGCATAGTTATCGTTATAGGTGTATTGCTTCTGCTTAGAGGGTTTGGCATCTGAGGTCATGGGAATCCTATGTGAGCATATGTCAGGGTCTACTCCTTTTAAGTCCTTGTAACTCCATGCAAATACATCTTTGTATTCTTTTAGCAAGGCTATCAACTCTTGCTCCTCATCTTCACTTAGGTCATGTCCTATGTAGGTACATCGTTCCTCACCCTCTTCTATAGTCACTATGATTTTCTTTGTGGTTTCTTTGTTATCATAGGTCTCTCCTGCTTGTGCGTCACATTTAGGCATTCTTATCATGACTCTCCTATCTTCTATTTCATACTTCTTAAAGTTTTTCGGAACCTCAAACAAGGATTCTTCCTCTTCTGGTGTGACTTCTCTCTTCTTCCTCTATTTTCCTTCATTTTTAGTGGTTACCTATGTGGCTAATCTCACGTCATTTGTAAGTTCTTCATGTCTCTGAGGGTGAGCAATCTCGAATGAGGTGATCTCCCTGACATCGATAGCATGGTCCTCTAGGAAATGGGGGTCTTATCTGCCCAGGTTGATGCCTAGAGTTAGGATTTGCATACATGACATTTGCATACTCTGGCTCCCAACTAGGTTCACTCGGGTCTTCATAATAATACGACTCATTATGCTCAGGTGACTGCATGTAGTAAGCTTGTGGGCTGTCAACATGAGTTGAGTCAAAACTATGGTCACTTGTCACTTTCTGAAAGCAATGGTGTCAGTGGCAGTAATGCTCTATTTGGATTTTCTTCTGTTGCTGCATACTTCACTGGAATCACATTGGCAGGAGGAGGGGGTTGCTACACTAGAACTGGTTGAGGTCTGTGCTGCCCTTGATAGGGTGGTTCATAGGATTGTTGGGGCCTACCATATTGCTATTGTGGGTACTGATTCTAGTATTTTCCTTATTGTGGATACATCTGAGGATAATTTTGTCTAATTTCTTGTTTATTATAAGGATAGTCTTGTGCGGTGTGGTTGGTATATCTCCTTTCTAGGGTGTAGTATTGGCTGTTAGGGTTCACTTGTGGTTGAACCATGATAGGGCACACATTGGCCATATGGTCTCCTCCACAGGTGTAGCATCGTTTCCCTGGGGCAAATCTAGGAATCTGCTTGCTAGAGACTCCCAATTTTTGAGCTACCTTCTCTGCCAGATCCTCAATTGACGTGGATTGTGTGGAAGTGAGGCTAATGGAACTATCTAAATCTTTAAAGATCTTTGAAAACTCTAATTCCTCACCTAGATTATCCTCAATGTCTATGCACATGCTTACACACTCTTCTATGGATCTAGGGTCCTTTTAGTACACATATGATCTCAGTTTGGTACTTAACAATCCATCTAGAAATAAGGCCACTTGTTTGGCTGGAGTGGGTAACTTTGTAACAGGGCACCTCTCTAGGTATTGCCTAAACCTTCTTCCTGCAAGCCTCACGGTCTCTTGAGGTGTTTGCTTGAAGCTGTATATCAAGGAAGATGTGTTATGCCTAATACCACTCTTAGAAAACTCAGCAATGAATGCTTCAAGAAGTTGGCCTATATTTCTGAACTGACCTTGGTGAAGTGGTTGAAACCAAGTCAATGCAGTGTTCTTGAGAGTTAGGCCAAAAGAATTGTATTGAGTGAACAAGTCTTCAACTTGTTCAACTCTCAAAACTTGCCTAAACTCTACCACATGGTCATACGGGTCTCCTGTGCCATGGAAGCAATTCTTCATGGAGTTAACGAATTGTGTGGGCCTCAAGGTCTTGGTGTGTTCTCTAGGCCTTGGTAGAGGGAAGTCATCGACATTTCTTGGATTCCTTGGGTCCCTATGTCTCTCATTTTCCATCCTATCCATCCATGTTCTCGTTCTTTCTCTTCCCAATGGGTTAGCAAAGCTCACCTCACGTCTATCTCTACTCTTGTCTCTCTGGGTTCCATGAGCTTGCGAGGTTCCATCTCCTTGGTGACCATAAGAGACATTGGACCGTGGTTGGGGAAAAACAAGTTCACCCTTCCAAGTGTAGGCATGTCTCCCATGCTCTGAGACCACAAAGATCCTCTCTGATGCATTATCTAGATAGGTCACTTTGCCCGGGCTATTAGGATCTTTCATAGATGGTAAGTGTCCCTACTTCATTAGGCTAATCAGGTTTATACCTCCAAAAAGCCTCATCCGTCTCTTGATTTAAGAGAAAATCTATGCTCCTATTGTCTTGGGGAACCCACTCTAGAGTGATTATCCTAGTCAGAACTGACTTGCCTCGAGGGGTTTTTGGCTCTTTTCCTATGTTCCCTTGCTCTATGTCACCTATTTCGGTTTTTGAGATTACGTTGCCAAATTCATCCGTCCTTTCTGGCTAGTTGCTGACCACATACATTGTTCCTTCTTTATCTATATAGGAACCATTTTCGAACTTGACTACAATGTGTTCTAGTCCCATGGGCTAATCTGAGTTTTTAATTTGGATAACGAATCTTCTTAGACCATCCTCATAGATACGAGCACCTAATCGGTTGGTCTGGATATATTCCAATTGAGTCTTGTAGGGACCTTCTGGTTTTTCTAGGTATGCCACTTTAGAGCTACCTACTGGTCTCTCCATGCTGTAAGACATCCCAGAGTCACTGGTTTCTAAGTTTTGAGCGTAGGGGTAATCACTCAACTGCTGGGCCCAAGACCTAGCAGTATGGTTAACACTAGCCTCTGATGACCTAACACTAAGACGGTCTCTCCCTAGGTGTCTTCCCGATCTCAAGTTCATATGCCCTACTATTGTCCCAATGACCCTTGTACAACCACGTTGATGATTCTTTGATACCAATCACTTGTTCCTTTTAATATCCCGGGTACTTGTTTTCTTGTCTTTAGTGAAGCGTAATCAGGAGCACTTAAGTGTGTCACACTTAATGTTCTTCATCCACTTGGCTTAAGTTCTTTCCCCTTAGATTGTCCCTTGAATACAACTTACCTATTCTTAGACTTGAGAAATTAGAGTATCTTAGAACTTGAGTATCCCTATCGTACCCTTAATCAATCCAAATATATATCCGCACTTAGCCTAAGCTAGTAATGGACTGAGGGGGTTGAGAGATCTTCCAACCTCAAGTAGCTTTTCTTCACTGCACTTGTCCACCCAGGAAGCGTGTTCCCAAGCTTGCACACACGGCACTTGCTGGCAAAAGTTCCAAGTTTAGCTCAATTTTTTACCTTCAATTGACAGACAAATTATCTCAAACACTTTTGATGACCTTTTTTCCGCCTTCTGTATTGCCAAAAAATTTTCTCTAGAGCTCCCTTGGTGTACCTACCCCTCAGAGGGTCAACTTCAAAATACCCTATCAGCTCAAAAAATGGATTTCATATGAAAAAGTTATGTCAATTCAGGGTTCAGGGGATTAAAACAGACAATCACGACCTTTCAGGATTTTAGTGTATTCATCTCAGGCCTTTGTAATTGTATGGGTAATTGAGTGTGCAAATATGCCCAAAATTTAACCCAAAATTTCAAAAAAAATAGCACTTTAATTTTTGCCGAAAATGCTTGTCTATCGTGATAGACGGTGTCTATCGCGATAGATGCTGACTCTCGTGTGGGGTCCTGTCTGTCGCGATAGATGGGTGTCTATCGCGATAGACGAGGTCTATCGTGGGGTGTTGTCTATTGCGATAAACTGGGTCTATCGTCTGTCATGTTTTGGTCTGTCGCGATAGATGGTGTCTGTCGCGATAGATGCTATTTGTCGCGGGGCTCTGTTTGCCGCGATAGATGGGTGTTTGTCACGATAGACGAGGTCTATCATCTATCGTGTTTTGGTATGTCATGATAAACGGTCTCTATCACAATAGACACAATTTGTTGTGGGGGTCTGCCTGTCGCGATACACGGGTGTTTGTCACGATAGACGAGGTCTATCGTCCGTCGTGTTTTTGTCTATTGCGATAGACGGTCTCTGTCGCGATAGACACAATTTTTCGCAAGGGTTTATCTGTCGCGATAGACGAGGTCTATCGTTTGTCATGTTTTGGTCTATCGCGATAGACGGTTTCTATCGCAATAGACATAATTTGTCGCAGGGGTATGTCTGTCACGATAGACGGGTATCTGTCGCGATAGACGGGTCTATCATGGGGTACTGTCTGTTGTGATAGACAGTGTCCGTAGCGATAGACTAAAAAAATGCAATTTTTTTTTAAACCTTTAGTGATTTGGAGTGCTCTAATGGTGTAGATTATCGTGCCAAGCATGGAAACAAAAAATACTGAGTTTCTCTATCTATCACGATAGATAGAGGTCGTCATCCCGGGACCTGTGCAGAGTTCTATCGTACCTGTGCAAGCCACTGGAGATGGTGGTACAGCTAGAACCTGCAGCAAAAGCTCAAAAACACACAAAAACAGATCGCACACAAGCTCTCTCACAAGTGAAATGAGGGGAATAAGGTGGGGAGGGGAATATGATCAAAAAGTGAAATTTTTGGTGAAGGTGGAGATGGAGGTGGGAGATGGTGGGGATGATGATGGTGATGATGGTGATGCAAAAAACAAGAAAAAATGAAGAAAAATAAGGAAAAGTATAGATTTTACCTATGACTCCAATGTCTCAACTCTACATCTTACCATCACACGCTCGTCCTCGAAGCTCTCTCTTCGACAACGGTGCCAAATTTGGTGTCACTCTAGCACAATGGCAAGTACCAACGTGAGGAGATCCACCTCATAAATGCTTCTCATGAGGACTAGTGAGCAGCATGTCATCAACATACATGACAATGATCAAAAGCATATCATTAGCATGCTTAACATATAAGGTGCTCTCAATTGGACTATTCTCAAAACCATGTGCAATCAGATAGGCATGTATCTTTTCATACCAAGCATGTGGTTCTTGCTTTAAACCATATAATGCCTTCTTTAACCTACACACCTATTTTTCATGCTCTTTTTGCACAAATCCACGAGGCTAAAAACCACAAACTTCTTCATGCAAGTCACCATTCAAAAATGTAGTTTTAATGTCCAACTAATTTACATTCCAACCATGATGACCTGCAAGTGCACAAATGCTATGAACATTAGTCATTTGACAAGTAGGAGCAAAGGTCTCATCAAAATCAATGCCTCTTTCCTGAGCATAACCCTTTGCAACAAGCCTAGCCTTATACCTGCCAATTGTTCCATCAAGCTTATGCTTAAGCTTGTATACCCACTTAGTGCCAATGGCCTTCTTGCGAGGAGGCAAGTCACATAAAGACCAGGTACCATTTTTCATTATAGCATCATGTTCAGATTCCATAGTAGCCATCCAATTTTCTGAATTTTGTGCTTCATCAAACGAAATAGGCTCATTCTCATCACAGAGGAACCGATAGATTTTCAGCCAAAACCAAAAACTATTTGAAGCACATAAACACTTTGGACTTTGCTTTGAGTGGATATACCCATATGCATGCTTGGAAAAATCATCAATGAAAGTCACGAAGTAAAGATAGTTCCCAAAAGAAGGTATCTGCATAGGACCATAGACATCACTATGAACAAATTGCAATTTTTGAGTAGCTCGAACTGAACCATCTTTTGGGAAGGAGGAACACTGCATTTTGCCCAAAATATAGCCTTCACAGACATGTTTTCCAGGTGTGTCAAGTTTGGGCAAAGAGGATGCCATTTCAGATTTCCACATGCATAGCAAACTAGCAAAATTTAGATGACCAAAGTGTGCATGCCAAAGCTTTGCATCTGAGATAACCTGAGAATCATGTATTGCACATGCTGAATCATTCTCGGATTTTTTATAGTCTATGAGCTCATATGGCCCGCGACATAAAATGCCAGAAGCAAGAATCATGTCGCCATTTGACAGATCATGAACTGTACATCTGTTATCAACAAATTTCTCAACCAAGCCAATCTTGGCTAATGCAAAAATTGATGATAGATTTTTCTTGATCCCTAGCACAAATAAAGCATCTGACAATGTAAAAGAACTATCATTAGTAGTAGTCAGAATGATCTTACCAACTCCCATAACAGGATAAGAGAAGTTATTGGTGCATGTGATAGTATTCCCTATAGGGGCAGGCTCAAGTGAGGTGAAGAAACGGTGTTGCAAGGTAATATGTTTAGTTGCCCCACTATCAAAGTATGAAACATTTGAGTCTACTACAGACATACACTGCTCATGAGAAGATGGTTCAAAACTGTAAACAATAATAAACACCCATTCTTCATTCTGCACAAGATTAGCAGACTCTGTTTTCAATGTAGAGGCTTTTGCAACAACCATTCTAGCCTCTTTTTTCTTTCCCTCTTTTGCAACCAGTCTTGGACATTTCTTAATGACATGATCGTTTCCTTTACAATACTTACAAAATAATTTTTGCTTTTTTTATTTCTTCTCATCTTTGTCTTCCTTCTTCAAATGTGCAGCATTTGTAAATTTTTGGCTTACTAGCAGATGAGCTCCATTTACCTTTGCTCTTCTGACTAGCCACGAAATCTTGATCTACAACATGCATAATGGACCTATTCTACCTATACTAATCTTCCTGCGATAGAACAGAGGCTAACTCCTCAAATGTCAAGGCATTTGGATTGCCTTTCATCATCAAATGAAGAGTAGAAGGAAAACTCTGATATGAATCAAGAAGACCATTCCGAACGGTCTACACAAGTGAGCTATCTCATATAACTTCATCAGTAGAAACCAAATGTTCCTTCAAGTCTTTGATCTTTGTCAAAAAACTATCCATAGAATCACCTTCATTCATGTGTTCACTCTCGAGCTTTTTTCGAAGGTAAGCAACACGCGCCAAATTTCTTGCCTGTTATAAAGTGGTAAGCATTAGGGGAGAAAATGAACCTTGAATGGGCCTTTTAGATTAAGGAGTGATTAGTGATGGACCAATCAGAAGAGGGTGGTGGTCACAATCTATGCCCTATAAAATACTAGGCTGAAGGGGAGAGGGGACATATTTCTCCCTTATTTAATGAGCTGCCTCTAGAGAGAGAAGGAATCTCGTAACTTAGTTGGGCCCAAAAATTCAAAATTTCTAAAAAGTTAAAAAAACTCATCATAACACCTAAAAATGGACCTCCCATTACTTTTTAGGGTCAAAAGTACTCTTTTTGACTCCAAATTTAAAATCCGTGCATGTTGTGAGCTGAAAAAAATGGGTTTTTTCAAAAATACTCAAAAAAGAGTTATTTCCCTCCTAAACCTCACATTTTCATGCTCAGGTCCCAAAAATTCATCTTTTCCCACTACTTTCACTCTGTAGCACACCATTGAAGCTCCTATTTCTACACTCCAACCTACCTGCATCTTCTATCTCGAATTACTGTTGTAGCTTGAAGACCTTTAGCTTCAATGGCAACATCTAAAGCTTCTAGGTGATCGAAAGATGAAATACTCACATTAAGATGTCACAATATCAAAGCCACAGATGGACAGTGGCTATCACATGAGTACTCAAAAGGTGCATGGGTGTGTACATGCAACCCTCTAGAGTTGGGCCTCATCGAGTTAGAGAGCGTGGAAACTTAGATCTTCATTGGAAGGGAAAGTTACTTGGCTTCAAGAAGCACAGAGACAATGGGATGGTTGCTATTGTACAACATGTTTTTACAATGGCAACTATGAGACTTGAAAACTCTAGTAGAATGGGATATCCTGTGAATTGTAAGTATTACTCTACAATATTTTATGTTTTCTTGTGTCTGATATATTTATGAACTATTTAGATATGTTTTTGTTTGTTTGAGATATATTTCCTTCTATTTTGGTGGAAGAGCAACCACTTCATAGTCTTACAGGTACTTTCCAGGCATTGCATGCAAATGTTGGTGCACTAGTCTTTCCAGAAATATCTCCTGCTCAACTTTACCATGATAGAGTTCTCTTTTACACACATAGATATGTTGTACCCTCTACAATGAATGGTTTTGGAAGGTTAGAGAGAATTGAAGTACATTCTCTTCTTAGCTTGGAGTGGCCAAAACCTGATATATGGTCCGTATCATCTTTGATATACATAACTCTTTGAAATTCACAAAAGTGTCTAGCTCTGTAGGTTTGCACTGTTCTTTTCCCATTCATTGTTTTGTATATTCCAAGGGTTCTCATTCCAAGAGACTTCCACCATGTTCATGTGTAAAGATATCACATATGAGCAAGTCGAAAGTCTTCTTGGTGAAAATTGGGGTTTGATAGAAGGAATTGCAAAAGGTGATAAATATCTTTGTAAAATAGGTGGAACAGGTATAGGATTTCGATATTTGAAACAACGTACTTCATTATACATGAGATTCTACTATGATCGTTGGATGTGCAAACTTGGCAAATGGATACTATTTCAAAGTTCAGAGGGATCTTTACATTCATTTGAAATAAATCTTAGATTGCCCAACAATGAAACAGAAACTATTTTAGTGAATAATCATTGGACCTTGGCTAATCTGAGAGAACACTTGATGATTATGGGGTTTGAAGGACTAACTCAATCCAAATTCAAAATTCAAGGACCTAAGGTGAGAAATGTTTCGTGCTTTTGTTAAAGTAATCTTTTCATTATTGCTGATTTTACTTTAATGACTTCAATTTCTTGAAAATTGATTACAGGTGGGCAGAAGAATGGAATACAAAATGAAGTCCCTATAGATTGGAGCAAAGATGGAACAGAACTCTCATTGGCATAGTTCTTTTGCAACCTAATAATGTCACTTCTTGGGCCCTAGTCATTGTATCTCATGGTTTTTGCACTTTTAAGAACCTTGTAAAAAGTAGGACAATGGATTCATGTTAGATATTGTATATACCTTCTTCTCTGCAATGGTAATTTCAAAACTTTTGGAATGTCAAAAAGTCTATGTTCACTACTTTGAAATGTGGTTGCTCATGCTTTTTTCTGTGCATTATTTTGTCATCAGAAACACATTTTTTGAAATTGCACTTCTTTATTCTATACTTTTAAAAGTGGGCCCAGTCAGTTTAAAAACTTGAAACTACTATAAAAATGGGTTCTATGTGCTCATTTCTCACATTTGCACTCTCAAAGAGCTAGAAAGCATAGACAAGCCAATAGAATTCTCGCACGCAAGCAATGGCTGCTAGCACTTCCACTCCCATGAAATCTCCTCAAGATCTGTTTATGGGGTTTTTGGATACTACAAACTACAATGGTCATACAGATTTGTATGAGCTAGTCTGTAGAGTTTAGAGTCCCTAATCTTGAAGGGACAATAGCCATGAACTCCGATGTGATCGATGAGATCACATCTTTTATGGAATTCTATATATTAAGATATGTTATAGATATTCCAGCATATGAGTGTAAATGGGTCCCCTGTGACCTACTTTTCTACATTCATAAAGGAGATGAGGCATTTGTGAAGCGCTTAAAGTGTTTCATGGCTATTGCTGAGGATTCAGGTCACCTGTTAGATGACACAGTGCACTTAATTAAACAATTAAGTAAGAAAAGGAAAATGGGAAGAAAATATCTTTCCTACATAGCAACAACCATCTTTTTTGTCAACGAAGAGCCCGAACCTTCACCCATGGAGCTACCCCATCTTGTTACTGGGGGTTTTGTAGATGACAAGAAGGAACCCCAGACAGAAGCTCTCAACTTATTAGAAGAGAGTCAAAAAATTTCTAGAGAATTTCCACAAGGAGTAGTGGACAAATTAAAGGAAGCCAGTACAAAGAATAGTCCACCCTCCAACTTAGAGCCTGTGGAACCCACTCTACCAAAGGTAGAGATGGAAATGTTTTCAGTTGTACTTGTCGACGGAGAGGAATTTTTGTTCCTGCATGATATTGAGAAGGCATTCGGTCTATGCCTCGACGAATGCCTTAGTATTTTCTGCTCAACCTCGGATGTTCCCATGGAAAACACTTCTGACATTATCGAAAAGGTAACAATTCCACTTGGTGATTCAATTGCAGACACCATTGCATTTGTCTATGAAGAGATTTTGAGCCATGCCAACCAAGATGCCGCTGAAGAAGATCTGGCCACAGTAAGGGAAAGAATTTTGGAGAAGAAGATTCCAACATCCCCTGTTGCAGAGCAAAGTGGCATGGCCCGCTCATGGATTCCACTAGATGCAATGGGAAGAGGAGAGGATGAAGATAGGCTTCAAGATGTAAGTCTTTAATGACATTTATGGTTGTCTCATATTCATAAAAGATGTATCTATTTAATTTTATGATTGTCTATGTGCACGAAACAATTGAAGTTGATAAATTTGCAGCAAGGAGTGGTGGTGACCGTGTTGCCTGTGGCCATGGCTCTTCCTTGGCACATTACATTGGAAAATTGCCAAAGGAAGATTTTGTCATAATCCACAAGGACTTTTCTCCTCAAGGACACTTCATGACTTGGTGTTTGAAGGCCTTGAGCAAAGTTTTGTGCCTATCTACAATAATGCAAGGGACCAATTGTATATTTCTAGTTAGGAAGTCCCTTGCCCTTACTACCCCAGGGGTTAACTTTAGAGGAAAAATATTAGGTCAAATAGGAATAGCTTTAGGTCTTGGATTGGAAGACCCTTAGTTAATATCTCAATCAGTTTTGACTTACCAATTGCCATTGTCTTTTCAGAGAAGAAAGAATGTAGTGGAGAGGCTCAAGGCCAAGAGCCAATTGTAAAAACTTTATAATACCAATTATTGTTTTTCCAATTTCCATGTGCATTATCTTCTTTTGACAATCTCTTAATTTTTGCACACTTTAATCAGTCTTTTTCCAATCAATCTTGTTATTTTTGTTGCCAACGGTGCATGGGATGGCCTAGGAATGCCAAAAAAAGGCCTGCCACAGAAACGCGGGGATGGGCCCTGCAAAAGTTTTGCAAGGCCCATCCCCGCATTTCTGTGGCAGGCCTTTTTTTGGCACTCCTAGGCCATCCCATGCACTAGGTTCCCTATATTGGAAGTCTATGTCCCTCAATTACAAACTACACTTGGGGAATTGTGGAAGACTCTTCTTATGTGCAATAATTAGAGAAAGTTTAGACTCCTTTGGGTGCATATAAGCATGCGGCAGTAAATAAGTACATGTATGTTCATCAACATTGTTTAGCTATTGGTCAGAGGGTTAGCATGCAGTGCACTCTATCTAAGGCCAATCATATGCCCCAATGTGCATGGCATGGTTTTCATGGCTTAGAAATGCCAAAAAAA
Organism: Ceratopteris richardii; assembly: GCA_020310875.1. Classification (NCBI taxonomy): domain Eukaryota; kingdom Viridiplantae; phylum Streptophyta; class Polypodiopsida; order Polypodiales; family Pteridaceae; genus Ceratopteris; species Ceratopteris richardii. The sequence goes on from CM035406.1 coordinate 126,509,190, forward strand.
GGCCTACCACAGAAACGCAGGGATAGGCCCTACAAAACTTTTGCAGGGCCCATCCCCGCGTTTCTGTGGCAGGCCTTAAAATATTCATCATATGGGATATACAAAAAGTTCTCCAAACAAGGGAGTACACATTTTTGTTAAGGGTTATTCCCTCTAATTCTTCTAGCTAGCTGCAAAACTTTAGGTTGTATTGTCACTCTCTTTGCATGGATGGCACACAAGTTAGAGTCCTCAAACATTGATATAAGATACGCCTCTATAGCTTCTTGGAGGGCTTCAATGGCTATCCCTTGGATACGAAGTCCAGCGCAATAGCGTTGGATCTCTTCCTTCACAACTCTTGCAAATGACCTTCGTGGAATAAGAAGCTCCATAGACTTTTGATAGTGTCGAATCTCTGCAAAGGCTCTAGTTTGCTTTCTACGCCTTTGTGGTGCTCTTGCATTTGGGGGGATGTTGGGTTGTGGTCGTTGTGGTCTACGACATGGTTGATAGTTCTTCTTTCTTCTTGAAGCACGCCTAGATGGTCTTGCCTCATCATTTACTTCCTCTGCCCGGCCTTGCTCTCTTTCTTCATCAGTTGGACTTTGTCCTTGTCTTGCGGGGAGTGTCTTGCCTCCTTGTGTTGCTCGATGGTTCACGGGGATATCATCATTGTTCCATGGTGGCTCGTTTATACTTTCTTCATCTCAGGAACTCACTAAATTTGATGTCTCCATCACAACTTGCCTCCATCCTCGTTGTTTGGGCCTTGACTTGAGTGGTGTCCTGACTGGGGGCTCATCATCAGATGTGGGAGGGGAATAATTTAATTCTTGTGTTACATCTCTCTCTTGTGAAGCTTCATCCCCCCATGATGGAATGCTACTAGAGTGTGTCCCTGCACTCAAGTTTCATCTAGAAGAGTGGCTTGTGATTCGATGCTTCTTGTGGGGTGTCATCCATGTTGGGCGCTAAGTACCTTGCACATGGCTAGGGTAGACGACATGATCCTTTCTAGCAGTCTACTTTGTGTGTGCCATTCTCTTAGGTTGTAAAGTGGTAAAATGAGGAAGGACACCTCTATTTATAGCCTTTCACTTAAGAATTGTCATGTTCACATTTAAATGGATAAAAATTAGTTTTAAGACATTAAAAGTATATTCACAAAAAAACTAAAATTTTATTTGAAGTGAAAGGAGTTATAAAAATCTTGAAAAGAATAATGCATTTTAAGAGTTTGAAAACTATTTCCAAGCATAATCCTCGCAGACTCTTTGTGCACGCCATTGGGCATGATTTAGGGGTCCTAATGATGACATCCACTTCTCTCTTGCAATATCATGTTGTAGCTTTCGTGTAATCTTTGCTATTCGTGACTGACATGCGCGTTCCATTACATATTTTCTAGCGAATGTCGCACGAAAAAACCAATTGAACATCTCTTCTAAATAGTTTGATTGGAGTAGACCACCCCCATGATGAGTGTTTTTAAAGTAAACACCTCTAGCACTGTAATGTGACTTCTCCATTCCTTGTGTACTAAAAATGTCAAGTGACCCATATCGATTCATAAAATATGCTCCATGTGCAAAAAGAATATGCTATGATCTGGTCAATAAGATATACACATAGTGTTTAAGACCAAATAAAAAAATGTAAGCAAAACTTACTATGTAATGTGTAATGTTGCTTTCTCCCCAAGATAAGATGAATGACTGTGTAAACTCCTTCAAAGTCACTTGGAATAATTTTGGTTGTGAAGCATTAGTGGAAACCAAACATATCAAATGTAACAATTGATCGAACGATGACTAAACCTTCTTTTGCTTGTTAATGAGATCAACCTGACTATCATTGTCTGTTGTAATTGAGCAGAGGTCCTTCCAAAGCTCCCATTTCCCATCATCTTGACTATTCACATCTCTTTTAAAGAAATGTCTTGCCTTCTTCCCAGTCATTGAAACTTGTTGTAAAATCTCTTGAGACTCACCATACTTCTTAACAACTAAAGATACGTGGCCACCATGACACCCTATAGAATTCAAAAGATCTTCTATTTTTTGGATTGCTATTGTAGACCTCCCTAGTGGTTTCACTGCAAATGCATATTCAACATGGAGCTTCAAAAGCCTATCAAAGATCCTCATGAATGCATGCAAAGTACAAAAGTGAACATTGACTAATGGAAATGGAATAATGGGGTTCCAATCATTGCTTATTTTATCACGAGTCGGCTCCTGTAACATTGGACACCTCAAAAGTGATATCCCCCATTCCCTGTGATTCGATGAGTATGTTTCATCAATTTCTTCAGAGTCATCAACTCTCATCAATGCCCTTGCAGGTTTAGACTCTCTTAGATCCTTTGTAACCTTGTGTACAATATGGGCAAGGATAGAGAGAAGATGCTCATTGTTTACAACCTAACATGCATTTTATACTCTTAAGGTCTCCACCCAAATGCCATTCTACCTCAGAATCACCTATATCATCTACTTAAAACTTTTTCCCATGTATTTGAGAAGAGATTACTTCCATAATCCATGGAGTCCTACTAAAAATCCACGAAATAACATTGTTTGTTTCTTTGGGAACTTCTATAGCACCTAACCACCATATATCTCTCTCTGATTACACATTGTAAGTCAAATGGTCCCTCCCTCCTAAAGTTTCATCACTCATTGCATGGTCCATAACTTCATTCATTAGTGTCACACTCAACCTTTCTAGTCGCCGACCCTTTATGATTTGACACTCATCAAGCTTTAGTATGAACTTTAACTTAACATTATAGTCTTCACAAAAGAGAAAACATTATCTTAATATGACACTTGAATGCAATAAAACTTCAACACCAAATAAAATGTAGTAGGGGTACCTTTGATTGTTGAACTATAAAAGTGAACCATTGCTTGTTGAAGCTTTTGAAGATCCACAAATATATTGTTGAATTTAGTGTAAGTAAATCCTTGTGTAGATAGGATTTTTTATTGCTTCTTGGGAATATTTGGATGATAAACAGAGGCAAGCATAGTGTCTTCTATGAATAAATATTGTCCAATAGTACGAGTCACATCCTCATTTGAAGTTTTTATACCCATTTCTATTGATGCCCGCTTCATCACATATAGCCTGCACATCTTGCACTATGATAAGGTTTTTTAACTTCTTTGAAAACTCAACTTCAACAACAACTCTAGTACACTTTCCTATGGGTGAGTCTAAAGCATAAGTGATTTCTTTAGTGTTTATATAGCTATTCATCATCTTGAATTGGTCTTGTGTTGTTGATGAAGCAGTTATGTCTTGAATAAACGACCTACACAATGAAATATTCCATTACAAATCTTCATTAAACATATAAAAGTAAAACAAACACTCAACTTGTTGCATATATACGTCGTTTGCATGCTCCGCCACCTTTTGAAAGAGCTTCAAAGGATGACAATGCTCTTTTCCTATGTCTCATACCAAGTGGAGTCTCTTTCAGCTGCTGGAGATTGGTAGTTAACTTTGAAATTGTGCTTTGTTTTGCTTCAATATCCTGTTCCAAATCTGCAAGTTGTTTTTGTAAAGATATGATTGTGCTTTCTAAAGTGACCACCCTCATATGATGGAGTTGATATTGTTGGAACCAATACTTAGCAGTAGCATGTGAATGTGTAGATAATCACTTGCAATAATCTAATAGTCTAGCTTCACCTGCACCAATGAATAAGCTGCACCAATGAACTAAAGTAAAGTTGAGAGGTTATGGAATGTTGGATGGTAAGAAGATATTGGATCAAGAGGATATAGTGAACCATGAGTCCAAAGATCAATACTTTTTTCTCCAGCTACACAACGTTCATTTTGAGAATTGGCATCATTGTTGCATCGTGTATTTGGAGCAAACTCTCTAGGCACATGAACATGGATACTTGTTGATGCAGGAGCATGAGGACGTTCTACTATGAAGTTTGTGATACATGTCAACACCATCTTTGCTAATGACCAGCAATATCAAAAACAAAGATGAAAAACTGGTTGGAAGGGACTCTAAAGCATATGTTTTGCTCAAAAATTGTGTTTTCTTGTATGTGTATGGGTTAAAGTGTATTTTTCCACTGTGTATGGTTAAAAATGATGAAATTTGAAAAAAGCCATTTTTTGGGGGAAGCATGTTGGAGATAGATGTCTGCGGAAGCACGCGAACAGCACAAGGAGGAAGAAGAAGCTTGGAGCACAAACACAGAATACTAAATGTATTACTAGAGAATGTACAAAGATAAGTAGCCCATTAGGGCAATAGGCATATATACAAGCCGGGGGAAAAAAACCTCCTAAAGAGGGAAAAAAGTGCCCCGACGGTCCTAGTGTGTTCACACACATCACTACCTAAATATATCAACAAATCCCCCCTGGGAGTGATGCGGTGAACAAGGAGTTGGCACTCATGTATAAGGAAGTGCCAAGCTATGTGGAAATCACTCCACAAAAGGAAGTAAGCCCAAAGCTTTGCGGAAAGCTTCAAACTTCTCCCTAGGTAGAGCCTTCGTGAAAAGGTCTGCTATGTTCTCCTGCGTGGGCACATATGCCAAGCTGATCTCCCCAGCAGAGAACCTCTCCCTGACATAGTGATAATGCACCTCAATGTGCTTAGTGCGAGCATGGAACATAGGGTTCCTCGCAACTGCCAATGCGCTCTAACTATCAGTGAAGATGGTGGTGGCAGAAGACTAGCCAACACCCAAATCAGCCATAAGGCGTCTGAGCCACACACACTCAACAGTCGCTGTGAAAGTTGCCCTATACTCAGCCTCACAATTGGAAGTGGCCACAGTAGGCTGCTTCTTGCTCAACGAAGATATACATGAGCTACCAAGCATGAAGCAAAAACCACTGGTGGACACACGAGTGTCATAGCAACCAACCCAATCTGAGTCAGACATGCAAATCTGGCGGTAGTGATCCCCCCTTGGGATAAAACAACCCAAGTAACCGAGTACCACTCAAGTAGCAAAAGATGTGCTTAACCGCCTTCCAATGCGTGACTCCTGGGCAATGCATAAACCTGCTTAGTCATACGGCATGTAGGTGCAAAGGTCTCATCAAAATCAATGCCTCTTTCATGTGCATAACCCTTTGCAACAAGCATAGCCTTATACCTGTCAACTGTACCATCAGGTTTACACTTCAGCTTGTATACCCACTTAGTGCCAATGGCCTTCTTGCCAGGAGCCAAGTCACATAAAGACCATGTACCATTCTTCATTATAGCATCATATTCACATTGCATAGCAGCCATCCAATTTTCTGAATTCTATGCTTCATCAAAAGAAACAGGTTCATTCTCATCACAGAGACTAGACACAGCCATAGCATAGCAATCTGATGCAAAGGAGGCACTATGAGAGCCTGAACGAGTACGATATGACAAAGGTGCATCTAATTTGCTGTCACGCAAAGTCTGCACCAGCCATTTTGGCATAGTTTTTGCCTGCTCAATATCAGCTCTCTCATCAACAAGTGCATCATGTAAATCTGCATCAGAAATAGAATGATATGCATCATCATATGAAACCTGCAAAGGCTGAGAAGTTGCATCATTAGGACCAGCACTAAACTGTCCACCTGTAAAAAGAGGCATCAAAGTATCATACATGTCTTTGGAGCTAACAGATGTCTCCTTAGTACATGAAAGCAATGGCTGAATAGCATCTTCCACAAAGACAACATCACGGCTAACCAGAATGCGTTTAGTTTGTGGATGATACAGACGATAGCCTTTACTTTCAGAATTGTACCCAACAAAAATACATTTTACTGCCTTATCATCCAATTTTCTGCGATGTTGTTTAGGCACTAGTGCATATGCCAAACAACCAAAAACACGTAGATGAGCAACAGATGGCCTGCGGTCATGCCAAGCCTCATATGGAGTGATAGACTGCAGCGCTTTAGTGGGACACCTGTTAAGTACATATGTTGCACACATGACAGCCTCAAGCCAGAAACTATGAGGTAAAGCCTGACTCTTGACCATGCACCTCGCCATCTCCATGAGTGACATGTTCTTTCATTCAGCAACTCCATTCTGTTGAGGTGTATACGGCACTGTACACTGGTGTTTTATCCCATGTTCAGCCAGAAATGCATTAAAATCAGAAGACATATATTCCCCCCCTTGATCTGAACGGAGGGTGCCCATTTTACATGCTGACAGATTTTCAGCCAAAACCAAAAACTGTTTGAAGTACATGAACACTTCGGACTTTGCTTTGAGTGGATATACCCATGCATGCCTGGAAAAATCATCAATGAAAGTCACGAAGTAAAGGTAATTTCCAAAAGAGGGTGTCTGCATAGGACCACAGACATCACTATGTACAAGCTGCAATTTCTGCCTAGCCCGAACTGAACCATCTTTTGGAAAGGATGAACGCTGCATTTTGCCCAAAAGACAGGCCTCACAAACATGTTTTCCAGGTGCCTCAAGTTTGGGCAAAGAGGACACCATTTCAGATTTCTACAGGCGTAGCAAACTAGAAAAATTCATATGACCAAAGCGTGCATGCCAAAGCTTTGCATCTAATATAGCCTGAGAATCATGAACTGCACATGCCAAATCATTCACAGATCTTTCATAGTCTATGAGCTTATACAGCCCACGACATAAAATGCCAGAAGCAATAATCACATCACCATTTGAGAGATCATGGAGTGTACACCTGTCATCAACGAATTTCACAACCAAGCCAATCTTGGCTAATGCAGAAACTGATAACAGGTTCTTTTTTATCCCTGGCACAAATAAAGCATCTGACAAAGTGAAAGAACTACCATCAACAGTAGTCAGAATGATCTTACCAACTCCCATAACAGGATAAGAGGAGTTATTGGCGCATGTGACAGTATTCCCTGTAGGGGCAGGCTCGAGTGAAGAGAAGAAACTACGCTGCGAGGTAATATGTTTGGTCTCCCCACTGTCAAAGTACCAAACATCTGAGTCTACTGGAGACATGCACTGATCATGAGAAGATGGGTCAAAACTGCAGACAGTAGTAAACGCCCATTCTTCTTCGTGCACAAGATTTGCAGACTTTGTTTTGGTGTAGAGGCCTCTGCAACAACCATTCCAGCCTCTTTCTTCTTTGCCTCTTTAGCAGCCAGTTTTGGACAGTTCTTTATGATATGATCATTTCCTTTACAGTACTTGCAAAACAATTTCTGCTTTTCTGATTTCTTCTCATCTTTATCCTGGTTCTTCGATTGTGTAGCATTTGCAGATTTTTGCTTACTAGTAGAAGAGCTCCATTTTCCTTTGCCCTTCTGACTAGCCAGGAAAGCTTGATCTACAACTCGCATAATGGACCTGTTCTGCCTGGACTGATCTTCCTGCAACAGAACAGAGACTAACTCCTCAAATGACAAGGCATTTGGATTGCCTTTCATCATCAATCGAAGAGTAGAAGCAAAACTCTGATATGAATCAGGAAGACCATTCAGAACGGTCTGCACAAGTGAGCTATCTGGTATAACCTCATCAGCAGAAATCAATTGTTCCTTCAAATCTTTGATCTTTGTTAGGAAACTGTCCATAGAATCACCTTCATTCATGTGCTCACTCTCCAACTGTTTTCGGAGGTAAGCAACACGAGCCTCATTCCTAGCTTGGTACAATGTGGTAAGTCTATCCCAAGCATCCCTAGCTGTTTTGCAAGAGCGAATATGAGGAATAATGGCACGTTTGACACACAAAGCTATCAATGCATGTGCCTGGGCATCTCTGCCATCCCAACGAATCTGCTTTGTAGTAGGTGCAACAGAAACAGCAGCATGAACAAGAATCTGCGGAATATCATCTTCGATACCATCTTCATCAGCTCCAGCACCTGTATTTGCAGTACCTGTTGTTACAGGTGTAACAGACGTCTTTCAACACCCTGCACAATGTTCCACAGTCCTTTTGCAACCAATACATGTCGCATCATATAAGCCCATAATGGGTAGTTGGTACCATCCAACTTATCCTCAACAGCCAACATACGGAATACATCACTGCTTTTAGCCATGGCTGGTGACTAAAATACCTTGATGCAGAAATTTGACTGTATCTCTAAAATTTGAACGAAACTGCCCGTACGAGTTCTGCTAGACCTGTAGCAAACTTTGAGATGCTTAAATTGGCGAACGGAAACTGGTATATACCTTTGGCACAAAAAGATGAAATAGCCTGCACAAGCGCTACGATAGTGCATTCGGAGGCCGAAACGAGCTCAGATCGCGATTTCGACACCACAGAGCGAAGCGGTTTTGATCTCGGAAACACCTTGAGTATGCTCACCAAAATTCATACGATTCTGAGACTGCAAACGGAGGAGTGTCGACGGCGCCCTAGATGAAGCGACGACCTGCTCTGATACCAATTGGTGGAGATAGATGTCTGCGGAAGCACGCGAACAGCACAAGGAGGAAGAAGAAGCTTGGAGCACAAACACAGAATACTGAATGTATTACTAGAGAATATACAAAGATAAGTAGCCCATTAGGGCAATAGGCGTATATACAAGCCGGGGGAAAAAAACCTCCTAAAGAGGGAAAAAAGTGCCCCGGCGGTCCTAGTGTGTTCACACACATCACTACCTAAATATATCAACAAAGCATAGTCACGGATTTGATGATGTGGCACTTACTTTTGGAGGGAGCTTGAAAATTATACTTTTTCTAAAAGAAACTTCAAAAAATGGGCCCAAAAAAGTGACTCCTGACATATATATTAAAAAATAGGTCCTTTTCAGTTAATGTACACTGAAAATGAGACTTTTTAAAAAAACTCATTTTTTTATTCAAATACATGCACGAGTTTGATGATGTGGAAAGTAGATTCTCTTTCTCTCTCTCTAGAAAAAGAAAGAGAGAGGCCTACTAAAGCCTAAAAAAAAGCCTACTCCAGCGTACTAAAATGTGCCCTATTAAATGCACTTTGTCCCCTTAAACAAGAACAGAATTAAGCTTAATCCCTAAAAATTAGGGATCCTTACAAGGCCCATGCAGGCTTCATTTTTTCCCCTAATGGTGTGTCCCAAACATCCTTAGCTATTATGCAAGAGCGAATGTAGCAAATAATGGCACGTTCGACAGACAAGGCTATCAATGCATGTGCCTGAGCATCTTTGCCATCCCAATACGAGTTTTCTCTATAGTAAGTGCAATAGAAACCAAAGCATGAATAGGAATCTCTAGAATATCACCATCTTCGAGGTCATCTGCATCAACTTGAGTACCTATATTTGTAGATGAAATAGGACATTTTTCAACACCCTGCACAATATTCCACAGTTCTTTTGTGACCAATACATGATGCATCATATAAGCCCATAATGGGTAATTCTTACCATCCAACTTATCCTCAAAAACCAACATACCAAATACCTCACCGCTTTCAGCCATGATCACGGACTAAAATATCCCGATGCAAAAAATTGACTATATCTCAAAAAGTTGAACAGAACTACCCTATTTAGTTCTACTAAACTTGTAGCAGACTTCGAGATGCTTATATTGGCAAACCAAAACCTATATATATATATCTTTGGCACAAAAAGACAAAATAGCTTGCACAAGTGCTACAATAGTGTGTTTGAAGGCTAAAACAAGCTTAGATTGCGATTTCAACATAGGAAGCAAAGCCGTTTTGATCTCCTAATCACCTTGAGTATGCTCACCAAATTTCATGCAATTCTAAGATTGTGATTGGATGGGGGTGTCAACAATGCCCTAGATGAAGCGATGAACTACTTCGATACCGATTGTTGGAGCTTGAGGTCTGCGGAAGCATACGAACAACACAAGGAAGAAGAAGAAGTTTGGAGCACAACACAGAATACTAAATGTATTACCACTAGAATGTACAAAGACAAGTAACCCATTAGGGCTATAGGCATATATACAAGCCGGGGGGAAAAAAGCTCCTAAAGAGGAAAAAAAGTGCCCCGACAATCCTAGTGTGTTCACAAACATCACTACCTAAATATATCAACATGCTTAACACAACCTTTTAATCACCTCTAATAGGTATGGAGTCCATCGTTTCATTAGATTTTCAACAACTATAAAAGATGAAGCAATATGTGAAAATCCACATTGTAAGATCTTTATCGAGGTGATGAAAAAAGCAAGGATATTGATATTTATTGCAAGGTGCAATTGATCCCATATATGAATATACTCACTCCTAGTGTATGAGACTTATTCGAGACTTGTCTAAGAAAATAATAACATGTAAACTTAGACTATGATCTAAAGTAGAGGAGAACTTGACCAAAAGAATTGAAGAAAAAGAAAGGATGTCATCTTGACACGAGGAGGAGAAATGTTATAAATTCCCTATCAATTTGTGCACAAACTCATGTGCTGGAGTGATCAAGAAAGCTTCATACTTTTGTTAAAGAGAGGACGAATGTAAAAAAACCTTGAGGGTATGAGGTGCAGGATTTTGTAGAAGAGCTATCATCAACAACAATTACCACACCAAACAATAGAACACTCAAAACCATATGCGGACATGACCAAATTCACTTGTAGACTTTTAGAAAGGGATAAGTGTGTGAGGAAGCAAACTTAGGATTGTTCAATATCTTTACAAGAATTATCTACGAGCAAGAATTGGTGCTGCGATAAAGTTCTAGTGAGAACACTTTGTGATTCCTTCCAAAAAGGATTGAGGGGATTCTTGATGCAGGCCATTTATCAAGGATGATGGCGAATTCACAATAGTTTTTATTTACTTGAGTAAAACCTCGGTAGAGCTTCTCTTATGCTCTCTACTTCTTTAGGGTCCCTAATGATTTCGATGGATTAGATCTCTTTTTTCCCCTCGAAAAATGCCTTGATTGAGAAAAAACGGTATCTCAAGACAATTCTATTTAGCGAATTTGACATTTCCAACCCTATATTTCTCTTCACCTTTGGTTTTTCAAAGGATCCTGTACTTTATTTAGGCTGTCATAAGCCAAACTGGGTACATACGCCAACGGTCTCTCCAGTAGAGTACCTCTCTTTGTCATAATGATAGTGCACCTCAATGTGAGTTGTGCAAGGATGGAACACAAGGTTCCTCGCAATTGCCAATGCGCTTTGACTATTAGTGAAGATGGTGGTGGCAGAAGATTGACCAACACCCAAATCAGCCAAAAGATGTCTAAGCCAAACACTCAATAGTTGTTGTGAAAGCTACCCTATACTCAACCTCACAACTAGAAGTGGACACAATAGATTGCTTTTTGCTCAACCAAGATATGCATGAACTACCAATCATGAAGCAAAAATCACTCATGGACACATGAGTGTCATAGCATTCAAGCTAGTCCGAGTCAGAAACAACATGTAAATCTAGCGATAATGATCCCCCCTTGGGATAAAACAATCCAAGTAGCTCGGTAACACTCAAGTAGTGAAAGATGTTCTTAAATGCTTGCCAATGCTTGACATCTATGCAATGCATAAGCCTGCTCATTTGAGGGACAACAAATTGAATATCAGGTAGACTTATGTATAATTAAATGAAGAATTCAACAGCCTGCTGATAGAGAACAACATCAAATGCATCTTCAACATCATGAAGCTCAACCATAAACCTGATTATTTAGAAGTGGCTTGCGTAAATTGAATGCTCGGATAATGGTGCAAGTGTCCCAAATCTGACATCTCAAAAGAGGCATGCAAATCAGCCTTAAAATCAGTAATACGCTTCTCATTAGGACCAGTGAGCAACATGTCAGCAATATATAAAATGCTTAACATATAATGTGACATTAGTTGGACTATTTTCAAAACCATGTGCAATCAACTAGGCATGTATCTTTCATTTCAAGCACATGATGCTTGCTTCAAACCATATAATGCCTTTTTTAACATGCACAGTTTGTTTTCATGCCCTTTTTGCACAAAACCATGAGGCTAAAATACATACATTTCTTCATGTAAGTCACCATTCAAAAATGCAGTTTTCAAGTCCAACTCATGTACATTCCAACCATAATGAGCTGCAAGTGCACAAATGCAACGAACAGTGGTCATTTGGCATGTGGGAGCAAAGGTGTTATCAAAATCAATGCCTCCCTCTCTTGAGCATAACCTTTTGCAACAAGCCTCGTCTTATACCCATTAATTTTTCCATGAAGCTACTTTTTAGCTATCAATGGCCTTTTTGTGTGGAGGCAAATCGCATAAAGAACAAGTACCATTCTTCATAAGAACATCATATTTTGATTGCATAGCATCCATCCAATTTTTTGAATTTTGTGCTTCATCAAAAGCAGGAGGCTCATTCTCATCACAAAGACGAGATGCAACCATTGCATAGAAAGCTGATGCAAAAGGGGCACTATGAAAAAGCTGCATCTAATTTGCTATCTCTCAAAGTCTACACCAACCATCTAGGCATATTTTTAGCCTCTTCTATGTCATCCCTCTCATTAACAAGTGCATCATGTAAATTTGGATTAAAAATGGAATGATTTGCATCATCATATAGAACCTCTATAGGCTAAGAAATTGCCTCATTTGGACTAGCACTTGACTATTGACCTCATAAGAAAGGCCACAAAGTATCATATCCATCTTTGGAGCTAATTGATGTCTCCTTGGTACATAAAAGTAATGGTTGAATTGCATCTTCCACAAAAACAATATCATAGCTAATCAAGTGCATCTAGATTGTGCATCATACAAATGACAACCTTTGCTTTCACAATTGTTGTCAAGGGAGCACTAGATTGTGCTCTTTGACTACAATAGACAAGATTTCGAAAATACACTTCTAATTACAAGAACACCCATGTAAGGAAAATGATAAAAGCATAGGTAATTGATACAAGGCATCCCACAACCTGGAACTAATAGGTATGAATAACTGGACTTCAAGGAGATGATCTAGATACAAGAAATAACTAGACAAGATCTCGTATTACGAGGTTATAAGAGGAAAAAGGCTAGATGTCCAAGAACTAGACTAGACAAGACTAGAACAAGGAACAAGACAAGAACTAGATTTGGAACTTGGAGAGTACTTACTTGGCGGTCATGACTCCTTGAGCTCCCAAGATTGGTATTGGCAAGACTGAGTATGTATGTGGCCAATCCCTCCTTATACAGATTTTCAAGGGTGGTCCATCAAATGTGTTACGAATTGATGATGTCATTGATGATGTCATCGATTCAAAACTTGATCTATGGATGTTAGAATCAAGCAAGAAGATAATCAATCTTAGGGTTTTGGCACATTTTGGAGGCAATGGAAGCATTAGTTTCTCCAAATTCTAAACCAATCATGAGATATAGAAGTCACATGTAATTTGAGGTTCAAGATGGTTTCCTTTGTCCATGACATCACGTCCCTCTCAAGTGACGAGTTCCACGAGGAGTGGTCATGATCTTTGGTCTCCACTTCATTGGATTTTTCTTATAAAATTCTTGGACCTTGATTGGTGCTCTGTGCAGTTTCTTTGGAGGTTCCTAAGTGTAATCACTAATGTCATACCCTTTCCAATGGATGAGGTACTCCAATCTTCCTCGAGATATTCTTGAATCTAGGACATTCTCAACTTCAAATTCTTCATGATCATCAATCTCGATAGGTGGTGAAGGAGTAGGTCTCCCCTTCCTCAATGGTGAAAACTGATATGGTTCCAACATAGATACATGGAAAACTAGATGTTTTCTCATGATACTTGGTAACTAGAGTTTGAAGGTGACTGGATTAGTCTTGGCCAAGATGTTGAATGCACCGAATCTCTGATGGTCTAGCTTTTCACAAGGCCTTGAGGTCTGCAAATTATTTTTTAGTAATCATACTTTATCCCCAATGCAATAGGATGGATTTTGAGCATGATGCTGATCTGCATAATACTTTTATTGTTCTTGAGCTCTATGGATCTCTTCCTTGAGTTTTTTGTGAATATCCATGAGATACTGGGCCTTATCTTTGGCAAATAGGTTCTTGACATGATATGAGAGTTGTATATCCATCCTTGGATGTTGTCCATAATTTGCAAAGAAGGGAGTCTGCTTGGTAGATGTATGAACACTATTGTTATAGGCGATCTCTGCAAAGGGTAAGAGCTCAAACCAATCATTTTGATGATAGTTGATGGTGCAACGGAGATATTTCTAGGACTTGATTCACCCGTTCTATTTGTCCATCAGTCTATGGATGATTGGCTATATATAGTTTAACTTGAACACCAAGGAGCTTGCAAAGACTGTTCCAAAAGCTCGATATGAACTGTGGACCTTGATCACTAATAATATCATCAGGAAATCCATGAAGACTAAAGATGTATCTAAGAAAAAGTCTAGCAGTGGCTACACTTGTGATTGCCTTGATAGTTGGAATGAAGTGTGCCATCTTTGTAAATTTATCCACTATAACAAAAATGGCATCATACTTATCTGACCTTGGTAGATTTGTGATGAAATCCAAAGATAATGAAGCCCATGGCCTTTTTCGAATAGGTAAAGGTTGCAAGAGGCCATGAAGTTTATGTCATGGTACCTTAGATCGATTGCAAGTGTCATAGGTTTGGATATATTCTTTGACTTCCTTCCACATTTGACACCACCAAAAATCCATTGATATAAGTTCTATTGTTTTATTCACTCCAAAATATCCTCCTGCAAGGTTGTCATGATGTTGTTGAAGTTCTTAGATCTTGGGCTTTCTGGGAGGTACATACACTAGGTTTTTATAGAATATTAACCCATCCTTTTCTTGAAATTCATTTACTTCTTGGACTTTTCTTTCTTGAGTTTTCTGCTTAAGGTTACAAAATAATTCATCTTGTGGTAGAGTCTCAGAGATCAAATGATTCAAGGTTGAATCTTCATGATGGCTTGAAGAGATAGCTAGTAATTGGAGATACTCAAGCTTGAGTAATACAGTCTCTTGTTGATCAAAGGCATCTTCACCTTTCTTTGGTGCAAGGTAAGATCTTCTTGACAAGGCATCTCATTAACATTGTTGGCGTCCTGGATGATATGTGATGACAAAGGCCAACCTGGATAAAAAGTTACTCCATTGACATTGCCTTCTATTGAGGATGCGAGTGGTCATAAAATACTCTAAATTCTTGTGATAAGTATACACAGTAACTTTATGAACTACTCCTTCTAGATGGTGATGCCGGTATCAAATGCATCCACTATGGCAAGAATTTATTTATCATGGATTTCATAATTAATCTCGTGAGGGGAAAATTTCCCTAAATGATATGCAACTAGATGCAAGTTTCCATCATCTCCATATTTGGATAGAATGGCCCCAAGGGTGAAGTCTGATGCATCTATCTCTAGGAAGAAGGGCTTGCTAGAATCAGGATGAAGTATAATTGGAGCAGTGGTGAATACTTATTTCAAGGTATGAAAGGCTTTTTTTGCTTCTTCGATCCATGAGAATTTGGAGTTTCCTATAAGCTTGGCAAGAGGTGTCACTATCTTGGAGTAATCTCTAATGAATATCCTTAAAAAATTGGCAAACCCTAGAAAACATTGTACATCTCAAACACATGAAGGTGGTTGCCAATCAAGGATTATCTTGATCTTCTTAGGGTCCATAAAGATTCCTTTCTCTGATACAATGTACCCTAAAAACTCCACTTTTGTCTGATGGAAAGAGCATTTCTCCAATTTTGCATATAAACCTTTTTCTCTTAGTTTCTCTAGGACTCTTTACATGATATTCATGATCCCCTAGATTTTTGGAGAATATCAGGATATAGTCGAGATATATTACCACAAAGTCATCTAAATATTCTCGAAAGATATCATTCATCATATGTTAAAAGATAGCTGGAGCATTTTTGAGACCAAATGGCATAACTACATATTCAAAATGCCCATACCTTGTTCGAAATATCTTCTTCCATTCGTCTCCTTCTCTGATCCTATCCAGATTGTAAGCTCCTTGAAGGTCAATCTTTGTGAAGAACTTTGCTTTCTGAAGCATTCGAAGAGCTCTGATATAAGTGGTAGAGGGTATTTGTTCTTTATTGTGACTTTATTCAGCCCACGATAGTCTACACAGATTCAGAGAGTCCAGTCCTTCTTCTTTACAAATAGGATAGGGGCTCCTGCAGGAGACTTTGAGTGTTTGATAAACCCCTTGGCTAGATTCTCATCAATATTCTTGCATAATTCTATAAGTTCCTATGGGGATAGTCTATAGATTGGTTGGAAGGGTGGTTGTGCTCCCTCTTGAAGTTCTATGGCACAATCATAAGGTCTATGCTATAGGAGGATATCTGCATTCTTCTTTTCAAAAACATCTTCAAAACCTTCGTACTGGTTGGGTAGCTTCATTGAATCGTCTTTCTTTGGCTCTTGAGTTCATATGGCATAGATCATATATGTCAATTCCTTCCTTATTGCATGTATGAAGGCTTTGGCTCTGATATATGTCGGGTTCTTCTGGATATCTCGATAGGTGATTTTATTCTTTTTCCAATTAATGTTTGGATTATGTTTCTTTAACCAAGGCATTCCAATGATGACCATATTTACTGGACTCGATATCACGTTGAAACATATGTGGGAACCATGGTCACCAAGGTGTACTCTTAATGGTGTGGTTTCCATGGTTATATCCCTAGATGCTAGTGGTCGTCCATCTGCTACTTTAGCTACTACTAGTTTGTTCTTCAAAAGTACTAGAATTCCATGTCTCTTAACCAATCCTTCATTGATGAAACATGAGAAGGCTCTTGAATCTACTAGGGATGTAAGGGAAAGGGTCTTCTTAGGCATGAGTTTTGATAGGGCAAGACATGTTTCTATGGGTGTAGCTGGAATTATGAGACCCTTTCTTATATCATGGTCCAGCTATCTCGTCTCTTTTACAACTGGACTTCCTTGTTTCCCTGCTCTCCAAGGATGGTTGTGACTCTGGATTTTGTTCTCTTGTTGGAACAATAAACTGTAATATGTCCACGGTTTCCACAATAGAGGAATAATTTGTTATCTCTCCTTCTCTGTTTCTCTTGTGGTGCTAGAGGTTGGAGCCTAGTTACATCTATCTGCATAGGTTCGGGCATAGAATCATCTCTAGGTGTGGGCTAGAAAGGTTTCCATTGGCGAGATCTTCCTTCTACTTGTTTTTCTCATTTCCTTTCAAAAAGGCAGTTATCACATTGAATAGCTCGGGTAATGTATTCATTCAATGTCTTAACCTCTGGCATCATGAGTAGAAGGCCCTTCACATCATCTCTTAAACCCCATCTAAATTGGCTTATGAAATAATCTTCATGCCAAGTAAGATCACATATCAATTGTATAAATTCTGATGCATAGATAGAGCTAGGGTGGTTACCTTGATGTAGTTTTTAGAGTTTTGTTTCTGCCACTTGACTCGTGTCTGCATCTCCAAATGTGGTGGTGAGTTCTTGAAGAAAGCCCTCATAGTCCTAAAGTACTACCATGCCCTTCTCCAAGATTGGGGCAAATCATGATAATGCTTAGCCACACAGCAAGGTTCCAATAAACCCAACCTTGGAAGCCTCATTAGGATATCTATTAGGTTGCATACGGATGCACCATTTAACTTGTTGGAGCAATCCGCAAAACTTTGTGCGATCCCCATCAAATTTTTCAAGCACGCAAATCTTGGGTTCCTTCATGAAGGATTTACTAGGCCGTTGATTCACTTGAATACTCCCTTGATTTTCTTGAAGATTTCCGATTCGTTCTTGTAATTCTTAGAGGAGTGCACCTACATGCACCAGATGTCCCATATCAACTTGTGTATGTCCTCGGCTTGTTGTTGGAGACTCTGAAGTGATGCTAGGTCCTCAATGAGTTAGGTCCTCAACTTGTTGTTGGAGACTCTAAAGTGATGCTACAATCTATTCATAAATGTTCTCCATGATGCTTGGTCTTGGATAGAAGCTAGTCTTGTCAAAATGTCAAGGGAGCACTAGATTGTGCTCTCAGACTACAGTAGACAAGATTTCAGAAATACACTTTTGATTACAAGAACACTCATGTAGGGAAAAAAATACAAGAATATGTAATTGATACAAGATGTCCCACAACCCGGGACTGACAGGTATGAATAATTGGACGAGAGATGATACAAGATGCCCCACAACCCGAGACTGATAGGTTTGAAGCAAGATCTCTGGGTTACAAGAACTCCCTTCAAGTAGATGATCTAGATACAAGAAATAACTAGACAATATCTCATACTACAAGATTACAAGAGGACAAGGCTAGATGTCTAAGAACTAGACTAGACAAGACTAGAACAAGTGTTGGAACTCAAGGTCAAGCACAAGGCAAAAGAATGCTTCAAAGAAGTGGGCACACAAGAAGAGGATCAAGTAGGGAGCTCCAAGAAGTGTATGTCATATTTTTAGAAGAATGCCCTATAAAAATAGTGATTTTGATCACTCAAACCATTGTAAATATCATTTCACCTTTTTGTAACTTCATTTTGTTCAAGCCAAGGAGTCCTTGAGCTTGAGGAGTATTAGAAGTATCATCCTACCAATTTTCATAATTTTTAGACTTTGTTTGAGCCCTCAAATAAGCCCTAGAACCTAATTTTTAACTAGGCCGGACATTAGGTCTATACAAGGCCAAAACTACTCAAAAAACTATAAAAAGAGCTAGGGAGCTCATTTTTGGGGCTAGCTTGTTAGAGAATAGAGCTTTTGTAAGAGAACTCTTGTGTGATCAAAGTCCTCCCATTGTTCCTCTCTTTGATCTTGCCTTGTGCACACGTGTGTGTATGTGTGTGCATGTTTGTGTGCTTTCACTCACACATTTGTGCCTTCACTTCCTTGTGGTCTTCATACCGATCCTCACGTCTCCGCGGATTTACAAGTAAAGGAGGTGGTGCTTACGCTTGAGCTACACCAAATTTTGGCGTCGTTGCCGAGGGGAGAGCTTCAAGGACGAGCGTTGTGATGGTAAGATCATAGATTTGCTACGTAAAAAAAATTGTCATTTCTGTTCATTTTCTGATTTTTCTTCTTCATCTTCATCATCATCACCATCTCCACCTTCTTTCATCTTCATAGAAATTTCTTGTTTTTTAGTGCATTTTCACCGTTTTCATACCATTTTCCATGGATTATTGTGCGAGAAGGAGTTAGGAAGTGCAAGGGAGAGCAAGCGCTTGTGTTTTTTCATGATTTTATGCACATACAAAACTCACCATTGCTCGATGCTCAGAAATTTGAATTTCCCGCCAAAAAAACACAATTTTGACTGAAAATCGTGTTTTGTCACAATCGTGTTTTTGGCCTGAAAATCGTGATTTTGAGAATGACAAGAAAATCATGTTTTTGAAAATCGTGAAAATCGCGATTTTGGATGAAAGTCATGTTTTTGAAAATCGCGATTTTGGAGCCAACAGAGAATTGTGTTTTCCCAAAAATCGTGTTTTTTTGGCTCAAAATCATGATTTGTGAAAATCGCGATTTTGATCCAACTAAAAATCGCATTTTTGACTGAAAATTGTGATTTGTGAAAATTATGATTTTGAGCTCAACTAGAGAATCGTGATTCTAAGAATGACCTCTGAGTCATGTTCTTTTCAAAAAGCTTTTAGGCGAGAAATAGAAAATCGCATTTTTTAACAAAAATTTGAATTTTATGAAAATCACGATTTTCAGTCAGAATCGTGTTTTTTTTGTGGGAAATTCAAATTTCTTAGCGCTGAGCAATAGTGAGTTCCGTATGTGCAGAAAATCATGAAAAAACACAGGCGCTTGCTCTCCCTTGCACTTCCTAACTCCTTCTTGCACAACAATGCATGGAAAATGGTATGAAAATGGTGAAAATGCACTAAAAAACAAGAAATTTCTATGAAGATGGAAGAAGATGGAGATGGTGATGATGATGAAGATGAAGAAGAAAAATCTGAAAATGAACAGAAATGACAGTTTTTTTTACCTTCCAACATCGCAAATCTATGATCTTACCATCACAACGCTCGTCCTCGAAGCTCTCTCCCCGATAATGGCACCAAAATTTGGTGTAGCTCAAGCATAAGCACCACCTCCTTTACTCATCAATCCGCAGAGACGTGAGGACCGGTGTAAAGACCATGAGGAAGTGAAGGCACAAATGTGTGAGTGAAAGCACAAAAACATGCACACACATACACACACACGTGCACAAGGCAAGATCAAAGAGAGGAACAATGGAAGGACTTTGATTACACAAGAGTTCTCTTACAAAAGCTCTATTCTCTAACAATCTCGACTTGTGTTTGTTGACAAGTTAAGTCCTCAACTTGTTGTTGGAGACTCTGAAGCGATGCCCCAATCTGTTCATAAGTGTTCTCCATGATGCCTGGTCTTGGATAAAAACTAGTCATGCCAAAATGTCAAGGGAGCACTAGATTTGTGCCCTCTTATTTCACTAGACAAGATTTTGGGATTACTTACAATTACAAGATCACCCACATAGGGAAATCATACAAAAATATATAATTGATACAAGAAGTCCCACAACTTGGGACTGATAGATATAGATAACTCAACTTGAGATGATACAAAAGATCCCACAATCCAGGACCATAGGTATGAAGAAAGATCTCTAGATTACAAGAACTCCCTTTGAGGAGATGAACTAGATACAAGGAATAATTGGAAAGGATCTCATACTACAAGATTACAACAAGACAAGATAGAATGTCTAGGATACAAGACTAGAGCAAAGGATAAGACTAGAACTTGAACCCAAACTTGAAAGTACTTTCTTGGTGATCACGACTCCTTGAGCTCCCAAGACTGGCATTGGCAAGACTATGTATGTGGCCAACCCCTCCTTATATAGGTTTCAAGGGTGGTTCATCAATGGTGGTTATGAATTGATGATGTCATTGATGATGTCATCAATTTGAAATATGATCTCTGGATATCAAAAACAAGCAAGAAGATAGTTGATCCTAGGGTTTTTCACATTTCGAATCCAATGGAAGCATTGGTTTCTCCAAATTCTAAACCAATCATAAGATATAGAATTCACATGGAATATGAGTTTCAAGGTGGTTTCTTTGTCCATGACAATATGTATGTACAGATGTATGTATGTGTATATATATATATACATATATATATATATATATACATATATATATATATATATATATATATATATATATATATATATATATATATATATATATATATATATATATATATATATATATCTATGTGTGTGTGTGTGTATGTGTGTGTGCACGTGGGTGTGCACGTGTGTGTGCACATGTGTGTGTGCATGTGTGTGTATATATATATACACCACTATATATATATATATATATATATATATATATATATATATATATATATATATATATATATATATATATATGTGTGTGTGTGTGTGTGTGTGTGTGTGTGTATGTGTGTGTGTATGTGTGTGTGCATGTATGTATGTATGTATTATTGGGTGTGTGTAGAAGTGAGGGAGATATACAAGAAGCACAAACAAGGAGTATAAATGTAGCAAGACACACGAAGAAGAAAAATAGTTTCAATAGCTCTTACTATTGATGATGAACAAAATTGAAGTAAGAGTTGAATAATATCCCTAAGTATAAAGTACCACCACATATGAGTGCAGCATGTATGTCGTAACATGGGAAAAAACCTCTAGCTAGCACTAGAGTAGAAAGTGCCCATGTATAGGGAAAAGTCTCAAATCAAAACTACTCGAGAAACATATAACCCCCCTAGAGCAAAGGATGTGAACACATACACAGAGTGAGAGATCATCCATGCAAAGATCTATCAATAGGAGTCTTAGTCATATACACTCCACTATAGCTATGAAAATTGTCCTATACTAAGCTTCACAACTCGGTGTCACCACTCTAGGTTGCTTCTTATTCAACCAAGATATGCATGAATCTCCAAGGAAAAAGCAATTAGCACTAGTGGACACGCGAGTATCATAATAACCACCCCAATCAATGTCTGTACAGGCATGCAAGCATGGTTGAATATCTCTGCATAAAAGAGACCTAAACTCAAAGTGCCTTTGAGATATCTAAACACATGTTTCATCGCTTGATAATGCTTAGTGCCAAGGTTATGCATGAAGTGACTCAACTAGAAACCGCATACTATATTTATGGTCTTCTGTCGCATGCAATTATAACATCCCACAACTTGCTGATAAAGAGAAGTGTACTTTCCAAGAAAGTTTTTTAAAGGTCCAATTGATGTACTTTCCAACCTCATTGGGTAGCAGATAGAACCACAATACAAATGGTAGTCATGTGTGAGGTAGGTGCAAAATTTTCCTCCAAGGAAGTTTTTTAAAGGTCCAACTGATGTACTCTCCAACCTCGTTGGGTAGCGGATACAACCACAATACAAATGGTAGTCATGTGTGAGGTAGGTGCAAAATTTTCCTCATAGTCAATGCTATAGTGTTGCGCATATCTTTTGGCAACCAATTTAGCTTTGTAGCAATCAATGCTACCATTTGACTTTCTCTTAATCTTTTAAACCTACTTTGTACCAATGACATTTTTTCCTTTTGGCAATTCACAAAACTCCAAACTAACATTCCTATGTGTGGAATCCATTTCTCATTACATTCCAATGTGGATCATCACATGCATCTTCAAAAGTAAGTGAATCTTTATTACATGTAATTTCAATAAGAGAATATCCACAAAATTACTTAATACATTATGAGAGCTTATCTTGTTCTACCAAGTAAAGGTGCATTCAATTCACTTGTGAACTCACTCTTGTAATTTTTTAGCTTCTACTTGATGTAAAAGTGGAAGTATCTAAAGTGGTTGAGTCCACTTGATGAGTAGGAAGGAGAAAGCCACGAATTTGTGATTCAGTGAGTTGGAGAATCAATCACTAAAATATTGGAGAATGATTTTAGGTGAGATTCAAATTCAAATTTAGGGTCCAAACATCACTATATATACATGGCTCTTAGTTGCGGTTTTTGTACCTCCATTAGCAGGGCTTCATGCCATATCAGAGTGTGATCTCAAGGCACACATTATGTACAAGTAGTTCCATTGTACCTTACCATCAATATAAATTTATTTTCATGATCATTTGTGTTCATATCTTCATGCCTATGTGAGTGTATTGTTCACTGCCACACTTCTCAGTTTCTTTAGTCAGATTGCAGAGATAGTTTCTCTGATCATGATCCACCATTTTCCATGCTTTAACTTGCTAAAGTTTTCTCTCTATTTCTACTACATATTCCCAAAATTTCATTGCATTTGGAGTTCACATATGAAAGATATGTTCACTTGAAGTCACCTATATATCTTCATACTTTACTTCTCTATTAGTACTCCATCAAAACAGTGATCTTCTCATAGCTTTTTCTCAGTGTGTAGTTGATCAGTTGCCATAATTTAAAGCATGTTAGATCCAACGTACTGTCTATTATATGCCTACAAAGTTTCATTAGCATTGCTTCTTGGAATTGTGAGATATTAATGTATCTTTGCTCACTACTCTGATGACTGATGCAGCCCGTGAAAGTTGAGATGATGCTATGACTTGCTAAACTCTTTTATCTTCATGTAGTCCATCATTTTTTATGAAATCACTCATGCTTGTTAGATTACTAAGTTAATTAGAGTTCCCCAAAAGGAATTAAGCCAATTGTTGCTATGCTCAGAGAATTTTTCAAAACATTGAATAGGTGTATGAACTAAAATAGCAAGTTTTTTACATTGGGATCAACTCCTACCTATCTGTTTTGATTCATCTTTTTGAGAGTGATCTTCCAAGGTACATAGGGTGTCTAGTACATGCATTGGGAAGCTAAAAGGGTCCAATTTATGTCCCTAGAGTTTATTTGGCTGGTGTAGTGCAAAGTTTCTCCATCACCACTTCATCTTCAAATCCATCTCTTAAGAGTGGTATCTATGCAAGGTTGGACAACATGGTAGATGGATTTCCATCATCAATTGACAAATCGGATAGAGGTAACTACTCAATCTGGTCATTAAGGATGGAAGCATATCGTCAATGCAGGAATTTATATGGTTATATAGCTGGAGATGAAGTTATGCCAAGTTTCAGGAACAAAGTTCAACCAACACAAGAAGAGCAAGAAAGATTGAGCACATGGTGCTCCAAGGATGCACTTGTAAGGTCTTATCTCCTCAAATCTATCTCAAATTTTTTGTTGACTCACATTAGAAGTTGTAAAACATCTCAGGAATTGTGGAATGCACTTGAAGCCTTTTTCTCTTCAAGTACAAAGGCCAGGAAACATCAACTATGGCTGGACTTCACAACTCTCAAGAAAGCTCCCAAAATGTGACTAATTTTGTCACAAAGCTCAAGGACATAGCACATCAATTGGGAAGCATTGGAGAGGTAATAGATGAAGATCAAATTGTAAGGCAGATCATCAATTGCTTGAAGGCAGATGACAAGTGGGAAGCATTCACCAAAGCTATGGATCTATACATGGATATGCATGTACCAGATTTCAATACACTCATAGGACAACTACTTACTCAAGAGGCCAAGCTTATCAATAATGGAGAAAGCTCCAAAGGTAATCAATCTTTTTCCTTTTATACTGATAAAAGCAAGTCCAAATAAAACAAAGGAAGAGGAAAGAAAGTGGATGATGAAGTAGGTACGCATCAAGCTAACTATGCAGGTAGAGGAGGAAGACATGGTAGTGGTAGAGGCAGAGGAGGAAGGCAAGGCAGGGGGAGATCCCAAGACTATAATTCATGCTCTATTTGTGGATTAATTAATCATACAACTGAAATTTGCTTTAGGAATTCCAAGAATCAAAGAGGCAGAGGCTACAATAGAATAAGTTATGGCTACTCAAGAGGAAGGTTCAACATTACCATGACAACCACAACAATTATAACCATTCAAACTATCAAGGAAGCAATAGAGGAAGAAGAGACTTCAATAACTACAGAAGACAATGCCTCAAGGTAAATCTGATGAGCATGTTTTCTACATAGATTCAGGTTGTTCCAATCATGTGGCAGTAAATGTGGATCTCCTATCAGATTTAGAAGGTCCAAGGAACAAGCATGATGTGCAGACAGGAGATGATACAAGGCATTTGGTGAAAAAGATAGAAAATGTGAAAGCACCTGATGGAAATATCAACTTACTTAGCAAGGTACTATATGTCCCTACCATCACAAAGAACTTGATAAGTGTAGGATAGATTGTGGAGAAAGGCCTACAGGTTAGGTTCACAAAAGCAGAAGTATTTGTTGAAGATCCAAGTCAAGGAGTTAGGAGAATTGTAAAGGGTGAAAAGACAAGTAGATTGTTCACATTTGAATTACAAGACACTAGAAACATTGCTCTCTTTAATTATGGTAGTCAGACACTCACAGAATTGGAAGTATGGCACAAAGGGTTGGCACATACTAGTGAAAGATCATTAAAGAAAATGCTTGGACTCCCTAACTTTTCAAAAAAACACATGATTTATAAGTGTAGTGCATATCAATTTGGAAATTCTCATAGGTTACCATTCATGAAGAAATGATATATGCATGGAGATCTCTTGGATTTGGTTCATACAGATGTATGGGGACCTAGCAAGGATGCTTCAATATCTAGATCAAGGTATTATGTCTCCTTCATTGATGATTGCAGTAGATGGACTATATTATATTTTATGAAACACAAAGATCAATTCTTTTCATGCTTCAAAAGATATTTGGCTCTTGTGGAGAATCAAACAGGTAAAATGTTAAAAAGACTAAGGTCAAATGGACAGGGAGATTACTTCTCCCATGAATTTGACTCCTTTCTTCAAGAGAAGGAAATCAAAAGAGAGATTACTACAAGGTACACTCCTGAGCAAAATGGGGTGGCAGAAAGAAGGAATATGACAATTGTTGAAGTTGCAAGGTCTATGCTAAATAAGAAGCACTTACCAATTACTTATGGGTTGAGGCTGTATCCACAGCCACTTATTTGTTTAACAGGTTACCTTCAAAATCCCTTGATGGCATGACACCATATGAGGCTTGGAATGGAAGAAGACCAAGCTTGGATCATTGTAAGATTTTTGGATGTACTGCTTGTGCTCATGTTCCTTCAGACGTTAGAGGGAAGATGGATCCCAAAGCAGAAAGGTGTGTATTGATTGGATATGACAACAATCAAAAGGGCTACAGATTATACAACCCAACAACCAAAGGATTCTTGGTGAGTAGAGATGTAGTATTTGATGAGAATAGTTCTTGGTATGAAGATTCATGTAGAAAGGTCAACTTACCTTATGATCTTTTCCAAAACTTGTTAAGGATAGTCCTCCTAAAGTTGAAGACTAGGATACCTCAGAAGATGATGAAGCAACTCATTATGAAAAACTCAAAATGTGGAAATCTAAAGGTAAAGCAAAAATGCAAGAACTTGGAAAAGAGTCAAAATCATCACACCATGGCCTAAAGAGGTCCATGAGAGAGAAAAGAAAACCAAAAAGGTATGGATTTGATACTTCTCTAGTCACTAAACGTTCAATCTATCTAGCACAGGATATAAATACAGAGGAACCCTCAAGATTTGAGGAACCAAAGAAGAAATCATAATGGAGGCATGTAATGGAAGAAGAGATTGAAGCTCTTAAGGAAAGTAAAACTTGGGAGTTAGTTTCTAAGTCTCCATCAATGAAAGTGATAGGCTCAAGATGTATTTACAAATTGAAGAAGAAATCAGATGGCTCCATTAATAGGTATAAGGCAAGGCTTGTGGCAAAAGGCTTTGCACAAATTCAGGGAATTGATTATGAGGAGACCTTCTATCTTGTGGCAAAGATTCCTACAATTAGGGTTTTGCTTAGTATTGCCTCTTCCAAGAACTAGAAGATACTTCAATTGGATGTAAAAAATGCATTTCTTAATGGATGGATAACAGAAGAGGTATACATGGCACAACCACGTGGTTTTGAGAATCACATATATCTTGATTATGTGTGTAAACTTAACAAAGCTTTATATGGACTCAAACAAGCCCCAAGGTCTTGGAATCACAGGCTTGTCTCATTCTTGCGCGACAAAGGATTTCAACCTAGCAAGGCAGATCCATCACTCTTCATAAGAAAGAGTAATTTTGAATTCATCTATTTGTGTGTGCATGTGGATGATATTATACTAACAGGAAATGATGTAGATGGAATTAAGAAAGTCAAGGAGCAGATGAAAGAAGAGTTTAAGATAAGTGACTTAGGGTCACTCACATACTTCCTACGATTGAAAGTGATTTACAAGGATCATGGTCTATATCTTACTCAAAGAAAGTACATCAAAGACTTGTTGACAAAGTTCAAAATGCAAGATTGCAGGATTGCAGGTACTCCAATGGAGGTTAATCATAAATTGAGCTCACATGAGGGTGAACTCATAGAATATGTGACAAGTTATCAAAGCCTTTGGGTAGTTTGAACTATGCCACATTGACAAGGGCAGATATATGTTATAGTGTGAGTGTGCTAAGTCAATTTATGCACACACCTAGGAAACATCACATGGAAGCTGCTAAGAGGATACTCAGATATCTAATTTAAGGGTTATACTACCCTTATGTATCTAATTTAAGTTTGAAATTGTTCTCTGATGCAGATTGGGCTCCAAGGAAGATGCAGATTGAAATTGTTCTCTGATGTAGATTAACCACCTTAGGATATTTTACCTTTGCAGGTTCAAAACTTGTCTCATGGTCATCCAAGAAATGGTGTGGTGATTTATATCTCTCTTAGTGTGTAAGCTTTTTTGGAGCTATTTTGCTCTTATTTTTAAGGGTTGCTTCTCCTTATCTATTTATCCATTTTCTATTATTTTGGTGTCCTTGGGTAGCCCTTAGAGTGCTATAAAGTGGAGCAAAGTTTGAGATTCATTCTCTAGTTACTCTCTAAGAAAAGCTGGTTGGAGTGGTGTGGTCTTTGTTTGGCTTACTACTATGAGTATTCAATTAGATAAACTTGTGGACATTGTTTCTCTAAGTGTAGGCATTGATTTGGAGTTAAAGAGCATATGCTTTGAGAAAGAGCAATTTTGATGTGTGGAGGTCATAGAAGAGTACCTATGGAGGTCATTCGCATTTCATCATTGCATAGGGGTTGAGATACTTCCCCTGAGCAAGGGCTTATGGGGATTGATTAGTGGAAGTGAATCAAGACCTATGTTGGATGAAAATCCAACCAATGACCATCTAAGGGCCTTTAGAGAATGGAATGAAAAAGCAGGGTTATCTTGATCCTTTCTCAAGACAAGCAATAGCATGATCAGACATATCTAGGATTTGGATTCAAACATGAAAATATTGGAGATACGAGAGGTTGTATTCAACGAGCACCAAAGCAAGGAAGATCTAGCTCAAGAATGCTCTCAACAACATTAGGAAAAGCTCAAGGAGTAGCATAAATGACTACATACTTAAGGTCAAGGAATTGTTAGATGCATTGGGATCCATTGGAAGCCATGTAGATGATGACGATCTTGTTGAATCCTCAATTATTTGAGGGATCATGAGAAATAGAAATCCTTTACTACTTCAGTATATGTAAGGGATCATCTCCCTGATTTTGAGCAATCAGTTACTCTCATGGTCACAAAAGAGGTGAACATAGGTGGAGGATCAACTAAAAGCAAAGATGCATAAAGTCTTTTATGCAGGTAATCAAAGGGGCAAAGAAAAAAAAGGACAAAGCATGGGCGAGCGAAGGTTTGTAGAGAGGAAGACATCAATAATACAGGAATCAAGATGGAGAAGGGTGTTATAGATGTGGCAAGTTTGGCCACTATGCTAGAGGTTGCTACCAAGGAGGAAATTAAAGGAGCTATAATCAAAGTTCTTCATACAAAGGCCAAGGTAATTATGCTTATATAAGTTCAAAAAATGATAATCGCTTGATGATGCACATGAATGGGAATTCAAGCAAAGCAGATAACACTTGATATATCGATACTGGAGGGGAGCAACCAAATGAGTTGCAATGCTTCTTGGCTTACTAATCTACATGCTCCCAAAGATAAAGGACATATAGAAACAGGTGATGATACAGCCCATGAGATCTCCCATGTTGGATATGTAGCTTTGGATGACAAGAAGGAAGATGTCTCAAGGATGTTTTGCATGGACCGACCATCACAAAGAACTTGGCATCCATAGGGAAAATGGTTGAAAGATGGTATCAAAGAAGGCTCAAAAATGGTGGATATTTTGTGGAGAAACCTAAGCAAGGATACAAGGTCATAGAATGAGGAAGGAAGCAATGACAAATCTTCAGTTTGGAGGTAAACTCTCATTCCACTCAACATGTCTACTTCACATATGACAACAAGCAGATTTCAGAGTTAGACTTGTGGCACAAGAGGATAGGTCACATCAACATACAAAGAATGAAGGAAATGCAATTCAAGGGGCTGATTGAAGGGACTCCAAACTTCCAAGGACAAGGTATGAAACATTTATGTGAATCTTTTCAAATAGGGAAGCAAGGGAGACTTCCATTCAAGAAGAGTGGCTACATAAGCCAACACCCATTGGATTTGATACATACAGACATGTGAGGGCAAACCAAAGAGCAATCCAATGGAGATAACAAGTACTTTGTCACTTTCATAGATGATTGTAGAAGTATGGTTTGGTTTTATTTCATTAAACACAAATCAAATGTGTTTGCATGCTTCAAAGCATTCAAAGAAATGGTAGAGAAGGAAACAAGTACATACATCAAGAAGCTAAGTTCAGATGGATTGGGAGAATATTTCTCCAATGAATTTTCTGATTTCTTATGGAATCAAGGCATCAAGAGGCAAGTAACATGCAAGAGCAAAATGAGGTAACAGAGAGAAAGAATAGATACATCACACACATTGCTAGAGAAATGCTTAACAAGATGAACGCACCTAACACGTTTTGAAGTGATGCAGCAAATATTGTCATGTACCTTATGAATAGGGCACCTACCTCAAGGATCCATGGCTTGACACCATATCAAAAGGATAGATACATTGAGCATATTGCTAGGGCAATGCTTAATGAGATGAATGTACCTAACATGTTTTGAAGTTTTGCAACAAATATCGTCATGTACCTTATGAATACGGCACCTGTTCGAGTTAGATGTCTGCAAAAGCATGTGAACAGCACAAGGAAGAAGCACAAGCTTGGATCACAACACACAATACTGAATGTATTACCACTAGAATGTACAAAGATAAGTAACTCATTAGGGCTATAGGTGTATATACAAGCCGAGCGAAAA
The DNA here is from genome assembly GCA_020310875.1 of Ceratopteris richardii. Taxonomy (NCBI): domain Eukaryota; kingdom Viridiplantae; phylum Streptophyta; class Polypodiopsida; order Polypodiales; family Pteridaceae; genus Ceratopteris; species Ceratopteris richardii. The sequence continues at coordinate 126,539,421 of CM035406.1, forward strand.
AAACCTACTAAAGAGGGAAAAAAGTGCCCCGGTGGTCCTAGTGTGTTCACACACATCACTACCTAAATATATCAACAAATCCCCCTTAAGAGTGATGCAGTGAACATGGAGCTGGCACTCATGTATAACGAAGTGCCAAGCTATGTGGAATCAATCCACAAAAGGAAGTAAGCCCAAAGCTTTGCGGAAAGCTTCAAACTTCTCCCTAGGCAGAGCCTTCATGAAAAGGTCTGTAATGTTCTCCTGCATGGGCACATATGCCAAACTGATCTCTCCAACAAAGAACCTCTCCCTGACATAATGATAATGCAACTCAATGTGCTTAGTGCGAGCATGGAACATAGGGTTCCTTGCAACTACCAATAGTCATTGTGAAAGTTGTCCTATACTCAACCTCACAACTCGAAGTGGCCATAGTAGGCTGCTTCTTGCTCAGCCAAGATACGCATGAGCTACCAAGCATGAAGCAAAAACCACTAGTGGACACACGAGTGTCATAGCAACCAACCCCATTAGAGTCAGATAAAGCATGCAAATCTGGTGGTAGTGATCCCCCCTTGGGATAAAACAACCCAAGTATCCAGGTACCACTCAAGTAGCAAAAGATGCGCTTGACCACCTGCCAATGCTTGACCTCTGCAATTCATAAACCTACTCATGTGTGAGACAATAAACTAAATATCTGGCCGAGTAATGCATAAGTAAATCAAGCATCCAATAGCCTACTGATAGAGAACAACATCAAATGCATCTCGAGCATCATGAAGACTCAATCATAAACCTGTCTCCATAGGAGTGGCAATAGGTTTACAGTTTTCAAGGCCAAAATACTGCAATAATGTGTCAATATATTTCGTTTGACACAAAGCCATTCCACCATCAATATGCATAAATGAATGCCCAAATAATGATGCAAATGCCCCAAATCAAACATCTCAAATGAGGCATATAAATCAGCCTTGAAATCTGCAATATGCTTCTCATGAGGACCAATGAGCAGCATATCATCAACATACACCATAATGATCAGAAGCACATCATTAGCACGCTTAACATATAAGATGCTTTTAGTTGGACTGTTCTCAAAACCATGTGCAATCAGATAGGCATGTATCTTTTCATACCAAGCACGTGATGCTTGCTTTAAACCATATAATGCCTTCCTTAACCTACACACCTAGTTTTCATGCCCTTTTTGCACAAAGCCATGGGGATGAAAAATGTACACTTATTCATGCAAGTCACCATTCAAAAATCTTGTTTTAATATCCAACTGATGTACATTCTAACCATGATGAGCTGCAAGTGCACAGATGCTACAAACAGTAGTCATTCCGCAAGTAGGAGCAAAGGTTTCATCAAAATCAATGCCTCTTTCCTGCGCATAACCCTTTGCAACAAGCCTAGCCTTATACCTCTCAACTGTTCCATCAGGTTTACGCTTCATCTTGTATACCCACTTAACAAGTCACATAAAGACCAGGTACCATTTTTCATGATAGCATCATATTCAGATTGCATTGCAGTCATCCAATGTTCAAAATTTTATGCTTCATCAAACGAAACATGTTGAGTCTCATCACAGAGACTAGAGGCAGCCATAGCATAGCAATCTGATGCAAAAGAGGCATTATGAGAGCCTGAATGAGTACAATATGACAGAGCTGCATCTAATTTGCTATCATGCAAAGTCTACACCAACCATTTTGGCATAGTTTTTGCCTCCTCAATATCAGCTCTCTCATCAGCAAGTGCATCATGTAAATTTGCATCAGAAATAGAATGATATGCATCATCACATGAAACATGTAAAGGCTGAGAAGCTACCTCATTAGGACTAGCACTAGACTGTCCACCTATAAAAAGAGGCAGCAAAGTATCATGCATGTCTTTGGAGCTAACAGATGTCTCCTTTGTACATGAAAGTAAAGGCTGAATAGCATCTTCCATAAAAAGAACATCACGCCTAACGAAAATGCGTTTAGTATGTGGATGATACAGACGATAGCCTTTTTTTTTCAGAACTGTACCTAACAAAAATACATTTTACTGCTTTATCATCCAATTTCCTACGATGTTGTTCAAGCACTAATGCATATGCCAAGCAACCAAAAACATGCAGATGAGCAACAGATGACTTGCGACCATGTCAAGCCTCATATGGAGTGATAGACTACAGTGCTTTAGTGGGACACCTATTAAGTACATATGTTGCACACATGACAGTCTCAAGCCAAAAACTATGTGGTAAAGCATGACCCTTGACGGTACACCTCGCCATCTTCATGAGTGACCTGTTCTTTCGTTCAGCAACTCCATTCTATTGAGGTGTATACGGCACTATACATTGATTTTTTATCCCACGTTCAACCAGAAATGCATTAAAGTCTAAAGACATATATTCCCCTCCTTGATCAGAACGGAGTGTGCCCATTTTCATGCTAACATATTTTCAGCCAAAACCAAAAACTGTTTGAAGCACATAAACACTTCAAACTTTTCTTTGAGCGGATATACCCATGCATACCTGGAAAAATCATCAATTAAAGTCATGAAGTAAAGATAGTTTCCAAAAGAAGGTGCTTGCATAGGACCACAGACATCACTATGTACAAGCTGCAATTTTTGAGTAGCCAGAACTAAACCATCTTTTGGAAAGGAGGAACACTACATTTTGCCCAAAATATAGCCTTCACAAACATGTTTTCCGGGTGCCTAAAGTTTGGGCAAAGAGGATACCATTTCATGTTTTTGCAGGCGTACCAAACTAGCAAAATTCAGATGACCAAAGCATGCATGCCAAAGCTTTGCATCTGACATAGCCTGAGAATCATGTTCTGCACATGTTGAATCATTCACAGATTTTTCATAATCTATGAGCTTATACAGCCCATGAGATAAAATGCCAAAAGCAATAATCACATCACCATTTGACAGATCGTGAATTGTACATCTGTCATCAACAAATTTCACAACCAAACTGATCTTGGCTAAGGTCGAAACTGATAACAGATTCTTCTTGATCCCTGGCACAAATAAAGCATATAACAATGTAAAAGAACTACCATCAGTAGTAGTCAGAATGATCTTACCGACTCCCATAATAGGATAAGAGGAGTTCTTAGTGCATGTAACAATATTCCCTGTAAGGGCAGGCTTGACTGAAGAGAAGAAACTATGCTGCAAGGTAATATGTTTGGTCACCCCACTATCAAAGTACCAAACATCTGAGTCTACTACTGTACATTCCTAATGATGAAGGTATATCTCCTTTTGCTTAGCAATCTCATGGTCTAAATCCATAAGGATTATGTGCAGGGATCCAATTACTACTGACGTTGTCGCATCTATGCAATTTTGATGGTCATATTTCTATGCATGTATATACAAACATAGCGAAGCATAAAATCAATAAACATATTATATACCTAGTTCCCATTAGTAAGATGGAACTTTCATATATCCTATCTGGTGGATCCTCATGAATCTCATATAATATATCTAGACTAGCTTGGTTATGATACAAAGATCATCAATCTACCAAGGCGAGCTAGTTCTTAAGTACCAATATAGGTACTTACTAGATTCCTTTAATATATAACATCTTATCTAACTTCCTCTCTAAGTGAAATCCATTGCTCATAAGTGAGCTAAGGTGAATACTAAGATCTAGTCAGTCATATGAGCATGTACAAATGCTTCTTGTGATAATTATGCATGATGCCAACTTTCATAAGTGGTATGCATCTAGGCTATGCCATCTATAATATGACTACATTGCACTCTAAGAAATCCAAAATATGACTCCATGTGGGCATTTCCCTCAACGCCCCATAGTCTCTAGTAGTAAGAGACTCTCTCTGAAGGTTCCTTACCTTCACTAACTATAGATTTAACTTACTCAGTCCATGGGCACCTATCATATGTGCCCCTTAGTCTCCATCCATGAGAATTTAATGAAGATTAAATGTTCTCTCAAGTGGAAATGAATAGGATTATATCCGATCATAGAAAAATAAACTTTTGGATATTAAATTATATCTCTATACTCAACAAGTATGTATGCTACTTCTTCTTTTTTCCTTAAATTAGCATACCATGGATAAAATTGCAAAGATGCATGGGAGTTGATATGCATAAAACTTTACGATGACGTACACAGAGAGATGATTCTCTTTTTCCTCCCAAACATATGCATCTATATATAGCTACTCTAATCAACGAGGACCACAAGTGTAACTAGATTCCACAAGTGCATGAGCAATCTCCACCATTTCTTTAATACCTTCCAAGTGATCTTGACCACTGCTTTAGTACCTTCCACTAGATTCCACTAGTGATTGGTGTAATCGCCACTCAAGTTAAGTCTCTCTAAACTCAAGTTAACTCATGTTAACTTGAGTTAGAAGGCTCTTTGGGAAAAACTCTCTCCCCATGCTCCCCATGGGGATTGAACCCAAGACCTCCTCTTCTAGAACCTTGAGACTTAACCGCTAGGCTAAGTGTATCACTTGTTTAAAACAACACATGAATTTATGATTAAGTCTAATTTGTACATCTTTGGCCATACACATGAGTGACCAAATGATGTTCAATTTCAGGTCTATCTAAATCGATCGGACCCTTAGATCCTATACTTACTTTATTACATTCTTTGCCCCTTGGAAAAGATTTTCTTCCTTGAAAATAAAGCTATATAAATACTCTAGGCATCCCTCGAGCTTCATGTACAAATTATACATGATCATCTCTATGTGTTGTTTCCCCATATCCTTTCCCTTAAGAAGTCTTATAAAAGATCATCTTAAAGGTGGGAAACCATCTTAGTGGTGCCTACTATCTCCCATGTATACCTAGTTTTCAAACTATTACTCCCACAACATATAACATCATCAAAATGACCTAATTCCATATGATATATCCTCTATGGAGTAATAATATGAAAAAAAAAATGTAAGAGGCCAAGCTTATAAGCTTGACCATACCAAAATGGAGATGATAAACCATAGAATCCTCTGAAATGTAGATTAACTAATCGCCCTATTGCCTTTGATAGAAGAGTGTCATTCCTATCAAGAAAATTCAAACATAAGAAAGTGAAACTGTCTCTCTCTCTAATCTCATCTAACGAAAGAGCTCTAATAGTGGAATTTATTCAACTTTCCCTTTCCCTTTGAAAGAGATTCTGTTGGATCCAATTGCTCTACTCATCCATAGCTGGGAACATACACATAAGATCTCCATGTTTTTTTCCTTCAAAAATAGTGGAGAAGCAAAACTCCCATGTGAAGGAATACACTAAAAGGTAGAGTAAATGGATTCCTTTTAAAATACGGACTAAGAGATATTTCCTAAACACCTTTGTTCTCTAAAGGAAAACATTCTCTATTCTTCTCCTAAGAAGAAATCATATTTTTCTTCCATTTTTCTCTTTGAAAGAACAGGGACTAAAGTGAGATATGTAAGCTAAAGTGAGATCTCTCTTGGATCTATGAACTAATCCCAAATCTCTCTTGGACCTATGAACTAATTCCAGATCTACCCTAGATCCATGAACTAATTCCCACTTTTTTCTTTTCTTAAAAGAGCAATTTATGAATTTATTTGCTTCTCTCTTCCATACTAATACATAATCCCTCATTACACGTATTCTTATGAAAATGGAGAACCAATCTCTCATAAATAGTCAAGGTGTATGTGATGAGAAGTGAAGAAAATAAATTCCTTGTAAGCGTCAAAGCCCTTTGCCAAAATGGTCAGCAATCATATGACATGATACCATAACAAACAGATGTGTATCCATACTAAAGAAACTATACCTGCCAACCATCCTCTTTGCATGGACCTATATAATCCATTCATACTAATGGAATTATCCTTCTCAAAAACTATAAAGTGAGTATATGATATCAATGGTGATAAAATCACCCATCACATCCTCTATTGGAAGAATAAATATTCCCCAAACCATGAAGGATAACTCCTAATCCTATGGAGATGTCTACTAAGAACTCTCTTATGATCTAATGAGTTACGCCCTCATGAATGATGAGTCCTTTTCTCCCTATCCATTGAAGAAGAGTGCTCAAAGGGAATTTGTTTCCACTGTCCCATACTAGTGGAACCTTCTTCCAATTCATTGTGTCAAAGCCACACTAAACCAAATGTATATTCCATATATATATAATGGAATATGTAGGTGGACTCTAATGAATCCCATATTCTCAAACTAGTTTAGTTTGGTTCTAGTCAACATGTGATAATAGATATCCCTTTTTATTCCGAACTAACATGTTCCTAGGTACCAAGACTAGGTCTAAGTGCCTCTCTCTAGATCCTGAGATACATATATGTATTGGGAACCCCAAATATCCATATTGGGGATCTATGTTCTAAGTCATAGAGCAAGTGCCAAGACTATGGCCTTCCTAACCATCACTCATAGCTCATTAGCACCCATTGATGCTCTCTCATGAAACTCATCTCGATGATCCCATCTTGTTGGTTTCCTTAGTAGTGTAGCAAAAACACTACAGTACTTACTCAAGTGATGTGCATGAGTGAAACTACTCACTCTTTGGGTATTCCTCATAATAACCATCTCTATGATCCCATCTTATTGGTTTCCTTAGTAGTGTAGCAAAAATACTACAATACTTATTCAAGTGATGTGCATGAGTGAAACTATTCACTCTTTGGGTATTCCTCATAATAGCCATCTCTATGATCCCATCTTATTGGTTTCCTTAGTAGTGTAGCAAAAATACTATAGTACTTACTCGAGTGATGTGCATGAGTGAAACTAGTCACTCTTTGGATATTCCCCTAATCATACTATTAGACTGTTTTGGAGGTAAATAAACACGTAGTACCTTGAAGACAATCATAAATGTTTCTCTCGTAATACTCTATGCAACTTTGTGAAATCTATAGGATTACTTGTACACATTCTAAATGGTGAAGGTATATCTCCTTCCCCTTAGCAAATCTTCACTAACTATAGACTTTAACCTACTCGCTCTTTGGAATCCTATCATATGTACCCTTTATTCTACCTAAAATAATCCATAAGACTCTAATGAAGATTAGTTGATCTTCTCTCAAGTGGAAATGAATAGGATTATATCCCTATACTCAACAAATGTATACGCCACTTCTTCTTTTTTCCTTAAATTAGCATACCATGGATAACGTTGCAAGATGCATGGAACTAGATATGCATATTGTTCCTTCCTTTCAGTAATTGAAGATGTATAATCTTTCACGAATGCGTAAATAAAGAGAATTTAAACTTACAATTAATGAGACTCTAATGAAGATTAAATGATCTTCTCTCTAAGTGGAAATGAATAGGATTATATCCCATCATAGAAAAATAAACTTTTGGATATTAAATTATATCTCTATACTTAGCAAGAATGTACTCTACTACTACTTTTTTCCTTAAATTAGCATACCATGGATAACGTTGCAAAGATGCATGGGAGTTGATATGCATGTTTTTCCTTCCTTTCCTTAACTTAAAATGTATAATCTTTCACAAATGCTTAAATAAAGAGAATTTAAACATTCCTACAATTCATTTTCATAACCATGCATATGCAATAAACTATGCATCATGCAACCAAGTCAAATAAGAGAAAACAGAAAACGAAGAGTAAAGGGGTCTTCCCTATGAAGATCCATGATCCATCAGCTCTTCAACGTTGCATGAAACGTTGTGCATTGAGCCTTTCACCTCTTAGAGTCCTTGATGCCTTGAGATGCACTTGCATCTGCTTTGTCTGTCCTCTTTCTTTGCGTAAATATTCGCGGCATGTTTCTTGTATCATCTCTTTGTTTCTCGATTTCTTCTGTATTATGGCAAAAGGAATATCCACTCATGTGATGATATTCTGTAGGTTGCCGAAGGTCTTGAACTCAAGACCTCCCAAGACACAAATTTTTGAGCTATCCATTCCATGGCACTAACTACATACCTCGGCGGTCGATTATGCCCCATGAGGGATTATTCAAAATTGGATGGGAAGCCTCTGAGTATGCACACCACTTCGTGAAGGAATCCTCTTATTTGATCCTTCAAGGGAGGTAACAATGAAAGTTCCTTTCGGCATCAAGTCCAAAGGAGATGACCTTGGTACAGATGGCTTTTTCTGAGAACTGCTTTACGAAAATTGATGGTATTGTTAGTTTGAAAAGTGGGATATTTTCCTTGTAATTTTGTACATGCAGCACATGATGTGCCTTAGGTAATTTGGTCAATGTATATTTGGCACATGTAGGTGCCTTAGGGACATTATATATGCACATGATTTGTGCTCTTATAAACATTTATTATGCCCCAATGTTAAGGGGAAATATTAGATTTGAAGGGAAAGTGGAATAAATTCCATCATCATGATCACCAAGGCTCAAGGTCTTCGTGAACCTTTGAGGAAGAAGGTGAGCCACCAAGGTTACCATGGATGCTCAACCTAGGAGCTTTGATACCAATGAAACATTACAACGACGTACACAAGAGATGCATCTCTTTTTCCTCCCAACCATATGCCTCTATATATAGCTTCTCTAATCAAGGAGGAGCACAAATGTAACTAGAGTCCACAAGTGCATGTGTAATCTCCACCATTCCTTTAATATCTTCAAGTAGAGACTACTAGTGGTTGAAGTGATCTCGACCACTACTTTAGTACCTTCCTCTAGAGTCCACTAGTAGTTGGTGTACTTACCACTCGAGTTAAGTCTCTCTGAACTCAAGTTTACTCATGTTAACTTGAGTTAGAAGAATCTTTGGGCAAAAATCTCTTCCCATGCTCTCCATGGGAGTTGTACCCAAGACCTCCTCCTTCACAACCTTGAGGCTTAACCACTAGGCTAAGTGGATCACTTTTTTAAGAGAGTACATGAACTTATGCTTAAGTCTAATCTCTAGATCTTTTGCCATATACATGAGTGACCAAACGATGTCCGATTTCAGCTCTGTCTGAATCAATTGGACCCTTAGATCCTAGATTTACTTTATTACTCTCTCTCTCTCTCTCTCTCTCTCTCTCTCTCTCTCTCTCTCTCTCTCTCTCTCTCTCTCTCTCTCTCTCTCTCTCTCTCTCTCTCTGAATCTATCTATCTATCTGTCTGTCTGTCTGTCTGTCTGTCTGTCTGTCTGTCTGTATGTATGTATGTATGTATGTATGTATGTATGTATGTATGTATGTATGTATGTATGTATGTATGTATGTATGTATGTATGTATGTATGTATGTATGTATGTATGTATGTATGTATGTATGTATGTATGTATGTATGTATGTATGTATGTATGTATGTATGTATGTATGTATGTATGTATGTATGTATGTATGTATGTATGTATGTATATATATATATATATATATATATATATATATATATATATATATATAGCACGGGATTGTCTCCTAGCTCGAGAGGTCTGAGCTTGCTGAAGAGTCATCCCTCTTGATGTGTGAGCTGAGGGGAAGAGGGCTAATGCATGTCATGGAACAAAGAAGCCAATGAGTTAGACTCTCTCTCCCTCCTATCTAGGCTCATGTAGTAGGCTCGAGTAGGGAATCTCTGAGACTTTGTATCTCTAGTAAGAATCGCCCGAGCTATCATTGATCCCTAGAGTCCATGATCTCTCGGAGGGTGGGCTGACCTGTAAACAGAGTCTTGTACCTTCCTCTAATGTCATCATATGCGCTACATCCGCATACAAAGTGCTCCTCATCCTCCATCTTTACTCTACATATCTTGCATATCTGCTCCTCTCTAGGAATGCATGGGGCTCTACCCATCTAAATCTCTAGTTGGTGTGATGAGACCCTCAACTGGCCAATCACTACCCTCGAGCTATGAGGCATGTAAGTATCCATGTAGCATGGTCATTGAATGAAACCATTCGCTAGTATGTCTAAGAATTGGTCTCGGTATTGCAATAGTCTCAATCCCATGTGTGTTGTGTGCCATGTCTGACTAATGTAGAGCTTCCAGAGATCCTGTCTAAGCACAACATTCCTCTCATGATGGGAAAGGTGGATGTGAGGTGAGTCGAGGTCATATTGAAAAGGTGGCAATCAGTCTATATCAAGTCCATGACTATCAAACCACCCTCTAACCTGAGTGTACCAAGCTCTCTCATATCCTAACTTTGATATCTATATAGATGCCTCAAAACCTCTGTGTATGAGTCTTTCTATATGGAGCTCCCTTATCCTCTGAATAAAGTAGATAGTCTAGAATAGTGCATCTACTACCATGGGTGGTGAAGCTAGCTCTACCCTGAAGATGTCATGTGGTACTAACTGTTTCTCGTGAACTAGTCACGAGATCATACATACTTTTGGCCTCTCGATCGCACTCCATTAGGTGGCTACGAGGCCTAGGGCCCAAATTATCGAATCATACATCATAGCTGGTTTGACAAGTGTGTCAAATAGCCACCCCTTCATGTGGGGCTCTTAGAAGTGTATTTGGTGACATCTCTGCTCTAACATGGCTAAAGATGCATATCCTCATGTGAGTCTATCGATGGCTGCTTTTCTCATGCTGAAGGGGCTAGGCAAGCTCGTGAATGCGACTCTGAGGTAGACATAGGAAGTGACCACTTCAATATGTCCACTGTTAGCTGTGAATCCTGCTCCATTCCTCACCATGGGGGAGGTGTGGATCATGACCTTGCTCTTGCCAAGTTTTATTGTCAAGCCCCTCCGTGTACAAAACTCATCTAGGGCATCGAGGTGGTGTTGTAGTCCCTCAAGTGACTTTGAAATCAATAAAATGTGGACATGTGTACTTGCGAGGTATGCACCCTCTCCTCAAGCTCGGAGAATGTAGTCCTTAATCTCGTCAATCTAGAGCTTGAATAGAGTGGAAGAGATTTGGCAACCTTGCTTAACACCCACTATGCTAGCAATGGCCTCTGATAGTCCCCTCGAGCATCGAACCCTCCCAATCACCTGCTCATAGAGTGTGTAGATGGCCCTAATCATCTCTAGTGGTATCCCCAAGCTCTGGAGTCACTAGAAGAGCTTCTCCCATGTCACAGTATTGAAGCCTTTCCAAAAATCAACAAAGCAACAATATAATCTCTTCATCTGCACATTTGCCCCATCAATGAGGCAATGCAGAATGAAGATGTGATCAATAGTGGAGAAAGCCCGTCGGAAACCTATCGGACCATGTGCTCTTAGCCCCTCCATCTATGCATATGAACTAAGCTCTGTCTCAAGAGCTTCCCCGTGAAGCTTGGCCATGGTGTGACCAATCATGATAGTCTATAGTTCCTTGGATCTAAGGTATCTCCAGAATTATGGAGGGGTACAATGGTGTTCCTCTTCCACTCATCTTGGAAGCCCCCCCCCTATAGCCCAATTGAAGACATGTGCAATCAATGGAGCTATAGTGGAGGCATTATATATGAGGTGCTCACTCTGCAGCCCTATGTGGTCAATCAAACGCCCATGTTGTAGCCGCCCAATGGCCCTCTAGATCATCTTTGCTATGAAGAAAGAGGAACGAGTAGATTGTGGTCTAGGTGGCTCTAGAATGGGGGGTTGTCCAAGTATCTCATATAGTCTCTCAACATACTCATGCCAATTCTGTGAAACTCCAATAGGTGTGGTCGATTGTGGCTCTCGTAGAGTGCGCCATGCAGCAATGCAATCGTTGCTCATAAGAAAGCGATATAGCTCAAGCTCCTATGCCTCCTCGAAGGCACCTCTCTTTCAGCATGTGAAGGTCTTCACATGTCTTCTAGCCTCCCTCTCTATGATCTCTCCCAATGCTCTTTGAGCTCGTAGTCGGCAATAGAGACTCCTGCACTCATCATCATACCAACGATTTTGCGGCATGGTCCTAGGGGGACGTGTGCGACCAGAATGGGTGGTGTGTGAGAATGAACTGATGGCAGATTGAAGGATGGATGCTATATGTGAGGTAAGTATAGGTACTGGGGTGTTAAGATGAAGCAAAAGAAGGATATCCTCAACTCGCGCTGAGTATATGTGAGCAAGCTTGTGTGTGAAGTGGATGATATTGTGTGGGGAACGTGTCATGGTCGTGTGTGTGTGGATGTCCCCCTTGAGGGATAGTTTTAAGATATGTGGTATCTACTCCAATGGGTATAGGTGGGATGGTGAAGGAACTGAGTACGTGAGTGGCCTCCCTGGGTCCCATGATATAATCTACGATACTCCCTCCTCCATCTATAATTGAGTGTGGTATGCATGTCAATCTCCTTGACGTAGGCCATTGTTTCATCCCGTTATTAACAACGACGCGATGTCTGGACCCGAGTCTGAGTAGGTGGGTACCGTAGTGTGTGTGTGTGTGTGTGTGTGTGTGTGTGTGTGTGGAATCAGCCGAAACTTGTGCCACAGACCCCTCCTAGATCTCGTGGGTCAAAAGCCTCACACTGATCGTTGTCCGTCCAAGCGTTGAAGTCTCCCATGATGAAGACTTCCCCTAGAGTAGAGTACTCTGTGATCTCTGATAGAAAGTATAAAGTGAGCCCTCCTCCTAATCCATGATGGAGAATCAAGAGCCAAAGGGTAGAAAGTAGCATAATGCAATGTAGATGGTCCTCTCCTGCGAGAGTTGTAATCAGATCCAAAGATTTTTGGGCTATGTGTGTGTGAGAGAGAGAAAGAGAGAGAGAGAGAGAGATTGTAGACTCTTCAGAATAATAGCTTTAATGCAGGCATTTCTTTAAGGTCTAAAAAAATTTAAAATTCTTTTAATCAACTTTTTAATATTTAGAATATATATATATATATATATATATATATATATATATATATATATATATATATATATATATATATATATATATATATATATATATATATATATATATATATATATGCACACACACACGTATATACACTTGGATCACATCAAACCAAAAACACCCACTTTGATATAAAGAAATAGCTCTCAACACAAGCTAGCTAAGCTTGCTAAACTTACACATATATAAATCGTACGCATGCATGAAGGTATGTATTTATTTTATGATTTGTGCATGTGCAAGCATGTGTGTGTGTGTGTGTGTGTGGAAATACAAGAAAGGATCGCATGTACCCTTAGAAAACCATATCACTATGATGAAGGTTTCTTCAAAACTTAGTATCATGAAGATGATATCAACATTTTCACAATCACTATTAGAATGTCAAGGCTTCTTGAATTCACACATATGAATGATCACATGAATGCATGGTTGAGAATTATTTGCCTTCGCTGGCATATAAACATCAAGTCAAAATTTAACCCAACAAGCTTTTGAACAAGTCCTAAACCAAGTCCAAAATCAATTTTTAACAATGCACATCAACTCACAAAGCTTCAAAAGAGCTATCCAACAAAATATAACACTCAAAATTTTTTCCAATGAGTGAACAATTTTAGCATGCCAAAAAATCAGGTCAAATATCAATATCACAAAATGTTGAACAAAAAACAACTATTTTCACGAAAAGGAAAGAAATTCTTAATGCAAGTGCCTAATTTTAATCATTCAGAAGCTAGGCCGTTAGCTTTTTTTTACCCTCAGTAATATTTTCACTAAAATTCAAATTTTCACGTTTTCAAAGAATAAGATCTTTTGTTTTTTGGAAGCTTTTGGACCGTCATTGAAATCTTATCTAGCATATATGGCATGAGTTCTCCATCAAAAGTAGCTTCACATTTAGTCCACATAAAAGTGAACAAGCTTGGGAATTTTGTGGACGTGCTTTTCTATCTCAAATTTCAAAATCTCATATCTTCCTTAGCAAATCCTATTTTTTGCCCTATTTAACACACTCTTTCATATAATGTACTCAACATGTCCTTTGAAGGTTTTGGCACATGTATTTTGTGAAGTATCTCAAAGTATTATTTTCAACTACGGATTTCACATTTAACGTGTAAAAATGTCTGACGATTTGATATCAAAACAAACAATCTCAATGTTTAGGTGATTGTTTCAAATTTATTTCAATGCAATTCAGATTTGCATTCTCAACACAATCGCTCTAATTTATATCAAATCTTACATTTTGACACCTCCATCCAGCTCAATCATCTGAAGTCACTTCAATCATTCTCAATTTAGCAGCTCAATTATTCTTATTCACCTCTACCTAATCATCTCAATCTGATCATCTCAATTATTCTCAATTCAAATTTCAAATTTCAATTATTCTCAATTCAAATTTCTATCTCAAATTTCAAAATCTCATATCTTCCTTAGCAAATCCTATTTTTTGCCCTATTTAACACACTCTTTCATATAATGTACTCAACATGTCCTTTGAAGGTTTTGGCACATGTATTTTGTGAAGTATCTCAAAGTATTATTTTCAACTACGGATTTCACATTTAACGTGTAAAAATGTCTGACGATTTGATATCAAAACAAACAATCTCAATGTTTAGGTGATTGTTTCAAATTTATTTCAATGCAATTCAGATTTGCATTCTCAACACAATCGCTCTAATTTATATCAAATCTTACATTTTGACACCTCCATCCAGCTCAATCATCTGAAGTCACTTCAATCATTCTCAATTTAGCAGCTCAATTATTCTTATTCACCTCTACCTAATCATCTCAATCTGATCATCTCAATTATTCTCAATTCAAGTGTTTAATCACATCAAGATCATTTCATGTGTCATCGCATATATCATGACACTTCTAAATACATTCATAAAATCAGATTTCATCTCATGAAATCTTTCATCAAATGAAAGGATTTTTCTATTTCAATCTTTCAATTGTATTCAGATTATATATTTGTATTCGTCAACCTCAATTAATGGCATTATCGTGATTTCAACTTTATCTTTATTTTCATAAGCTTCTACTATTTTTTACCCCCTCTATCAAACATCATATTTTTATATTATAGTTCAAAGCTCATTTTTCTAACTGCTCATATCTTTTGTCCATTAAATATTAATTCTAGCTTCTGAAGAAAAATCATCTTCTTTTACATAAGGCACATAGACTACCAGTGTTGATATTCCACAAGGAGAACAGCAAAGTGAAGGACAGCAACAACAAAATCAAATATCAGACTCAAAAGCAGCAATTATCATATTTAATTTCAAACATCTTATTAGTGAACTTATTTTGCCTCTATCAATGATTGGATAACTCTCTCTCCAAATAAGGAGAGATTACATCACTCAATCATTTCGTTCACATTGTTTTTGTTATTTCTTCTACTTCAACGAAAGGAATTGTTGGGTACTATTGGAATATTCATCATAACCTTTACTAGAAGGCTTTCAACTAGGAAATCAATTTTTTTAACCCATTCGATTTTCAACCTCATAGGCCTTAACCATCAATTTTTAACCAAAACAAAAATCCATTTTTAACCATCCACATCAGGTCATAGGACTTCAAGATAGTAATCTAGAAATATACGACACTTAGGTTCAATCCAAGGATTTATCAAATTTTTGCATGGTTAAACATCAAGTTAAAGATCCAAATCAAGTCAAAATCTTAACTAAAAAAGCAACTATTTTCCAAAACAAAAAAAAAAAAAACACTTGATTTTATTCACTTGAAAACGAGGCAATCAGCTTTCTTGACTCTCACGAAAAATTTTCACTAATATTCAAATTGAGACTTCCCAACACTTACAAGATCAGATTTTTATGCTTTTGAACAGTTTTTGAAGTGTGCCCTAGCCTATAAAGAATCAAAAATAACGTCACAACCAGCTCATAACAGGGTGGAGCAAGTTTGAAAGTCATGTGAGAGATTTTTTTTAAGCAAAAGAACGTTGTGCAGTAGTGAAGATATGTTTTTAGGACCATGATGAAGATTATACAGTCTTCAAGATTACGTCAACCTGATTGTTCCAAATGCATGATCCTAATGCACTTTCACAAGGTGAATGAAGATAAGAAGTTGAATGCTGCTGCCAAGTGGCAGCTCTGTTTATGTATTTAAGGTTTACTAAATTCATATTGCATTATCACACTGCACCAGTAAAATCGCTTCTTCTCACATGCATGTCTTCAGTGAATTTCAGCCTCCACTGTCAATCACACTCAGTTACTTTCCAATCCCAGTAGCTTCTACACTTGAGCAGACATTGAGAATCGAAGCTACATTAGGAAGCTGCTGAAAAAACCTATCTCAAGGTTGTTTTTCATCGAGTCAGAAGGCAGCCCCTCCTACAACTCTTTACATTTCTATCAAGCCCCCTTTGGTGCTTCGGGAATCTGCCCATGTAAAGCCAAATTTACGAAACTGTATGTGCTAGTAGAGCTTCAACTTGAAGTAGTTAGCATTTTTTGAAGGCCATTGGTCTGCCCCCTCATACCTGCGTGGGCTTGTCCTTCGTTGCTTCAGCAAACAAAATGCCCCTTTCAGTCCCATATTTGTAAGCAAACAGCCTCAAGGTCCCTTCTCATTGTAATAGGCCCCAAGTGTGCTTTTGGTCCTAATCTGAGGATTGCGGGAGTTCATGACAGATTCTACCCTCACATTTTATGATCAGCGATCGTTGAGGGATGTCATGCAGGCATGCTGTCACACCAATGCTGGTAGTCACCTCAAACATGCCTGTTCTTAGCCGACGTTTGTACCACATAGAAGCAGCAAGAGGGAAGAAGGCAACATGTTGATGCCCCCGTGACACTGGAGCTTGCAGTTCTCAATAAGATACTGACCCTCCCACTTATTCAATAACTCATAATAACTCAGAGTACTTACAACTGATCAATGGTTGCAGAAGAGGCACCAAGAAAAGGGTGCAATGAAAAAAGAGAAAACACAATGGTTGGTACTTAATAACTAATATACAGTGCTGCTTGGAAGTCCAGGGAAGACAAGGAAGATCCCAAATCCTTTGGAGATT
This sequence comes from Ceratopteris richardii, assembly GCA_020310875.1. Lineage (NCBI taxonomy): Eukaryota > Viridiplantae > Streptophyta > Polypodiopsida > Polypodiales > Pteridaceae > Ceratopteris > Ceratopteris richardii. The sequence goes on from CM035406.1 coordinate 126,556,304, forward strand.
TTAAACCAAATGCACAAAAACACAGAGGCGGCCAAAAACTCCTAGTGATTAATAAATGATATAAAGAAAATCTAAAACTACATCATGTGGGGAGGAACCACGGGGCACGAAATTTGAATTGCTGGACAGTTCCTGCAAGACAACATGGCATCATACTGGTAGAGTCTTGAAAGAAGCATTGTCTTCTCAGGAAAAAACAAGCATTTACTGACTATTCCATAGCTAAGAATGAACCCTTTCAGATCCAAGCTGAATGATGATCGTTACATGAAGAAGAGTCTCTACCACAGTCCACAATACATATCTAAGTACCACAGGCTGATGTTAAGCATCTCAAACATGGCACTTATGGATCGATTATATCGCTCTTATTCCATTGCACATCAATTTACATAAAGAGGTAGAAAAACAAAGCCCAAGGACATGCAAGCATGCCATTAAAATAGTAGACACATTCACGATGCAGACTCAACAGAAACCTATCCAAAGGGAATGAAAGCTACTGGGCAGACACAACTCTAACTCAAAATGGGTATCCACTGTTGGAAATTAGGTAGGCCCATAACTTAATTCCACAGGTCCCATAGGTCCAGGATCTACAACATAGATTCCAGCATCTTCCAAATTGACAAACATGAGCATACCACACTTAATCATACAATGATGAGACAAAGATAGAGAGAGATTTAGGCAACATGTTCAAAGTGTTACGTAAGCTACTTTACTCACACTATCACATATACAAATGTCAAATTACAATGTGGGAGTCAAAACCTCAACCACTCTATGTGAACAGAAATAGATGGAAGAGTGTATGTACAAAATTTACAAGAATATTCAGATGTAGGGACAGAAATCTGAATATGTATGAGATGTATGACCTGATAGGTTGTAGAAGAGTGAATATGAGTGACAGAAAAAGGAAAGATCAGTTTGAAACTGATATTCAGCAAACCCTAATCTGATTTTAAGCTATGGAAGACCCTAAATCAGATGTTTGTGTGAAAGATCACATACTTACAGAATTAGCATTGAATGCTAACATGTTGCCGACAGAAATCCTCATACTCATATGGAAACACCTTCTCTAACACCTCATCTGAATGCATGTAGCATGCATGTACTGATTCTCCTTTATGTATGCCGAATAGGATAACTCCAAATATGGATGCCACTACCTCCATAAGCTCCAAGTAGTACCTGTGTGCATAAAGAGAATATGTACCTGAATAGTTAACATAAGATGTAATCTTATGTTAAACTCCATCCAATGTCTTTGAAGTACTCCATAATCTTCATGTAGAAGACAATCTTCGAATACATAATGTAGATGGCTGATCCAAACCACCAAGCTGCTGATGGTAAGCATTCTCCATAAGCAAAAGTGTGAGCACACTCTTCTCCAAGAAGAACTCCAAGGTTGCTCCTCAACATAGCTCCATAGCTTCACAAAGTGCACCATGGCTGCCCCATGAGTGCTACAGCACCACCACCTCAAAGAGGCTTCAAATCTAGCGTTAGCTTGTGTTGGATATCCAAATAAGTGACCAAGAGGCTTCTTATATAGGCCACCAAGTGTTCTAGCGAAAAAATCTTCTTTTCGTAGATCAAAATAAAGCTTATCGCTTTTTAAAACTCAATCGCAGATTTTTACTAGCTTTTGCTTTATTTTTAAATTATCACAAAAGATAAGTTTTGACTTGCTTTTTCCACTATCTAACCACCTGATGAATGATCTGAAAATATTTTTATGACCTCCTAGCTGAGAGTTATCAAATGAGGTAAAAACTCTAAATCAGCAGAAAATTAGGGTTAGGGTTTTCTCCCAAATCTGATCTCTGATGACTGAATGTCATATACCATTAGAAAGCTCTCTTCAAGCTCTACAAGATAGGGTCATAAAAATTTTACCCAATTTTTGTGCCAAAAATGACTAAGTACCAAAATTAGGGTTTCTGCCCTAATAGGATTTTGGACTGATGTGACGTTGATTTCCAACAATCCCCCCTGTAATGTCATATTGGTACAAACTGAACTGGATATGTAACTTCATTCATCTGCAAACTGTCATAAACTTGAAGCTTGTCCTTCATAATTGACCTTCAAACTTTATCTTCAAAAGTCTTCTTCAAAACTGAGTTTGCACTTCTTCAAACTTCAAAAAACTGAATTTGCTGAAGATGAACCATAATACCTGAGAAAATATGCAAGCTATATATCCATTAGTGTTAGTATACATCAAGCAATCACTGCTTGACAACATATGTAGCATGACTTGACGTTGAATCTACTATCTTCTGTAATATGTGTTCTCAAACCTGTAAGCATACACTAGGATTCACATATTTGCATTTACCTTACGAAAGGTTTCTCAATGTACTTCTGCTGTGTCATGTGAATACACTAAACAGAATCAGGAACTGAATCCTGGGACTTGTGACTGACAACTCACAACTTAGTGTATTATGAACACTAGCTGGTTCATTTCTGACTGTATTCAACTCAACTCATTCAACTCTCATGAGTCTCACCAAAATTTCATATCTTTGATGTCATGTTGTCTTCATCCTTGTTCTATCTGTAAGTCTTTCATACCTCTTTCCTTCAGAGTTTGGTATAATCAAGTATGTGCGCACCTCTCTGAAATATCAAACTTCTCTGCAATAGAACTCTGGAACTTTCTCCTAAACAAGAACACCTAACAGGAACTTTCTCCAGACATTCTCCTTCTTGCTTCTTCTTTAAAAGCTGGAACATAAAGAGAAACTGACAAAGGAAATATAAGAATACATGTAGGTATGACTCTGCATTCTTTCACATATGGCTGAAAATAAGTCTTCATGTTTCATCATCCCCTTGGTTGATTTAACACTAGTATCCAGAATTCTTCAAAGTATATCAGACTTTATGAAATCTGGAATGTCTTCCTTCTTTCAATAAATCTCATCTTCCATAACATTAATACCTGTATCTGAAACAAAATATATGAACCCTTTTTATTAGCAATGTACACATGCCAATAGTTTTCCCTGTCATCCCTGAGCTTCCCATAATCTAGAATAAGGTTAGCTGATCTATTAAAACCCTTTGCTGAAAGCACTTTAGGATTCATTATCTACAACATAAAAAGTATCTTCTTCTATTTCTCTGCAACACTAATCGGATAGAATCTGAATCTTTGACTTACTTCTTCCAATGCTAAGAACTTTACAAACAAAGGATAGACATCTGACTTAAAAATACTCAAGATCTTCAAGATCATTCAAGATCTATCAAGATCTCTCCAACAAAATTCCTGTGTAGAATCTACTCTCATCAAACCTCCATGACTGAAAACTCTGAATTTTCAGAGTATATTGAATATGAGGTAACTTTTCCAAACTCAAAAAAACCTCACTCCAAGTCTCCAACATCTGCTATAAATACTCTTTTACCTCAAGAGTTAGATAAAGAAGAAATATACTTCTCTGTAACTTGTCATATACCAAGTAGCTCTGAATTGACACTCCAAGAATTCTTTGAGGGAACATAGCCTGCTCAAAATCTTCAACTTATACATAACTCATACACATATGAGTCATAACATATAAGCTGTCTTAGATATCTGCTTCTTTTCTTTCTCTCAATGCAATTCTTTGTCAAAACCTACTAAAACATGACCAAGTATAATGCAAAACAAGAAACTGATTCTTCTTTAAACTATCTTCTTCATAACATGTTCTCGTAGACTTGTCTTTGGATGTAGAGGATAAAAGTAGGAAAAGTATATGGAAAATATAAGAGAAAAGGAAGTCTTACTTTTCCTTTGGAATTGTTGGACTTTCTTCTTCTGCATCTTTCTTCCACTTGATGATGTCTGCTGAATTACCTCTCTAGGTTCAAACTTTGATCAACAAAACTTTCAACCCTGTGTTGGCTGAAAACAAAACTGATCTGATCTCCAAATTTGTTTTCTTAGATGAGATCTATCAAAACTGTCAAGAACAACCTCTAGATACTTGTTTTGATGTAGCTAATGCTTTAACTTTCGAAGTAATGAAAGTGTTTAAAAGCACTTCTTGCATCCTTCAAATCTTCTTCATAACTGCTCTTCTAAGATATGTAGTAGAAACTAATACCTGTGATTTGATGTTGATCTGGTTCCTTCATCTTCTGCAAACCATTGTTTTTCCTTGAATTTGAAGTAGCCTTCACTTCATCAAGTCTTGGTCTTCAAGAAATACTTCTGTAAAGTAACTTTACTCTTCCAAAAGTATTTGGCTGCTAACAGATTTATCAACTTCATTCTCCACATTGATAAATAAACGTGTGACTGAATTGTCTAATTCTCAAATCTCTACTCAGCTAGATTAAGTGTGTATGTCATATGTCGAATGTTAGAAGATGCTCTGAAATCAATGTTGGTAGTCAGGGAGCTCTGATACCAAATGTTGGAAATTAGGTAGGCCCATAACTTAATTCCACAGGTCCCATAGATCCAAGATCTACAACATAGATTCCAGTATCTTCCAAAATTGACAAACATGAGCATACCACACTTAATCATACAATGATGAGACAAAGATAGAGAGAGATTTAGACAACATGTTCAAAGTGTTACGTAAGCTACTACTTACTCACACTATCACATATACAAATGTCAAATTACAATGTGGGAGTCAAAACATCAACCACTCTATGTGAACCGAAATAGATGGAAGAGTGTATGTACAAAATTTACAAGAATATTCAGATGTAGGGACAGAAATCTGAATATGTATGAGATGTATGACCTGATAGTTTGTAGAAGAGTAAATATGAGTGACAGAAAGAGGAAATATCAGTTTGAAACTGATATTCAGCAAACCTTAATCTGATTTTAGGCTATGGAAGACCCTAAATCAGATGTTTGTGTGAAAGATCACATACTTACAGAATTAGCATTGAATGCTAACATGTTGCTGACAGAAATCCTCATACTCATATGGAAACACCTTCTCTAACACCTCATCTGAATGCATGTAGCATGCATGTACTGATTCTCCTTTATGTATGCCGAATAGGACACCTCCAAATATGGATGCCACTACCTCCATAAGCTCCAACTAGTACCTGTGTGCATAAAGAGAATATGTACCTGAATAGTTAACATAAGATGTAATCTTATGTTAAACTCCATCCAATGTCTTTGAAGTACTCCATAATCTTCATGTAGAAGACAATCTTCGAATACATAATGTAGATGGCTGATCCAAACCACCAAGCTGCTAATGGATAAGCCTTCTCCATAAGCAAGAGTGTGAGCACACTCTTCTCCAAGAAGAACTCCAAGGCTGCTCCTCAACATAGCTCCATAGCTTCACAAAGTGCACCATGGCTGCCCCATGAGTGCTACAACACCACCACCTCAAAGAGGCTGCAAATCTAGTGTTAGCTTGTGTTGGATATCCAAATAAGTGACCAAGAGGCTTTTTATATAGGCCACCAAGTGTTCTAGCGAAAAAATCTGCTTTTCGTAGATCAAAATAAAGCTTATCGCTTTTTAAAACTCAATTGCAAATTTTTACTAGCTTTTGCTTTATTTTTAAATTATCACAAAAGATAGGTTTTAACTTGCTTTTTCCACTATCTGACCACCTTATGAATGATCTGAAAATATTTTTATGACCTCTAAGCTGAGAGTTATCAAATGAGGTAAAAACCCTAAATCAGCAGAAAATTCGGGTTAGGGTTTTCTCCCAAATTTGATCTCTGATGACTGAATGTCATATACCATTAGAAAGCTCTCTTCAAGCTCTACAAGATAAGCTCATAAAAATTTTACCCAATTTTTGTGCCAAAAATGGCTAAGTACCAAAATTAGGGTTTCTGCCCTAATAGGATTTTGGACTGATGTGACATTGATTTCCAATGTCCACAAAATTGGCAACAAGCCAAGAACACCATGCCAAGGTCCTAACAAGGTGGACAAGGCAGCCAAGCTCAATCAGCCCTACTAGCACCACAAGGGAATAATGAACCCTAGCAGCAACACAAGCAATTATCATAATGATCCTTGGCCACTATAAAGACACTACCAAGATTTAATTTGACTTACCAAGTGCTACAAGAGAGCATATGTACAAGAGAAAGTAAAGCAAAAACACTAACTCACACAGCTCCTAGTCAAAGAGAGTCATCCAAGGGTGTTGATGAAGAAGCTAAGGAAGAAAAGGCTGCCCACAACTCCAAGTTCCTCCAACTCAAGAGAGTCATCCAAGGGTGTTGATGAAGAAGCTAAGGAAGAAAAGGCTGCCCACAACTCCAAAGCTCCTCCAACTCAAAGTGTGCAAAAAAAGACAAGCACACATACCATGAATAGCTGCTCCAAAATGCATGCTCTAAGCTTGTCCTTTTATAGACTTTTTCAAGCCTAGCAAAAAAAAATACAAAAGAGCCGAGTTTCTTGCAAAAACCTGCCAAAAAAACTTATCTAGGCTTTCATTATTTTTAATAGAGCTTTTCACTTGCCATGTGTCATCAATAATAGCCCTTCTATATGATGTGGTTTTATAAGATTATGTCACATGTCACTTGCTTATATGAATGGATAGCTCTCTTCGAGTACTATAAGATGGTAATAAATATTCTTTTGCCAGTTTTTGGCGAATTGTGACCCTATAAACCTCATCATCTTGAAGAATTAGGGTTTGCTTTTGCAAGGGATGATGGATGTCAGATGATGAAAGCTTACATATGAATGGATAGCTCTCTTCGAGTACTATAAGATGGTAATAAATATTCTTTTGCCAGTTTTTGGCGAATTGTGAAGAAGAATAATCTTATTACCTCATCATCTTGAAGATCAAGAGTGAGGAATCGTATCAGGATGTGGAAACCTCTCTTGGAGTTTGGGGAGCAGAGCACGGATAGGTAGCATGAGAAAGAGGAAGAAAAAGCTTATGCACACAATACACGCTGTATTAGTAATTACTAAGTGTGGAATATAATAAGCATTATGGCTTATATACAAGCCAAGGGGAAAAACCTCCAAAAAAGGGGAAAAAAATGCCCGAACAGCCCTAAGTTTCACACACATCTCTACCAAAATATACTAACAAATCGTCCATGAGAGTGTGATGTCACAAACAAGGAGTTGACATTCATGTATTAAAATGTGCCAACCAATTTGAACTAAGATCAATCGACAAAATGGCTTAAGTCCAAAGCTTTGCAAAAAGATTCGAACTATTCATGAGGTAGAGCTCATTTGAAAAAGCCTCCCACATTTATCTTGTGCGGACACATAAGCAAAACTGATCCCTTTATCAAAGAGCCTTGTTGTCGACAAAAGCCAAAGGAGCCCCTTTCTATATATGATCTATGCCTTATATGAGAGAGTATATGGTAGAGTCAGATGTCCAGGTGGCTTATCCCACTCCCTTGCTAGCACCATCGGAGTGAAGCAAGGGTGCCCTCTTTCACCCACCCTCTTTGGTCTATACATTGATGAGAGTGAACCTTGGTAAAACCAAGGTTATGATTTTTCATACATCAGCACAAGTGAGGTCTTTCACGGCAACAGGCGGACCGATTGAGGTAGTCGGATCATATGTCTATCTCGGAGTGACATTCACAACAGCCTTTGAGGTTTTCTCTCTGTCTCAGGCAGCCCGGGATCGCATCACATGGATGCGCAGCACTAGCCTTGATGGAGAGATAGTGCCATCAGGCACACTTTCAGGAGCCTTGCACAAAGGGGTGGCTCTTCAACACTTTGGTTACACCCGCGCTCATGTATGGAGCAGCCATATAGGGGCCGGGATTAGCTACATCAGCATGGACAGCATTGGAGAGGCCACAAATTTTCATGATTGCAAGACTCATCCGCCGCAAGTCTTCGGTACCACATGATATCATCAGAGCATAGTTCTCTGCACCACTGATGCTAGTAGAGGCACTGTTCCAGACAGTATGCCTATTACACAGGATCCGGAGCATGGACACAAAGCGCATCACTTATCGAGCTTTCCACGCATCACAGGACATGGATTAGCCCCAAGATACATTGTCACCGAAAATGCTCCACTACCGCGAGCATTTTCTACAAATCTTAGACCAAGGTTTCATTGAGACTCCGTGATACATGTAGACATACCTACCACACCACCTCCGAGTCATCATTGGGCAGCTTCGAGTTTCATCACATCAGCTCGAGATCGAGAGTGGTCAGACAAGGGGAGTCCCTAGAGAGGAGAGGTGGTGCCCAATATGCCATACAGAGATAGAGACTAAGGAGCACTTTGTTACCAGATGCCGAGCATACTCAGATCTACGAGCACAGATCCACATAGAGGAGTCACTACAGTTGTGCATGACCACAAGAGACCAGTGGAGGTTGGGACGTTTCCTCACTGTAGCATATGAGAGATGAGAGGAGTCGCTACAGCCACGCATCAGACACGGGTGAGTATCCAGCAGACCATTACTCAATTCTTTCAACGAGATGGGCTACATCAGACAGGCCTGCCTTCTAGAGGCATAGGGCTCATGCTCCAACAGGCAACAGCGCAGAGAGTGCGATGTCGACCACATAGGGTTGGATACAGACGACCACGACTATACCAAGAGGATATCTCACCCATCATCATAGCCCATGATGCGTGGTAGCCCATCACGCACAAGCACACCACCACCACCACCTCGGTAGCCTTCCTTCAAAAGGCACTCAGACTGCCGCCGATGTACCACATACTCCACCCACCTCCACCCATTATCTGTAGTTAGGGTATACATATTCACTCCCGTCCATAGTGGTTAGCAACGGGATGGCAACGTCGTAGGCAACGGGTTGCTAACGCGTTAGCAACGTGTTGAAGTTTTGAACCCCAAGTTGCGATAAAGTTGCGTACACTTCAATTTTTATTTTATATATTTTTTTAAATTCTAGATATCCTAGGTATAAATATCCTCCTATAAATGCTAAGTATCATGAAAAAGGCATGAAAATAAGACATGTTTACATTTATGGAATGTACATATCAAATATATAGGTCGTCAATTTGTCTTGTCATGTACATACATACATAGTACATACATACATATATGCATAGATTACATTATATTACATACATAGTAGTAAATATATGCTACATGCATATGTAATACATACATTTTTACATACACATCTACATAGTATATACATATTATATATATGCATAGCACATAGACGCATACATATATACATACAAGCATATATATCATGTATAAAGTAGGTACTACGTACATACTACAAACGTACAAACTACAAACGTACAAACATATATATTAAATACATACATAAGTAAATACACATGTTTTTCAATAAACATCGAGTAATAGACTATAGGAATTACATCATACATACAACATGCATATATAGATACATACATACAAAACTAAGTGGATAAACAAATTTTTGGGTGAACATATAAAAATAGGAATATGCATATATACATTACATATATAGTACATACAAACATACATACATAAGTAGATACATATATATATATATATATATATATATATATATATATATATATATATATATATATATATATATATATATATATATATATATATATATATATATATATATATATGCATATGCATGATGTCATATGGTACATGATGTTGGAATGATCATATGGTAAGTGCCAAGTGGGACATTGTATACTCTCTTTGTCTCCCTCCTTTTCTTGGTGATCGTTGAGCTATTGACCTTTCTTGTATGATGATTCAGCTCATCAACATTATTGTTCATAAGTCATAAGGGTTAAAAGATAAAAGAACTTTCCTTGTGGACCATTTCTGGCTTGTTGGGAAAGATTCTATTTTTTTTATTTTTTAGCAACGCGTTACGAACGTGTACGCAACGTGGAGTTGCGTTGCGAAAGTTGCGAACGTTCGCAACGCGTTGCGTATGCAACACTGCTCCCGTCATAGAGCCCCCATGTATTAGGTGGCCATAATCTACAGAGTCAGAGCCACATCTCCCCACGCACCACTACATTATCCCCACTACCTCTCCATCACCAAGTACACTATCCTCTGGTTGTTTCCAACCTTTTTTCAGCCTACACAGTTTTGTGTAGCGAGTACTATTCTGTTTTTATTTCTAAACAGGGGTTACTACAGTTGTACATGGTTTTGTCTCATAGGCCAAGTTTGGCCTTCAAAAGACGTTAATCTCTCTCTCTCTCTCTCTCTCTCTCTCTCTCTCTCTCTCTCTCTCTCTCTCTCTCTCTCTCTCTCTCTCTCTCTCTCTCTCTCTCTCTCTCTCTCTCTCTCTCTCTCTCTCTCTCTCTCTCTCTCTCTCTCTCTCTCTCTCTCTCTCTCTCTATGTGTGTGCCATACTTAAGGCGAAGCTCAGCTCATATGCAAAGACTGAAGGGCTACGAGCACGAGGCTAGGCAAGTTTTCCACGAGCTTTCTCCACTATTGATCACATCTCCATTTTGTGCTTCCTCATTGATGGGGCAAAGGTGCGGAAGAAGAGATTATATTGCTGTTCTGTGGACTTCCGCAAAGCTTTTGATACGGTGCCACGAGAGGCTCTTCCGACACCTCCAGAGCTTGGGAGTACCATCAAGGATGATTTGGGCCATCTATGCACTCTATGAGCATGTGATTGGGAGGGTACAGTGTCGAGGAGGTATGTCTGAGCCATTGCTAGCACCATCGGTGTTAAGCAAGGTTGTCCCCTCTCCTCCACTCTATTTGGTCTCTACATCGATGAGATTGAGGACTACATTCTCCGAGCCAGAGGAGAGGGTGCAAACCTCGCAGGTACACATGTCCACATTTCATTATATGTCAATGACATTGTATTGATTTCAGAGTCACCTGAGGGATTACAACGTCACTTGGATGCCCTAGATGAGTTTTGTACACAGAGGGGCTTGACAGTAAACCTTGGCAGGACCAAGGTCATGATCTTCCACACCTCCCCCATGGTGAGGAATGGAGCAAGATTCACAATTGGAAGTGGACAGATTGAGGTGATCACTTCCTACGTCTACCTCGGAGTCACATTCACGAGCTTGCCTGGCCCCTCCAACATGAGACAGACAACCACCGATAGACTCACACGAGGATATGCAACTTTAGCCATGTTAGAGCAGAGATGTCACCACACACACTTCTAGGTGCCCCGCACGAAGGGGCAGCTATTTGACACACTAGTCAGACAAGTTATGATGTATTTTGCGAAAGTTTAGGCCCCAAGCCTCACGATCACCCAATGGAGTGCGATAGAGAGGCCACAGGTACGTATGATCTCGCGACTGTTTCGTAGGGAACAGTCAATGCCACATGACATCATCATGGTAGAGCTAGCTGCACCACCCATGGTGGTAGATGCATTATTCCAGACTATATATCTGCTTTATTCAGAGGATGAGGGAGCTCCCTAGAGACAGACTCACACAGAGAGCTTTTGAGGAATCTATACAGATATCAGAGTCAAGATATGAGAGAGCTTGGTACACTCAGGTTAGAGTCTAGTTCGATAGTCATGGATTTGATATGGATAGATTGCCGCCTTGTCAATATGACCCAGACTCACCTCACATCCACCTCTCCCGTCGTGAGAGGAACGTTGTGCTCAAACGGGATCTCCGGAAGCTCTACATTAGTCAGACATGGTACACACCACACATGGGACCGAGACTATCGCAGTACCGAGACCAGTTCTTAGACATACTAGCGAACCGTTTCATCCCGCGACCACGCTACATGGATACTTACATGCCTCATAGCTCAAGGGTAGCGATTGGCCATTTGGGAGTCTCATCACACCGATTAGAGATTGAGACAAGCAGAGCTGCAGACATCCCCAAAGAGGAGCATATATGCAGGCTATGCAGAGTAGAGATTGAGGATGAGGAGCACTTTGTATGCAGATGTAGCGCATATGATGACATCAGAGGTAGATACGAGATTCTGTTTACAAGGCAGCCCACCCTCCGAGAGATCATGGACTCTAGAGACCAGCTAGCTGGGCAATTCTTACTAGAGATACAGAGAGACTATCATAGATATCACACTCCATACACTCCCCACTTTCATAGGTATCTCCACATGCATACCATGGAGATCTATATCAGCTTTACCAGTTTTTTCAGCACTTATATCTTTTCCGATTGATAGAAGATACATCCATGTACATCGATTCGTCTCATAGGCCAAGTTTGGCCTCCTAATAGACATAAAAACTCTCTCTCTCTCTCTCTCTCTCTCTCTCTCTCTCTCTCTCTCTCTCTCTCTCTCTCTCTCTCTCTCTCTCTCTCTCTCTCTCTCTCTCTCTCTCTCTCTCTCTCTCTCTCTCTCTCTCTCTCTCTCTCTCTCTCTCTCTCTCTCTCTCTCTCTCTCTCTCTCTCTCTCTCTCTCTCTCTCTCTCATCGTCGACACCTTCTTAGTCATAATCTCATAATCGCACGAAAATTGGTGAGCATACTCAAGATGATTAGGAGTTCAAAACAATTTCGCAATATGGCATCAAAATTTTAATTTGAGCTCACTTCAACTTCCGAACGCACTATCACAGTGACATGACGATGCATGCAATTTCGTCCTTTTGCGCCAAACATGTATACAATTTCCGATTCTCCAATACAAGTTGCTCCAAGTCTACTATAGGTCTAGTAGAGCTCAATTGGGAATTTATGTTCAACTTTTTGAGATACAATCAATTTTTTGGATCAAGATATTTAGTCACTAGCCATGACTGAAAGCAATGATGTATTCCATATGTTGGCAATTGAAGATAAGTTTGATAGTTCTAATTACCCATTGTGGGCATACATGATGTGTCATGTATGGAATATTGCGGAGGGTGTTGAAAAACGTTCTCCTACACCTGAAAAAGGCTTGCCAAGTATTGTGTAGGGTGTTGAAAGTGATGTAGATGGTGTTCAAGATGAAAATCTTCAATTTCTTGCTATGTTTCGACTTCCCCTAGAGTAGAGTACTCAATGATCAGTGCGACGCTTTTGACCCATGGGACCATTCATATTACCCACTCTACAGGAGGGATGTATGACAAAAGTTTCAGCTGATTCTACACACACACTCTACGATACCCACCTACTCAAACTCGGGTCCCAACGTCGCCTCGTTATTTATAACGGGATGAGACAGTGGCCTACGTCAAGGAGATTGACATGCATACTGCACTCAGTCACACATGGAGGAGGAAGTATCATATAGATTATATCATGGGACCCAAGGAGGCCACCAACATACTCAGTTCCTTCACCATCCCACCTATACCCATTGGAGTAGATCATGCATATATTGCACTATCCCTCAAGGGGGACATTCACACACACACACACCCCCCTGACAAGTCTCCTAGACACTACCATCCACTTCACACACGAGCTTGCTCACATATACTCAGCCCGAGTTGAGGAAAGCCTTCTTTCGCTTCATCCTGACACCCCACTACCTATACTTACCTCACATAAGAGCATCCATCCTTCAAACATCCGCCATCAGTTCAATAGTGGGCTTTCTCCACTATTGATCACATCTTCATTCTGCGTTGCCTCATTGACGGGGCAAAGATGAAGAAGAATGTTGCTTTGTGGATTTCTGCAAAGCCTTCGATACTTTTCCACACGAGAAGATTTTTCGACGACTCCAGAGCTTGGGGATAACTTCAGAGATGATTTGGGCCATCTACACACTCTATGAGCAAGTCATTGGGAGGGTTCGATGCTTGAGGGGACTACCAAAGGCCATTGCTAGCACAGTGGGTGTTAAGCAAGGTTGCCCACTCTCTCCCACTCTATTCGGGCTCCACATCGACGAGATTGAGGACTACATTCTCCGAGCAAGAGAAGAGGGTGCAGACATCAGAGGTACACAAGTCCACATTTTATTATATGTCGATGACATTGTATTGATTTCAGAGTCACCCGAGGGATTACAACACCACCTAGATGCCCTCGATGAGTTTTGTACACAGAGGGGCTTGACAGTAAACCTTGGCAAGACCAAGGTCATAATCTTCCACACCTCCCCCATGGTGAGGAATGGAGCAAGATTCATGGTTGGCAGTGGACAGATTGAGGTGGTCACTTCCTATGTCTACCTCGGAGTCGCATTCACGAGCTTGCCTTGCCCCTTCAGCATGAGACAGTCAGCCATCGATAGACTCACACGAGGATATGAAGCCTTAGCCATGTTAGAGCGAAGATGTCACCAGGCACACTTCAAGGAGCCGTGCACAAAGGGGTGGGTATTTGACACACTAGCCAAACAAGCTATGATGTATGCTTCGACAGTTTGGGCCCCAGGCCTCACAATCACCCAGTGGAGTGCAATCAAGAGGCCACAAGTACGTATGATCTCGTGACTATTTCGCAGGATGACATCATCATGGCAAAGGAAGCTGCACCACCCATGGTAGTAGATGCACTATTCCAAACTATCTCCTTTATTCAGAGGGTGAGCAATCTCCCTACAGAAAGACTCACACACAAAGCTTTTGAGGCATCTACACAGATCTCAGAGTTAGGATATGAGAGAGCTTGGCACACTCAAGTTAGAGCCTGGTTTGATAGTCATGGACTTGATATGGATAGATTGCCGACTTTTTAGTATGACCCACACTCACCACACATCCACCTCTCTCGTCGTGAGAGGAATGTTGTGCTCAAATAGGATCTCTGGCAGCTCTATATTAGTAAGACATGGCACACACCACACATGGGATCGAGATTATCGCACTACCGAGACCTACTATTAGACATACTAGCGGACGGTTTCATCTAGCGACCTTGCTACATGAATACTTACATGCCTCATACCTCGAGGGTAACGATTAGCCAATTGAGGGTCTCATCACACCGACTAGAGATTAAGATGGGCAGAGCTGCAGACATTCCCAGAGAGGAGCAGATATGCAGGATATGTTGAGTAGAGATGGAGGATGAGGAGCACTTTGTATACAGATGTAGCGCATATGATGACATCAGGGACAGTCTACAAATACGAGACTCTGTATACGAGACTCTGTTTACAAGGAAGCCCACACTCCAAGATTTTTTTTTTTATTTTCTGAGTCAAGGATGGGGGCCCAAGGAGGCTTACCCACTCAGAAGGCAGAATCTATCCGCCGCTTCATCTTACGAAGAAGACTTATATGTGACCTTACAACCCGAAGATTGTGGTCAACTAACCCCGAAGGATCAATGCGGTGAGATACCCAATGCCCCGATCACGACACTGGAGTATGCGAACTTGGAACAAATTCCTCACCAACTAAACTGCCTACCCGACGTGTTCCCGAAAAAGGAACGCCATACCCACAAGGAGCGTCGGCTCTCGGGAGGAGTCCGCAAACCAATTCCGAGTCTCCCATCTCTTCACTGGCAACCGGTGAAACTATGCCCATAACATAAAGCGCCAGAGTTCTCGCAAATTCAGCTCATGTATCTTCATCCCCCTCCGCCAAAGCATCGAAAAACAGGGACCCAAGAGAGATCATGGGCTCTAGAGATCGACAACTCGGGCGATTCTTACTAGAGATAGGGAGTCATAGAGATTGCCTACTCCAGTCTACTACAACTGCCCAGACAGAAGGGAGACATAGTCATCTCAATGACTTCTTTGTTCCACGATGTGCAACAGCCCTCCCCCCTCAGCTCACACATCGAGAGGGGTGACTCTTCAACAGGCTCAGACCTCTCGAGCTAGGAGACAACCCCGTGCTATAGGATATCGGGCCCTCAAATTTCACTGACACCGATTGCAGAGATCCAGACTTGTGACTATCGCGCCATGGAGGAGAGACTATCCAAGATGATGGCTGATCCCATTGAAGCCATCAGGGCGGCCCTGACTCCTATTGACAAAAGATACACCCATATATATTGATTTGTCTCATAGGCCGAGTTTGACCTCCTAATAGACGTAAAAATGCTTTTCTTTTCTTTTCTTTCTTTGACCTATTGAAGAGAAACTTTGTTGGGATGGCAAAGATGCGCATGCATATGAATTGATCGCTCTGTCTATCAAATGTGGCTACTATCCCTCACATTCTCTCTTGAAAAAAAGCAAAAAATGCTTGAGACACTCTTACAACACTATACCAAGCAAGAAATGAGGCTCGAGTAACGTGTTGCTTACCTCCGAAAACAATTGGACTAAGCATATGAGTAAAGGAGATTCAATAACAGTTTTTTGAAAAAGATCAAGGATTTGAAAGAGTAGATTTTTATGATGAAATTTTTCCACATACTTCACTTGTTCTAACTATTCTCAATGGACTTCTAGATTCCTATGAGAGTTTTGCTTCTACTTTTCGGTTTATGATGAAAGCAAATCAAAATGCCTTAACCTTTGCGGAGTTAGCCTCTATTTTGAAGTCCGAAGATCAATCTAGTCAAAACAAGTCAATTATGCTTGTTGCAGATCAAGCTTTCTTACCTAGTCAGAAGGACAAAGGTAAATGGAGCTCGTCTACTAGTAAGCAAAAATCTGCTAATGCTTCAAAATCAAAGAAAGAAGACAAAAGATGATGAGAAAACAGAAAAACAAAAACAGTTTTGCAAGTATTGTTAAGGCAAATGATCGTGTCATTAAGACTTGTCTTTAACTGGCTCCAAACGAGGCAAAGAAGAAAGAGGCTTGAATGGTTGCTGCAAAGGGCTCTACACCTAAAACAAAATCAGCTAACCTTGTTCGAAAAAAGAATGGGCATTTACTAATTGAAGCTACTATTCATCTTCTCGTGAGCAATGTATGTCTATAGTAGACTCAAATGCTTGGTACTTTGATAGCGATGCGACCAAAAATATTACCTCACTAAGTAGTTTTTTCACTTCACTTGAGCTTCCTATTGGAAAAATTGTCATGTGCTAACTCCTCCTCTTATCCTATCATGGGAGTTGGAAAGATCATTCTCACTACTGATGATGGTAGATCTTTCACATTGTAGATCTTTCACATTATCAGATGCTTTATATGTGTCACGAATCAAGAAAAATCTATTATCAAGAAAATTCTATTATCAATTTCAGCACTAGCCAAGATTGGTTTGGTTGTTAAATGGTGATTTTAACATTGCTTTTGGCATTTTATGTAGTTGACTTAATAAGCTCATAGCTTATGTAAAATTTGAGAATGATTCCGTATGCGCATTTCATGATTCTCATGCTATTTCATATGCGAAACTTTGCTGATGAGACCCTTGCTCCAGCCTCCCACGTGTCGAATGACTGCATCATGATGTACTTCTAATCATTGTTGTATATGCTCATGAGATGCTACTCCCATGTCCTAACGAGAAGCATATTGCTCAATTTAAAGCTGATTTGCATGCCTCCTTCGAGATGCCAGATTTGGGGCATTTGCATCATTGATTGGGTATTCAATTCATGCAAGTTGACTAGGAATAGCTTTGCATCAAACACAATATTGAAGCATTTTGGCCTCAGAGATTACAATCTATTGACACTCCTATGGAGACACGTTTATGGTTCATTCTTTATGATGCTCAATATGCATTTGGTTTTGTTTTCTATCAGCAAGTTCTTGGATGCTTTATTTAGTTATGATTAACTTGGCCTCATATGTGATTTGCTCTCTCATATGAGAGCAAGTTTATGCATTGCCCACATGTAAGCATTGGTAGATGATAAAACACTTCTTTCGTTAATTCCGTGGTACCAAGCTACTTGGATTGTTTTATCCAAAGGGAGGATCATTACCGCCACATTTACATGTTTTTTTTTACTCTGATTTGGCTGATCCCTATGACACTCATGTTGAAATGACTATGCAATACTCTTACTCTACTCACATACACACATCTAACAAGCTATGGAGGAAGGAATAAAAGAAATGAAAACATGAATGAATTAAAATGGAAATAATTTACATACAATGCTCTATGACCATGGAAACTCCATGAGGAGAGAGTGAGCACTCTTGTCATAAATGAGCTTGCATGAGAATGAATGTAGACTCGGACAAAAGGGTAGAGCATAGAACTCTAAATACCCCCTCCATGTGATGATCCTTCTGTTCATAATGTGATATGTTCGTAATGTGAAGAACTAGTGACATAGGTGGGGAACTAGTGACATATGGCATCACTTAATCCATTGGTTTTTTAGATCTAAGGATACGTGGGATCCTTAGACATAGCTTGGACATATGGCATCCAAGTGTGGGACATATGGCATCCCTTGGTTTTCATAGACCTTTGGCATCCATCTCGTATATGTTCCATGGACTTATGGGATCCATGGTGGTGGGACATATGGCATCCTTGGGATCTAGAGACATATGGGATCCCTAGACGTGTAGAAGGGTTTACATCATGGCGAAGGTAGTGCTTTTGATCCATTTGCCACCTTTCATTTTGATGAAGGCCTTTGCAATACACCCTTCTTTGAATCCATTGATGAGAACTTGTTTGGGTCCTTTTCCTTCTTGTGGACTCCTTGTTGTTGATTTCGCCTTCCATTGATTGGATCTTTGAGTGTTTTCTTTGATCTTGGGACAGATCATGAGCTTTCTTTGTGGTTGCCTTTGTAGAAACCTTGTTTTTCTTTCAATGCTTGAGAAACTTGAGAGAATAAATCAAAAGATAAGATTTCTAATGCTCATAGGAAAAGTCTTACCACTTTTTATGTGTGGCAGTGCCTAGTCCCTTTACAAAGTACCTTTGATATTGTGCACCAAGAAGCTTTTGAAGCTACCATAACCTTTTGAATAAACCTTCATATAAATATAAGGATACTTTTAACTTCAATTACATAGACACACCAGCCAGCAATGATAAACAGAAAATAATGTGAGTGCATGTAGTACATGTCACACAAAAGAAACTCCATATGTTCGAGAAAAATAGAAGCCATTTGGTTCTGTGAACCTTGCATCTCAGCTGTTTGCTTGGCGCTCTTTCTATCAGAGGAACCAAAACTGTCAATGATGATGTCATAAGGAAAAAATTAAACTCCTCGATGTTCCCTTCGTCAAGCTGAATGCCACACATCTGGCTGCATATAAAGAACAGAGAAGCATTTGTCATCTAAATCTCTGATCATTGCGCCACCTGCAGGTAGAACTTCTCGTGCCTCACGTCTTCAAGTGGTGCTGAGTAGACTCTTTTCCTTGTTCACAAGCTATAATCTAAGTCCAACAACGCTACAATACTGCCCTCTTGCAGTGAATCTTCATGACAGGGAGCTTCCCTTCGACTGACACGGCCTCAACTAGAACAATACTACCATCAATGGCTTTGGTGGATCAGTTGCACACCACAATCTTCATGGCAAAAGCTGGTGGATTAATCGACTGTTTATAGGCTATACAGAAGCTTCTCTTTCTCTTTCTATTGTGCCGAAACAGGCTAGGACTCCTTTCTCTTTCTATTGTGCCGAAACAGGCTAGGACATATTCTTCTGCAGGTGCAGCATATTTGTACTTGAGCACAGAAGGTGACAACCAATCTCCTTCTCCATGGTTTTCTTCTGAAGCGGCACCGATCTGAAAATTTGGGCAGAACAAGGAGCCATTGTGAAACTTGATGCAAAGTAGGAGACGTGGAAGCTCCTCATAAATGCTGTGATTATTGTTTTTCTTCGCACTCTCCCTCAATCTCTCTCTTCTATCTGCTTTTTGATGCAGGCTATACATTTGCACATTTTTTCAATGGGTTGCACCCCTTCTGTACACTACATAGAGATCATCAGAAGCTGGGCAGACAGATGTGGAGATAGAGGAGTGAATAAGAGGCAGCAGAGCACGCTTCACTACGTATCTCTCTCCTTTAGGTGATCATCAGCGCCTCCATTTGTATTGGTTATCATCTACTTGTCTGGTGACCATTGCGCCCATTTTCTCTAGCCTTCGTACTACAAATGTGATCTACTGGTACCTTTTGCTCTTCACATCCAGATGAGGCAGCTGATCATGTGACAGTTCTCTCACATAGTACACTTCACCTTCTGCAGCAATGGCCGCCTGTATAGTTGAACTTTGTGGATCATCTTTTCCGAACTATGCTTCAAAATATTCTTGTGAGCTCTCCGAAACGGTTCCTCTTTGAGTTCATTCTAAATGCGAGCTTCTTCTGAAACTACTCACATTATGAGTATATCTCTGTTGGAAAGCTCGGTGCAGACTTGTCTTTGAAGATGGACAAATAACTCCATTGCAAGCTGAAGTGCACTTATTTTTCACCATACAAATCTCTAAAGCATCAATGACCTAGAGTAGGTGCAAACTTTAATAAAGAATCTTTCCAAATAAAGATCTCTAACAAAGTCAATGAATTGAGTTTCTATCACTTCCAGAAGTGAAGGGCAAACTCAGCCATGATAAAGTCTTGCACAAAGAACAAACAAATATTTTTTTTTTTTTGAAAATAACAAAAAAGACGAAATAACAATAGATAAATAAATTATATTTATCAAATAAAGAAATTAGAAAGGAAAGAAAAAAATAGAGAAAAATTCTTTCAAACTACTAGTAGGAAGAATAGAACAATCGGCAGAAATTATAAGACCCAAATCCTTGTTTACGAAAGAGGAAAAAGATCCATTATTGCAACAAGTTCTTCTAGAAATCGACAATCTATCTTACTCTTTCATATTTCTTCCACTATCATTGTAATTGAAAGCTTTTTGACCCAAAGTTTTCATATACTTGTATGTGGCAAAAGGATACAATGTATATAATATACAAAATTTGGATAAATAGCTGAATATAAAATGGATCTAGGTACAAGAATTGGAGGGAAGTATGCCTAAGAGTTGAAGAATATGAAAGCGTGCTGGAATATAGAAGAATAATGGACTATTTCTGGAGAAAACAGCCTATGTGCTTAGAAAAAGACTGATCTGAAACCCTAACAGAAAATAGGTTCCCTGATGTATGTACATCCAATAGCTTCTCCACTTGAGGTGATAGGCTGGAAAATCTGGTACAGCAGCAAGTATTAAAGATAAGAACAAAAATAGCAGCAACTCACGAAAAAATGCAAGTACATACATGTGTGTAAAAAAGAAGTGGACAGCAGCAAAATCTCCACCAAACGAGCTCCAAAACTTCCACGATAAGCACCCCAAGCTAGAGCATAAGTTCATGTACCCTTGTGGACCTTTTTATAGCCCATTAAGCCCCAAACACTGCCTTCCATGAAATCCATCACAAATCACGGCAAGATTTCCAAAAGGTCCTTTTTATGTTTTTCTTTTAATAGAGCTTAAATTAGTTTTTAAAGTCAATTTAATCTCAGCCATTCATTATTCTGTTTTTTATCAATTAAATCTTAGCCATTAACTTGAAAAGCAATTTTTTTGTGAAAAGCATTTTGATGATAACATGCTATATATCAAGACTAGCTCTTGATGAGTACTTCAAGAATATAGAATGATTATTTATTACCATCTTTGACCGAATCGACCATTTCTATTCCTAAGAAATGGTGAACTATAAACTTAAGAGTTTGCTAGAAATCAGAGTTTTAAAGCAACAATTGACATTGTTTCCAACAGCCGTAAGTATAGCCATTCATCTTTTGGCTTGATCAAAAATGGTTATTATTAAGCTATCAATGTTTTGTTCTGATGGATCACTTTAGGAAATAAAAATATCAGGAATCTTTAAATTGCATAGCTTCAGAATATCATTTGTACCATGCTAAAACTTCAAGATAATTTCATGATGAAGAATCTCTAATCACAAGAATTCACAAAAAATATGACCAACAGAGAGCAAGTACCATGCTATGACAGTACAATATACCTTGACTATCATAACATGAACTTTAGCTACCACTTCAACCCAATAAAAGGCACGGCCAACTCAGATCATCTCATATCATCTCCTGACGTATTGACACATTTCAAGTGCAAAAAATATGATCAAGATAACAAAGATGTTTGCTATTGCCCATGATCTCATGATAATTCACATATTTCAGAAAATTCTTATGAGAATTATGGGCATCAAATTGAAGGTTACAGCTTACAGTCACCCATTAGCAGATGTGTAAAATTATCTCAAATCTTACTACAAGTCACACTGCTGCTTGAACCAGTACATAAAATACCTACAAGCAAGTAAATTCCCCCGAAATTAGCAATAAAATAGATGATGAAATCGAATGAAACCAGATATCAGAAGCTTTCCTAAAAAACGAGCATCCAGACAGAGCATTTAAAACACATTTTGATTATGTACACATAAACAAAACAAGACCTCAGACTCGCAATCATACTTCTGCAATGAAGCACTCAAAAGCACGAAACCTGCTAAAAATTCAAGCCTTACTGATAGCCATTCAGTTCACGACTTAAATCCTTACGGTGACACGGTAAAAATAGGAGCAAACAATAATTGTCTACAACCAGCAAGTCCCACAGTTTTTTGGTAGATTAGCACAGTACAAAACAGTTGTGCATGCACATATTTGTTTCTCAGAGGTCAGTAATATACATGTTCCTGAAAATAAAGTACCATCATCGACTGATTTCTGCAGGAAGAGGGCGATTGAACCCACCACGCCTGTTCATGTACTGCCTAGGTTGACGCTTGGAGTTGTATTTGACGCAAAATTGATTGGCATCAGCGACAAAGCAACCCTTTGTGCTGCTAAAACCTGTCGGCATCCCAAACTTCTTCATCATCAGCTCTTCTTCATCAGGCTCCGGGCTCTCAGTTTTCTCTTGTTGTTCTCTTGCAATACCATCGACAAATTCAGCAACAATAGCTGCTCTTTGGCTCTCATTTATATTCTTCTGTGGAAGACCATCCGAAACTTTAGACTTATCGGCCTTCTCATTCTTAGACTTGGCTCCCTTGGGAGGAGTTCGTGATCGCGACCTAGAATCAGAATGTCGGGCTCGGCGGGGGGATCGAGATCGGGAACGCCTACTTCCCTTACGACTTCTGTCTCTTTCTTTATCTCTATCCCTGTCCCGGTTCCTGTCCCTATCTCTGTCTCTCTCTCTATCACGGTCTCTGTCTCGCTCTCTCTCTCTGCGTCTATCTCTGTCCCTCTCACGATCTTTATCTCTGTCTCTCTCACGTTCTCGGCCGCGCTCTCTTTCCCTCCTCTCAGACTCCATTGAGAACTAGACAATGCACTCATCACATTATATATATAATTTGTTCTGCGTTCTAAAGCAAATGCTCATTTCCAAGCGAGCCGCCCCCCAAAAAAATTAACACTAGTAATAAAATTGACGTAAACACTTTTCTTTTTTAAGATGAATACACCACGAGTGTTATTGCAAATGCAACATGGAATCTATACTACCATAGCATGCTTAGGACTATTAATAGTGGATTCCTACAGAATTTTGGTCATTATTTTTTCCTCCTCATCAAATTCTTGCTCAGTTTTACAGTAAATAATGGTGTATAGTTCACCATAATGATTTCCACCTTTAATAGCAGTGCTCTTTCAAGGATCAAGAGCAATGGAGTGCTCTCTTCCATCATTCTCATCAAGCCCTCTACAAGATAAGAGTGTCCTTTAGCGTCTCTTCTACTCATGATTGTTGGAGATGATCTTAATTGCTTGGTGGAGGATCAAGTTCTTAAAGGCACCATTAGAGGTATCTCTATCTCAAACAATCTCGATCAACTTACTCTTCCCTTGTTCACAAACGACATCAATGCACTCATCTAAATCAATAAAGTGAGTGTTAGGGTTTTACTGAGTGTTTAGAAATTACCTTTTGTGTAGCTTTGGGGTCGAAGATCAACCATGAGAAGACTCCTTAGATTGGAAGGCTATGCAATTGAACATTGCTTGAAAGGCCATGGTGACCTTCATCCTCTCAACCATCTATTTCCTCCTATATTGGAGACCCTCGAATAAGGAGCTCTTGGAATATCTCATTTAATCCTAGGAATAAATTTTTTTTTTAGGATTTGCAGTCCACATAAAGTTTCTACAACATGCATGCTACCTTCCCAAAGATAAGGAAGGCTTAGGAATCCTCAATATGTGAACATTGGCAAACAAATTGATTGCTAAATGGATGCCTAGCCCAACCAACAAGAATCTTGGGCTAGACTTCTATTCGTGGAACACAAATCATCTGTCTCTATTCAGCTTCCTTAGTTGGGAAAATCTCGATATTGATATGCTACTTTTCTCACCCCTCAAGTCTTAGTAAATGACCCAAAGTTGGTAATGTCTATATTAAACGCATGGAAATCTTGACCAATGTTAAAGCCCACAAGTTGATTAATTCCACACTATGCTCCAAGAGATTCCACTATGAGGAGGAAGACATTGGTCATCTCTTTTTTGCTTCTCCAAATACATAAAGGATTTGGATCTCCTTACGAACGATTTTTAAATCGAATTTGTAGATATCTTGGCTTCAAGCTATCTTAGGAGAAGCAATTTTATTCTCGGAAACCTTATGAAACATAGTTAAAATTGAGTCCCTTTAAAAGATATGGAAGGAATTATGTGAGATTAGCTCCGTGTGTGTGTCTGTAGCCACCCAAGAGCTTCTCCTTAGATAAATCCCTCATCCTTTTAGGAAAGAGAATTAAGAAATCCAAAAGACCCACCTTTTAAAAACCCAATAATCTTTATAATACAAAGAGATAAGCAGTAGAAGAAACGGATCCCCCCTAAGGGGATGACAAGTATATCAACCTGATTTGTAGCTCCCCCTAACCTCTTGTACTTTGCTTCGCATTTAATTAGTTGTGCCTTTGAAAAAAAAGGATAATGGCATATCCCATTCCTTTCCATTATACATGTTGAACCTATGAGTACTTTGAGCATGTATTGACTTTGAGATAACTGTATTTATTAACTATTCCAATCACAACTAATATTTATGTCAAGAATATATTCTACATTCTTCAATTCTTCCATATAAAATGTGTTTCTTTATTTTTCTTCAAAAATGACAAGCCTTCTAAGCACTTTTTGACATTAGAATAATCATAATACTTCATAAAAACATCAAAAATTTGGTCCGATTATTTAAGGAATCATTCGAACCATGCAAGCTCTTCTTAAGCCTACATATTATATACTCTCTCTCTCTCTAGAAGGAAATGCATAACCCTCTAGTTAATCCATATACATCTTATTTATAAGATTTCTAAGAAGGAAAGGGGTTGTCACATCCATTTTGACCAACTCTAAGCCCTCTTTTGCATCACTTCAAAGAATGTGTAGTCATTTTGAACATTGGAGAGAAATGTTCTTTAAATTCAACTCTTTGTCATTGATTTAATTCCCTTGAAACCTTTAGTGCTTTACATCTTGGAGAAGCACCATCCAATGTGAATTTAAACTTGTAAAACCATTTCTAAAGCGAAGCCTTCCTACCCCTTGGGAAACGCTCCATATCCAAAGTATCATTTTTGTGAATAGACTAATTTTCACCGCATGCTTTTGCTTGGCATTAATCTTTCTAACAAAGGACTCATTAGCATCCATCAACATAACAAACTCCAAAGTAGACAATTGAATTTTTCTTTTCATTGGTTGTTAATGATCAAGAAAACCCACAAGTTTCCTTATGGAACATTCCCGTACATACCTTTGTATAGATCATTATTTTGAATGCTACTAAGAATAGTAATTTCTTATTGGTCATTTTTTCACTCCAATAGGTTGTTTGTGCATATTTTCCATTAAATATGACATGAATATTTCTAAAGATTGAGGGGCTCATTGTGATAGCCAAAATGATCATTAGTTTCATGTTTGACAAACATGCATTTTCCAAATTTAGAAACCAAATTCTTTATGTTTTGTAACAAAAAACTCTTAGGTGATCATAATGCATTTGCTTACTTGTTTGTCGCTCTCATATCACTTTAATATCTTTATGTTTTATTACTTCTTTTTCTGCTCTTTGGTTAGCATTTCTTTGCATTGTTTGCATGCATGCATATGAACTGTCTTGGAATGTGTTATTACCATTAGTGTCCATGTAAAATTTTGAATGGCCACGGGACACTCTTGTATATGTTCTCTAATAAAATATATAGTAGCTTGGTAACCCATAGACTATAAGTTTGACTGTATTTGTAACACCTGAGAAATTTGTGTTCGTGATCTCTATGTATTGTGTTTTTTTTTATTTATTCTACAGGCCTTGTGCATAGTACTATGTGCAGAATCCATGTTGGAGTTTGAGATCTTTGGAAGCACGCGAATAGCACGGAGGAAGAAGAAGCTTGGAGCACAACACACAATACTGAATGTATTACAAAGTGAATGTACAAAGATAAATGACCCGTTAGGGTTATATGCATATCTACAAGCTAGGGGGAAAAACCTCCTAAAGAGGGAAAAAAGTGCCTTGATGCTCCTAGTGTGTTCACACACATCACTACCTAAATATGTCAACAAATCCCTCTTGGAGTGATGCAATGAAAAAGGAGTTGGCATGGATGTATAAGGAAGTGCCAAGCTATGTGGAATCAATCCACAAAAGGAAGCAAGCCCAAAGCTTTGTGAAAAGATTCAAAATTCTCCCTAGGCATAGACTTTGTGAAAAGGTCTAAAATGTTTTCTTGTGTGGGCACATATGCCAAGCTGATCTCTCCAACAGACAACCTCTCCCTAACATAATGATAGTGCACCTCAATGTTCTTAGTGTGAGCATGGAACACAAGGTACCCTCGCAATTGCCAATGCGCCCTGACTGTCAACAAAGATGGTGATGGTAGAAGACTCACCAACACCCAAATTAGCCATAAGGCATCTGCGCCACACACACTAAACAATCGCTCTGAAAGCTGCCCTATACTCAGCTTCATAACTTGAAGTGGCCATACTAGGCTGCTTCTTGCTCAACCAAGATATGCATGATCTACCAAGCATGAAGCCAAAGCCACTAGTGGTCACACGAGTGTCATAGCAATGAAGCAAGTCAGAGTTAGAAAAAGCATGTAAATCTAGCAATAGTGATCCCTCCTTGGGATAAAACAATCCAAGTAGTCGGGTACCACTACCATTCAAAAATGCAGTTTTAATGTCCAGCTATTGTACATTCCAACCATGATGAGCTGCAAGTGCACAGATGCTACGAACAATAGTCATTCGACATGTAGGAGCAAAGGTTTCATCAAAATCAATGCCTCTTTCCTGAGCATAACCCTTTGCAACAAGCCTAGCCTTATACCTATCAATCGTTCCATCAGGCTTACGCTTTAGCTTGTATACCCACTTAGTGCAAATGGCCTTCTTGCTAAGAGCAAAGTCACCTAAAGACTAGGTACCATTCTTCATTATAACATCATATTCATATTGCATCGCAGCCAACCAATTTTCATAATTTTGTGCTTCATCAAACGAAACAGGCTCACTCTCATCATAGAGACTAGAGGCAGCCATAGCATAAGAATTTGATGGAAAAGAAGCACTATGTGTGCCAAAATGAGTATGATATGATAGAGGTGCATCTAATTTGCTATCATGCAAAGTCTACCCCAGCCATTTTGACATAGTTTTTGCCTCCTCAACATCAGCTCTCTCATCAACAAGTGCATCATGTAAATATGCATAAAAAATGCAATGATCTGCATCATCACATGAAAGTTGTAAAGCCTGAGAAGTTACCTCATTAGGACCAGCACTAGACTGTCCACCTTCCACATAAACAACATCATGGCTAACCAAAATGCGTTTAGTCTGTGGATGATACAGACGATAGCCTTTGCTTTTAGAATTGTACCCAACAAAAATACATTTCATTGTTTTATCATCCAATTTCTTGCGTTGTTGTTCATACAGTAATGCATATGCCAGAAACCAAAACCTAGAAGTGAGCATCAGATGGCTTGCTACCATGCCAAGCTTCATATGGAGTGATAGACTACAATGCTTCAGTGGGACAGTTGTTAAGTACATATGCCACACACATGACAGTCTCAAGCCAGAAACTATGTGGTAAAGCTTGACTCTTGACCATACACCTTGCCATCTCCATGAGTGACCTGCTCTTCCGTTCAACAACTCCATTCTTTTGAGGTGTATACAACATTATACACTGATGTTTTATCCCACGTTCAGCCAAAAATGCATTAAAGTCCGAAGACATATACCCCCCCTCGATCAGAATGAACAGTGTCCATTTTACATGCTAACAACTTTTTAGCCAAGAGCTAAGCAACATGAGCCTCATTCCTTGCCTGGTATAAAGTTGTAAGTGTATCCCAAGAATCCTTAGTTGTTTTGCAAGAGCAAATGTAAGGAATAATGGCATGTTTGATAGACGGGACTATCAATGCATGTGCCATTCCAATGAATTTTCTCTACAGTAGGTGTAGCATGAACCACAAGACAAATAGGAACATGAAGAATATCATCATCTTCAATGCCGTATGCATCACCTTTAGCAATTGTGTTAGAAGTTGTAATAGGACATTTTTCAACACCCTACACAATAT